>QEPC01007294.1:174319-199365 GCA_003113815.1 Sphenodon punctatus
AGAGAGAGAGAGAGAGAGAGAGATTCATATATCCATATATATGGATATATATATAGCTATATATGGATATATATACATCCCATATATATGGGATGGGGGGGGGAATCACAAACAGAAGAGGAGTCTGTAGTGAAATGCATACATACTCAGTGAGTCTGTACAGTGCATAACACAAGGTTCCCTGTCATGTTTGACCTTCCAGTGAACCTTTTTTTGCCACCCGAACTCACCCAAACGTGATCCGAACTGACTGAACTGTTCAGTCATTTCACCGTTCAGTGTTCTATTTGTTCGGTATGTTCGCGTTCGGGTTCATGTTCAAGTTCGGTCATCCGAACAGGACGAGTTCAGGCTGAACTCCGAACTACCGAACCGCATTCGCCCATCCCTAACCAGAATAGGTTCTGGAATGACAGTCAGTGCTTGGGAGGTGGAAGGTATGCTCCGAAAGGAGCAGGGAAAGGCAAAACTGGAGAGGTGGGCAGCAAAAAAGGGGAAGTGCCCATGGGAGACGGGGTGTTTTAAAAGTGAGGACCCAATGGCCTCAGTAGGGGAGGCATATGCAGACTACTGCCAGAAATTTAAACCTAAGGGGAATAAAAAGGATGCCTATGCAGCTTGGGCACTCTGGTATGCGTGTTGCAATTAAAAGGAGCTGCTGAGGGAAACTAAACAAAAGTATGAGAAGGTGGGAGAGAGAGCAGAGAGATTGAAAGTAAAGTGTGCGGAACTGGAAAGGGATAAGTGTGAGTCTGTGGCAGAAAAATGGAACCTGACATCATTCCTTAAAAGAGTCCAGGAGGAGGGTAGTGGAGCCTTGGTTAGGGCTGAGCAGGCTGAGAAGGAGCTGGAGGGGTTTAGGGAACAGTTAGGGCAAGCCTGGTCAGTGGCATGCTTCTTGGCTGATCAGAACTGGACCACTAAGGTCACGGCTAGCCATAAAGCTTGTGAGGAGACCATCCAGAAGCTGCGGGGGGAGCTTGATTTGTACAGAGGTTTAGTGGCCGCTGTGCGAGTTGAGGATCTTCCTGGGGTGGGGCCTGATTCTCTCTCCGCTTGAAAAGCCCACCTCCCTGTAGATGCCATTCCAGAGTCCCCTTACAACCCCGCATGGCAAGCGCCTGAGCCTCTGGCCCCAGTTGTAAGCTGGGATGTTGAGCTTATGGGGGGAAGAGGGGGCGCAACCCATGAGGAAGTAAGGGAAATGGTTTGGTGGTCCCCCACTCAGACAAAAGCAGTTGCCAAGCAGTTGGGTCCACTGTACCAGGACACTGTGGTCTCATGGATGGCCAGGGTGTTGCAGATGTATCCCACAGCAGATGGGGTAGATCTGACACAGTTGGCCCGGGCCAGCGCATCCCTTGTGGATGCACCAGTTCTGGAATCAGGGCTAGACATGGCTGACCTCCACTGCGCTAACTGCACCGAGTGGATGAAAGCGGTGCTGCGGGTTATGCTTCCAGGGCAGAGCCCCACAGGTTGTTCCTTTTAGAGACACAGGCCCCGAGGGAACAGCCAGAGTTCTATGCGGTTAGGAGAAAGCTTTTGGGAGCCCTAGAGGAGGTTGTGGTTCCTGTTCAGAAGGATGGGAGGCAGGTAATGCAGTATGACAACAGGGAATTTATAGACGCCGTACATGCAGGGCTTACTTACCCAACTAAAATGGCATTGGGGAGAATAGACCTAGTGCAGATTACCTTTGATGAGTTATCCACAGGCATTCAGCAGGTGGATGATTTGATGAGGGGAATGAAGGGAGGCAAGCGTACCGCTCGAAAGCAACAGCTAGAGCCAGTTCAAGCAGTCACCTTCATGAACAATGGTCCTCACTCCTTGGATCCCCCAGGACAGGCAGCGAACCCCCTACATAGAGCCAACTCCCAGAAGGGACCACTAGGGAACCCTGGTAGCACTCCTCCCCCAAAACTTACCCTAACTGGGAGCCCAGGAATCCCCTTCGTGCCTATGTATGAGGGCAGTTAAAAGCATTAGGGCAGATATGAGGCAGTACCACCTCCAACCACTGCATGTTTTGAGACTGGCAGTGGGGGAACTGCAAAAAGAGTGGGCTCAGGGATTTAACCATGCCCCCCCCCAACCCATAGTTGCAGTGGGGTTGGAGGATCTGGGCACCAAAACCTGGACACTCGAACAAAAGCAGGTATTACAGGAGGGCCATACTATCTGCTAGGGCTGCCCGATTCCCAAGGGCTCCCCTCAGGTAGTTGCAAAACTACACCCAGATAGGTGCGGGAGACCCAATGTCAGGGCTAGCATCGGGAATCCTGGAACTCAAGCCCAGCTCCTAGTAGATACAGGGACCTCTGTAAACATTTTGGACCCAGATTGGGAAAATGCAGGGGAGCCTTCCGGCAAAGAAGTTAAGCTCAGCGGGTATGGTGGGGAAACTCAGGAAGCCCCAGTATGGTGGGAGGTTCCCTTTGAATTGGATAAACTAAAAGGGACTATGGAAAATTGTGTGCATAAGGGTAAAGAAAAAAGCATCATAGGGACTCCGTTTCTGAGGGAATACCAACTAACAGTGGACTTAGCCAATGGATTACTGTAGCAAGTCCCAGAGGGCCCCCCAGAAATCTCCACCATACACCGCTGCGCAGCCCTTAAGGCACCCCTTCCTGTTCTCTCCTTTACCAATGATCCATGGACCCAAGAATTTCCCCGGATATGGATCAAGGACAAGGCAGAGTGCGGGAAGGTGGAGGATGAGGTGCTAATACAAGGAGATGATCCCCTGCCCCAGAAGCAATACAAATACCCAGCGGAGGCAGAAGAGGGAATCCAAACCACCATCAATAGTTTGCTTAAACAGGGAGTTATAGTGCAGATGCAGTCAGTCTATAACACCCCCATCTGGCCTGTTATCAAGGCAGACGGGGTGACTTACAGAATGACTGTGGACTATCGGGCTCTGAATACTGTAACAACACCTTTTGCCCTGGTGGTGGCTAAATATAATGAAATAGTTGCAACGATATCCACTGGATCTCGCTGGTACTCAGTCACTGATTTGGCAAATGCTTTCTTTGCCATCCCCCTTCAGCCCAGGTATTGGTATAAGTTTGCTTTCACCTATAAACACCAGCAATACACTTTTACAAGGACACTCCAAGGCTTCCATTCCTCCCCTAGCATTTGCCATTCTGTTGTCTCAAAAATGTGGGAGGAATTGAAGCCAGACTCGAGAAACTCTGCAATATCATATGTAGATGATATCTAATACACTCTCCAGAAGAAGAAAAGACTTTAGAAATCACCAGGGAGGTACTCTCCATAGTTCAGAAAACACGGTTCAAGGTAAACTGGGGAAAGGCTTAACTGGTACAGAAACAGGTGAAGTACTTGGGGATCAGTTTGGGGGAAGAGGGTAGGTCTCCAGATATCCAAAGAGTAGAGGTGAATATACATGCACCCACCAATTTGCATTCCCTTTGAGCAATATTGGGCACTCTAAATTTCCTCCAGGGATATTATAGAGCTCTTTGCAGAAAAGGCAAGACCTCTATACAAACTCCTGAAAAGGGGACGTGTGTGGGAGTGGGATCCCAACCAGCAAGAAGCCCTGGCTACTTTAAAATTGGTTTTAGCAAAAGCCCCCACACTGGCCCATCCAGACCCCCAAGCTTCCCTGTTTCATCCAGCTAGTCTCAACAGAAACTTGCATAGGAGCCACTCTCACCCAACAGCAAACAGGAAGGCAGCGGGTGGTAGCTTACACCTCTAGGTTGTTCGATGAGATGGAACAGAGGTTTCTCCTCTGTGAAAAGGCTTGCTTAACCTTGATATGGACTTTGAAACATTGGGAGTTCAGAATTGGGGGTCCAAGGTTATAGTACAACCCCCCCATTCACCCCTCAAGTACATCATATCCAGGAAAATCCAGGACGGGCAAGTCAGCAACCCCCGTATAGCTCAGTGGACTCTGGCTCTGATAAACAGGGGAGTGGGGTTTAGCAAAGAACAGAAGGAGACTCCTGTCCCCTATGGTCTACTCATAGAAGAGGAAGAACATGTATGCCCCCTCCCCGAGCCCCAGAACACAGAATGGCCAGTACAATGGGGAAAGAGTCAGGCAGAAGCAGCTGAAAAGGGGTTAACAGTGTGGTCATCTTTTTATGAACAAGGAAAACCTAAGACAGGCTGGGTAGCTGCTCAGGTGGGCATGTGTTTCAGGGATCGACATGCCCTCACTCCTCTCAGGTGACTGAAGTCCAGACTGTGTTGACTGTCCTTGAATTCGAGCCCCTGGAAATCTCCCTAGCCATTTACACAGACTCTGATTGGACTGCATGTGCAGTCACCGCGTGGCTTCCAATCTTGCTAGGGTGATGTATGACTGCTTCTGATGGGAGACCAGTAGCCCATTCAGAAAAATGGAAAAAAATTGCAGACCTAGTAAAAACCAGAACCGGCCTGACGTGGGTGGCGTACACCACGGGACATTCCAGGAAGCCTACAGATTTGGCTTTCTGGACTAGTCAAGCGGACAGATTAGCAAAGGAAGCTTCCACCCAGAGCAAGACCCCCCGACGCCACAGAAGATACCTCCTCTGAAATACCCTTAGCCCCAGTCACCACCAGAGCTCACTCTCTAGGATCGGGGGTCACGATCCTAGACTTGGGGACACTACACGAATGGGATAGGGAAATAGAGGACTTGGCAGCAAAAGGGAAAGACAGCAAAGGGAAATTCATAATCACCAAGGATAACAATGTGTGGTTGGCTTTTGATCCCAGGAGTGAAAGGAATTGGAAAGTCCCGGGGAAGGTATGGGGGGACCTAATCCAATTTGTCCATGAACAAGGACACCAGGGCAAACAGGACACTCTAGACAGGATTAAGGAAACTGGATGGTGGGCCCAAGATGAAGGCGGATGTTGAGCAATGGTGTAACAATTTTTTGTCCTGTGCGATGGTAAATGCAGACTTCCAGACAATGAAAGCTGCTATTCAACATCAGCACATTGAAGGTCCTTGGGCTAGAATCCAGATAGATTACATAGGTCCCCTCCCCACCACTGCAAAAGGGAACAAGTACTGTCTGGTAACTGTGGATGCTTTCAGTAAGTGGGCAGAGGCAATCCCCTGTAAAAACAACTCTGCCCACACCACTGCCAAAAGTTTCTTTAACATTGTCTTGTCTCGATGGGGAATCCCCCACTGCATCGTCTCAGATTTGGGGCTGCACTTTGTAGGGGGGGGCGTGATGCAGGAGTTGTGTAAGGCTTTAGAAATTGAACAGCAGTTTCACATAGCCGGACATCCCACTTCTTCCGGCTTGGTAGAAAGAACTAACTGCATGTTGAAAGAGGCATTGAAAAAACAGATTAATCCAGCGGGGAAAAAATTGGGATGAGAAACTCCCCCTCATCTTGATGGCCTTGAGGGGGTCCAAAGCAGTTCATGGATAAACGCCCTTCGAGGTGATGACAGGGAGGTGTATGCAGATGCCTGAGGCTTGATGGTTTGGAACTGAAATCCCAAGTTCATGGGAGAACAAAGCTGTCTCTGATACATGGGTCCAGTCCTTGGTAGAGGAGATAGCAAAGATACATAGGCAAACCACCCTCCGCCTTGGAATAGCACAGCAGTACGTAGATAAAAGACTAGGGTGGGTTAGGAAGTCTGTTGTGTGGGAAGTGGGACAATCAGTAATGTATCAAAAGTTCTCAGCAGAAGAGCATTCCTTAACTCATAAATGGGAGGGCTCCTTAAGGATAGTTAATAGAATCAGTCCAGCAGTTTACCAGGTGGAAATTCCAGAAGGAAAAGGGGGCAGCCTTGGAGAAAGTATTTCCACAGTTCGCAGCTCAAGGAGAGGGCTGGCAAATCTGTGTATCCCCCTGAGAGCGAGCCCACAGATCCGGCTGGCTCTTCCACAGGCCCTCAGTAGAAGGGCTTTCCGCCTCAGAGAGGCACTAGTGTCCCAAGCTTGCACAGCAGTTATGAATAGGAGGTTAAGATCCAGGAGACCAAGGGGATGGGTGTATCCTCACTTGACTCAACCACGGAATGGCGTCTCAGTGAATCCGGCCCTGAGACTCGCAGCGAGGGTAAGCCAACTAATCATCAGGCAAACTTTCCATTTCAGGTTCTGTTATAGCGAGGTGGGAGGGCCACATCGGTCCCACATTGGAGTGGCCAAATGGAGAGTAACGGGGGGAGTTGTGGAAAGGGTGGTCATAAAAATATACCACAATGGTTCTTCTAGATGGGAACTGTACATGAGGGAATACCCACATGTGGTTCAGTTCTACGCAGGCCTGGTTAAGATCCGCGGAAGGCCGGGGAACAGATATCCAGTGCTTGAAGGGAATCAGCCCCCATCAACTCCGATCCACAGGGAACTGTGGGAATTTGATCCGTTCATAGGGTATGACAGTGATGATGATTAAAAGTCCATTCCCTACTGTCCCATACCCTTCCCTAAAATCACCCCAGAGTCCATATCCTGCCCTAGTTCCATAAGTCAGTGAAGCAAACACTGTCTTGTGGGAGGAGGGGCCTCCTTGCCTCCCCTCTGTCTTTCTCCCTCGGTCTCTGTTAACCCTCACTTTGGGCGAGAAACCCCCCTTGGACTTTTTATCTCATCAGGGAGTGAGTGGCTGTTTGGATGAGCATAGCGTTGAGACCACTGCCAGGAGACGAGCCGGTGAGAAGCTTTGCGAGCCCTGGGAGGAGATAGAAAGGTGTCACCCCAGAGAGCGCTGCCGGGAGTGGAGTTCACGAGTCAAATGCTCCCTCTGGATGCGTGCCGGAACCAGTCCTGGGCCTTCACCTTGGTGTGCAGTTTCCAGACAGGGACAATGAGGCAGGATACACTCAGGAGAAAACAGCCCCCATCACAAGCTGCCGCCCTGGAGATGGGATTAAGAGTTTGCCAAAACTCCAAACGAAAGAACTCCTCGCCTCCGAGTCTGGTGCAAGTCCTTCAGCAGAGCCACAAGCCTGCAGAACCGAGAACTTGGGAACTAATGACTCGGTAAAGATCCCCGCTGCCATTTGGACAGTCGGAACCCCTTTTTGCATGACGGTGGAAGCAGATATCAAGAGCCCCTGAACCCCAGTCAAGAGACTTTGAGTTACCCTGGCTTCTCCAGCAATGGGAAGTTAAGGTAACAAGCGGTAAATCAGGTACACCTGAATGGAATTACCCCATCGAACGGAGCTCCCTGGGACAGATACATACAGGTAATAGGTTTCAGCTTTTATGGTCATGTCTATAGGATTGTTTTGTGAATTAAAATTCAAAACAGGGACCCAAAACACTGAAGAGATTCATAAGCATGTAAAATCTCTCCAGAAATTAAAAAACCCTGACCATAGGCTTGCATATGTTCAAACTAGACCAGCCTGTGGCAATATTTTGGAATCCTCAGGCCTCCACAGAGGAAACCCAAGTGGATCTAGCTGGAATGAATATGTAACAGGCAGCTCGCAGGTGTACCTCTATGTATAGATATGTGTGTTTGTATATATATATATATATATCCATTTTAGCTTGTAGACATTCATTGATATTGTGTTTTCTTTTATTGTCTTTGATTTTAGTTTAGAGATTGTATTTCCATTGGTTTTAAATAATTGTAGCATTTAAAAATATTTTCTTAGATTATCGTTTAAGTAAGTAACCCCGGTCTAGACAGCCCAGCCATTGTTCTCTTCCCCCTTCTCCCCCCCCTCCTTCTCGGCGTTCCTTTCCCTACCCATGAGGTTTGTGTCTCCCTCTGCCCAGAAACTCTCCTTCCCCATACCCCTCCCCCCGACCTAGATGTGTAACCCCACACCCAACATTCATGTCTATTGGGAGTCCTTGCTGGGCTGGGATTCACAACACACCAGTGTGTTCGATATCAGGTCCCACCTGATCGCATTGATCTTAGTCTTTCAGAACAGGCTGGTACGTCACAAGGTTTGAGCTAGTATGTTGAACTAGGCAAACCATGGTGCAGTTGTGGCACCACTGCTGTCACGACCTGGCCTTGGAGGGTCCTGGGCCAGCTGCCTCATGATGCTGCTGGTCTCACTGCCACTGATGCCTTTGCTACCTTTTCCCTTTCCCAGCTTCCATTTCTCACAAAGGTAAGCTGGGGAGGGGAGGGGAGTGATGGTGGGTTTTCCCTTGAATGTTCTGCATTTTTATTTTGTTGGGGTTGGGAGTTGGGGGCTTGCTATTTGGTTGGGGTAAATTGCCCCTGAGAGCTCTGTTATTATATGTTGGGTGTGTGTGTGTGTGCCCTGACAACTTTGCTTTGCCATGTGGCAAATTTGCCATATGGCAAAGCTGAAACAAATTTACGATTTTACAAATTTACAAGTGTGCCCCAGAGCCCCAACCAAATGTACAAGTGTGCCACAGCATAGAAAAGGTTGAAAAGCACTGAAATAGGCAAACACAAAATGGGAAACTACTAGTGCTGAAATGAAGAATAGGTTTTGTGTAGTGGAGGTGAGTAGGGTTAGCTGTCTGGCTGCTGCTGCTGCTGAGGGGAGGAGGGAAAGCAGAGGAGCATGGCACCTCCTCTTGCTTTTCACGTGCCCAAGAGGCACAGATGAAAGGTGACTGCGTCTAGACTGGGACAGGGTGGCTGCAGAAAGTTGGGAGACAGGAGAGTGAGGTGGGGGTGCAGGATCAGGTCCAAGAACAGGGAAGAGTTCGATCCAAGTCAGGGGAATTCAGGACTAAAGTGGGTAGTAAAAACTGTTACATTTTCATGGAACATTTCCATGAAATAACCAGTAACCCTCCCCTCCCTCCCCAACTGGAATTCCATTTGGAAATACTACCAATGGGAATTCCAATTGAATTTAAATAAATAAGTAAATTTTAAACATTGGCCATTTGTGCATGCACAAAATTGTGCTGTCCATACCCAAAGTGGCAGCACTGGCATTGCTTCAATTTTGGGTATGGGCAGTGCCATTTTGTGCATGTGCAAGTGTCCCCAAATGTTTTGTCCAGTCTGATCGGGAATTTGAACGAACAATTGGAGTTATCATTTGTTCCAATTCCCAAATGGTCTGGATTAAATGTCTGGTTCCATCAGAGACCTAAACTGGGTGTAATTTCTGATTGAGTCCTATTCAGGACAAGGAGCAAGGCACAGAGTCAGGAATCTAGCAAGGAATTAGGAGCAAGGATTTCAGAGATGAGAAAAGCACAGGAAAGAACAGGAATTGACTGGTGAGGTCAGAAGTTCCATCGAGCTTCCTGTGGCCATCTTCATATACTTCCTAGCATCCAACCAGGAATCTGGGAGTGGCAAGGCTGGAGACAGACAGCCTGACCCAGGAGAAAGGCCCCTTGGGGAGCAGGGATGTCACAGCTATGACTCCAAGAACCCTCTGGGACAAGGGTTCAAACGCTGTGAATTCACTCCCTCTCGCAATCAATCACTTTCCCTACCTGTTTGTTCTTCTTTCTTGCTATCCCCCTCCCCCGTGCTCACCATAAACACCATGTAGATATGCAGGAACTAAATTGGCCCATGTCTCTATGGAAATTTCCCCTGAGCTTTGATTATCTGTTTTTACAAAGGCATATGGATAGATATAGGTATAGGTAGACATCTGTTCTAAATATCATTTTTTGTGTCTCCTATTACCAGCTAGCTACTCCTTTCTCCAAAACCAACAACCAGAGCTATATTTATTTATTTGAAAGGGCCAAAGAATTTCAGAGCCCAGACTGTAATTACACCTTTGGCAGTTCTGATTATGAATAAATCTTTCATAATGCATGATCTGTTCTGTCTGTAAACAGCATCTCCCTTTGAGAGATTCATCAAGACAACGTGAAAGGAGAAGTGAAGGGAAGAAAGCAAAATTGAAATTGCTCACGCTGCTTGTTGATAAGAGTCCTGATTCCAGTCTTCAGTCTTGTGAGTTCCACACTCCGATTTACTCCTCCAGGTCTATCAGCCACTTTCCACAGTTTCACCTTATTGGAAATTTGCTTCAATTTACTGTTTTTCAGCTTTTTCTCTGCCTTCTGCTGAGTCATTCCAGTAGCACAATCAATGTTCCAAACTATTTATAGCACCTAAATTCTGACGTCTCTATTGCTGATGCTGAAGTCTAATGGTGTAGAGGTTGAAGGCTCTGTCCTGTTCTCCGAGCTGCATAAGAACATGTATTGACCTCACACTGAAGACTTACACCACCTATTGGCTTATGTGTACCTCAAATAAACCAGACTGGTAACACAGTAGTTCTGTTAGTGAGTTGTCCCATTGGCTGGTCCCGGATAGGTCTTGTGTACCCACAAAAGCAGATATAACTGTCAAAATTATGGTACCTGACATGACCCAGTAACATTGGGTACTAATCGGCACTAGGTATAAAACGAGATTTCAACCCCTGCAAGAATCTCACCAAGAATGGGCTTCTTGGTGAGATTCTCCAGGTCGGGAATCTTGCGAGAATCTGCATTCTCACCGCCATTCTAGGCAAGATTCTTAACCACTGGAAAAATGCACTCAAAGCATTCTGCACATGCACGAAATGGCCTCCAGGGGACATGCATGCACCGACACCATTTTGTGAATGCACAGAGCATTTTAAGGTTTTCAAGAATCTTGCAAGATTTTTGAGAAACCTCAGAAAACACTCTGCGCATGTACAAAATGAACACCGGGGGCCACGCATGTGCAGAATGCCATCAGCAGCCATTTTTCAGATTCATGGGACATTTGGGGGATTTTTGAGAATCTTGTGAGATTGTTGAAAATCATAGCGAGATCTCACAAGATCTCACAGGTGGCTTCGAGAATCTCACATATTCTTGCAAGAATGCTTTGCATTCTCATTTTACCCATAATTGACACCTGATTAGTTCCTGACAGGGTCTACACATATGAATTTGCAGATGCTGTCACAGGCCAAGCGTAAATACAAGGCTTTATTACTGGAGAAGAGGAAAAAGTACCATCTCAAACAGTGGGGAGAAATTGAACTGGCTGCAAAGGAAAAGGATTCCCTCTGCTTTTGGAGACTGGTTGGGTGTTGTGGGAAGGGCAGGCAAGAGAACTTCTATAGAGTGCCAGCAGAGGAATGGGTTAAACATTTCTCGAATTTGTATGTGGTGGACCCCACACCTTCTGTCTCTTTGACCCATGGGGAATTCCTTCCCCCCTGGGAAGCGGTGTTGCCGTCAGAGATTGAGGAAGTAATTGATTGTCTTAAGAGGGGGAAAGCGCCTGGGGTTGATGGACTCCCAGCAGAGCTGTTTAAAGTTAACAAAATGGTGGGTACCTGCATTAACTGCCCTTTTTACAGGGATAAACCAAACAGGAATATTGCCAGATGGATGGGAACAAGATATAATTGTGCCGATATACAAAAAGGGTTCTCTGCAGCAAGCAGGGAACTATAGGTCAATTAGTCTCTTAAGTATTGTCAGCAAAATGTATGCTAGATATCTCCTAGGGAAACTCCAGAACTGGCTGGACAGTGAAAAAATCCTTAGGGAAGAACAAAATGGTTTTAGGCCAGGGCGGTCTACAAGTGACCATTGTTTTCTTCTTAATTATTTAATAAATAAGTATGCTCGGGGTACAGGGTTGTATGTGGCATTTGTCGACTTCCGGGCCGCGTTCGACCTGGTATCACGAAACCACTTGTGGGTCAAATTCTCTAAAACTACCATTCATAAAAGGTTGCTCTCGTTAATTCAAAGGTTATACTCTAATACTAACCTCCGAGTTAGGCTAGACAAGGAGGGAGCATACACTAGGATGATAGCGACCAAATGCGGGGTAAAGCAGGGTTGCGTACTTGTCCCTAACCTTGTTCAATTTCTATCTGAACGATTTGATTGGGGAGTTTACATCCCCTTTTAATCACCCTCCTAGAATTGGGGGCACAGACGTAGCTGCCTTCCTCTATGCGGACGATGCTATCCTGCTTGCTAGGTCGCGTGTGGGCCTAAAGAGACAATTGGTGGCACTGGGCCGGTTTTGCACTCAGAACTATTTAGTAGAGGTGGGACCAAACTAAAAAAAATGGGTATAGGTTTTACCGGTTACCGGTTTAAAAAAACAACCCGGTTTTACCAGTAAAATCAGTTTACCGGTACCGGTTTTTTTCATTGTGATTTCAGTGGGGAAGTGCCGGCTGCCCGGTGGCAGCACAGGGCTATTGTGCTGAAGGTGGAGACAGCTCTCCTCCGGGAACCCTCCCAGTCCCGACTGGGGCAGCACCACTCTGGGTTAACCTCCCCCCCCATCCGCCTTTTACCTGGGCTGTGGGTGGTGGCGGTGGCAGCAGCGCGGCGTGGGTCTGACGGCAACTTCAGCGCTGGCTTCACTTCAGCGCTTCACTAGGCCTTCCAGGGAACTTCCGGGTTTATAGCACCTAAATTCCGACCTCTCTATTGCTGAAGTCTAATGGTGTAGAGGTTGAAGGCTCTGTCCTCTTCTCCGAGCTGCATAAGAACATGTATTGACCTCACACGGAAGACTTACACCACCTATTGGCTTATGTGTACCTCAAATAAGGCCTAGTGAAGCGCTGAAGTGAAGCTACTATTTAGAGGTTGATAAAACGAAAATAATGATTTTTTCAAGGAGACGGAAGGTATATAAATGGTCCTTCATTGGTCATGACCTGGAACAAGTTAAGGTCTATAAGTATCTGGGCCTGATTTTCCAGGCTAATGGTTCCTGGGTAACGCATGCCAAAGAGGCTGTAAGACAAGCTGGGATTGTTGGAAAGGCCATTTTTCATTATTTTAGGACTAATGGGGGTAATCTTGTTACCCCGGCAATTAGGGTATACAAGGCCAAATGTTTGACACAACTTTTATATGGGGCAGTTTTGGACTTTGGGGAGGTTTTTGCACTTGGAGATCATCCAAACTAAATTTCTTAGGGCAATTTTAGCTATTCCAAATCATGCTCCATGTAGTGCAGTACGCTTAGAGTGTGGGGTTCTCCCAGTAGAGGCCCAGATGTGGCTTCTAACTATGGGCTATTGGTTGAGGTTGTGTTATGGGCAGGCTGCCCCCCTGGCTGCGTTAGCCCTCCAGGAAGGTACCTAGGATCCTTGGGTGGTCCAAATAAGAAGTAAACTTGGCAAGCTAGGATTATCTCCTGACAGTTTACCTTCCTTGGGTTATTTGGGTGCTAAGAATCTTGTTAAGCGGAGGATAGTCGATATTAGCATGCAAGAGGAGATAGCTGATTTACGGGAAAAGAAATCTCTGACAAGCATGTGGGGGTTATTCCCTCAGGCTTATTCCCTCAATGCCACACCTTATCTAGGGAGTGATATGGAATTGCAATCTTGGAGATGCTTTACTATGGTAAGATTGAATATATTCATTTTAGGTATCACAGAGGGGTGCATCCAGGGCATTCAACCTGAATTATGTCAGTGCAAATGCACAATGCAGGTGCCTGACACTGTGGAGCATGTGCTAATTCAATGTGAAATCCATGGTGAGCTCTGAGAACGCTGGCTATCCTCCTTGCTTAGGGATATTAGGCTGGGGCGGAAGGGCGGCTGCTACTATACCTACTGGCAGGGCAGGAAGAAAAGGTTACGATAGCAGTTGGAAATTTTTTGCTTAGGGTCCTTTTAATGAGGAGACGAGCAGGTCCTATGGTATCTCCCCCCAGAGTGAAATCGACTGCCTCCGGGAAAGTGATGTGACTGTTAAGGGTATTTTATATTATATGTTATTATTTCCTATTTGTTGGTTTTGTATTATCTTATAATGTATTTGTTTGTCTTGTGTTATGGCTGAAGCTAAACACTAATAAAATCTATCTATCTATCTATCTATCTATCTATCTATCTATCTATCTATCTATCCTGGCAGGGTACCTGATTTTCCAGCTTCTGGTACTAATTTTCTGACTTACAGTACTGATTTTCCAACTTCCTATACCAATGGTTTTCTGACCAGTAAAATGGTAAATCAGTAACTCAGTAACAGTAATACCTGGCATGTTGGTGTGATTGGGGGCCTGACACAGTACCTGAGTATTGATTGGGTTATTGACAGACAACTGGAAATTGCAGGTACTACCCACAGGTAGCAAGTGTGCTACCTATTTCAGTTCTACTTAGGTGGATATTGGGAGGGACCTGGGGGCAGGGCCCAGAGTAGTCTGGGAGGCTCACAAGTCATAGTGCAACTGTATCACATTCCCTCCTGCCACTTGTCTTTTGTGAATTTGGCCTGCACCACTGAGGACTGAAGAAGGGCATGACTTCTCAAAGCTTCCCTATCTCTCTGGCATCTGTTTCTTGCTTCTTCTTTTTGGGGGGGCTGCCTAATGCCATATTCCCGCTGCTGCCAGAATCATTTCCTTGCCACCCACTGTTGCTGCTGGGATCAGTTCACCCTCACCCCACAATAAATTGTGTGTGTCTTCTTGTCTTCGCCTAGTTCTTGATTTTTTAAAAAGTGGGTCTCGGATTTTGGTTGGTCTCACTGACAAACATGCTGAGAATCACTGTGTGCTAGACACTGAAGCTAAAGTCAGCCTTGTCCAACTGAATATCTTAAAACCCGAAGCAAATAAAATGCCTGCAGCATGGCAAGCAGAAATGCTTCCGGTGCAATTCCCCCACCCCCCAAGAGTCTGTATGCCCTAATAGATGTAATTACCTTGGTGGTAGCCCAGGTGGGAAGACTTATTGAGACAGGCTGGTGCAAGTTAAGTGACGAAGCAACTGTTGACTTAGCAGTTGGTTTTGGTCACCACCCCACCCAATAGGCTATTTCTGCAATGGTGTCCTCTAGCAGTGAAAGGGCAAAGCTTTCATTACTAACTCCCTGAGACATCTCATCCAGCAAGCATGGGCTCCTTGTGATCAGATAATTGACTCTGCAGCAGGTTCGGGGTAGATGTGGAAGCACAAGCTGTGGCAAAGACTGTAGTGACAAGGAGATGTGGAGAGAAAAGAGACAACAAAGGCAAAACATTCATATGTGAAATAATAAGCATGGGGTGGGGGGATGACTGGACATGTCAAGAACACGGGAAGTAGCCATAATGATACCATTTGGGGATTCTAATCTTTTTCAGCAAATATATAGAATCATAGAACCCTAGGAGTTATCTAGTCAAGCCCCCTGCCATTAAACAGAATCAACAGGACCTACACCATCCCTGTGAGATATCTGTCTAACCTATTTTTAAAGTTGTAGGACTCCACAACCTCCCTTGGCAAATTAATCCACTGCCTAGCTGTTCTGGTAATTTAAAAAAAAATCTCACTACTATTTTACCTAAACATTTTTCCTCCTGAAATTTAAGACAATTACCTCTTCTCCTATTCTCAGTGACCAGCGAGAACAACAGAAGCTTTTAAACAAAACATATTTGAAAACTGAAATCTTTCCTCCCCTTAAACTTCTCCCCCCCCCCCAGTTAAGTAGTTCCATTTCTTTCAGTCTCTCCTCATAAGTCTTTCCCTCTACCCCTTCTTAAAGTGAGGTAGCCCAAACTTTGTATGTCATTGCCGCCCCGAGTTGCTTTCAGGAGGGGCGGGATATAAATTGTTGAGATAAATAAATAAATAAATAAATAAATAAATATTGTTGCTATCTCATGTCACAGAATTATATTTAGGTCTCAAATTGGGGTCACATGGGCAAAAAACTGGGGACCCACTACTCTAAGGCCTTGGCAGTGTGGATTGGAGCTCTGTCTCATGACTCAACAGACCCAGAAAGAGTCCCCTTTTCAAACCAGTTCATTCCTACAGTCAAGTTTGCTCAGAAGTTTCTATAAGCTACTGCTTGGATAGTGTCCAGAAACCTTCCAGCAGAGCCCTGCTTGGACCACTGGTGTGCAGGTGGCCCTGTCCCTCACAGCCCCTGTGACATCACAGTGACATCACAGGGCTCTGTGAAGGGCAAGGTCACCTCAGAAAAGGAGCAGAAGAATGCTATTGCTCCACCTCTTTCACAATGCTAAATAAGGGGTGAGACTATGTCAGAAAAGGCGTGGGGCTACCATTTCCCAGCATAATGAACTTCATAATGCCCTTCATAATAGGCTGGTAGGTCATGACACTCCTTATCTGCGGGACTGACCTTAATGAAGCCCCAAGGAGTCAGACCAGAAATGCACCTGACCAAAGTCCAACAGGACCTTACAGGTCCTGTCTGGGTCACATTCCAGGACTCTGCTTCTCCGATCCTTGGAAGCAGCTCTCAGTCTTTCAGGTCATCTTGCTTTCCAGCAAGCATGTGGCTCTGCAGCTATTCCTTATCCGCGCATGGCATCACCTGCCAGCTGAGCTTGCCTTTGACAGAGGTAATTGATTCCCTTCCCTGTTAGAGTCCTAATTAAAAATACACTGAATTAAACTCAGATGTATGGGAAACAATTAGCTCCCTCTTTTGTCTCCCTTACTCAAGCCTGTAGCATGAGGCAGTCAGGTGTCACGTTCAACAAATCTCCCATCCCCTGATTGCTCTGGAAGGAAATGGCATTTGAAGAACTCCTCAGCTGCTCCTGATGCTTTGGCTGTGACCTTGGCCCTATCTTGTGTCATCGCCATGGTGACATGCACTCCACAGAGTGGATCTGAGTCTCCAGCACAGGGAGGTGGACTCAAACTTTAGGGGGTTGATGCCTTCTCCCCAGGGAATCAAAGAATGAAAAAGGTCTAATTCTTCCATGAACATTATCAGATTTGTACCTTTTAATGCTGAAACTCAGTCTTGTTTTCCTCTTGATTTTTGTTGGGAATCAAGGTTCTCAATGAGAATTGAGAGGAAACCCCAAGAATTGAGAAAAGCCCCAATCCCAACACTTTCTTGTTGAGATTTGTTTCCTCTCAATTTACACACTGGAACCGTGTGTGCTGTATCCCATGCCGAGTCTTCTGTCTGTGTTTATCTCTTCTCTTCTTCTCATTGTCTCGTGTCTCCACAACGGGGGAAAAAACAAGAAAAAGACCTGCCGGGCCATTCTGTGCATGCGCAGCCCTTTTCCAAAAATGGTGGTTACACTGCTGGCACCATTTTGGAAAAAGGCTATGCTTGCACAGAATGGCCTGGTGGCCATTTTTTACAGGCACAGTTTGTTTCTGTTTATCTTTGTAGAGACACTCTTGTGAGAATCTTGCACCATTAGCAAGGCCTAGCTAATGAGACTTGATTCCACAAGATTCTTGAGAGAATCAAATCAATTCTCATCTCACCCCTAGTCCATTGCACTGCTGCAAAGATACCCTCCATAACCCAGTGACACAAACACAAACAGATAATTATAAGGTTGGAAAGGACGTCAAGGGTCATCTAGTCCAATCCCCACATCTCCTGTGCCACCTTCTTCCCAGTGACCAGAGTGGGGCAAAGAGTGTGGTTCTTTTATCTCCTATTACAAAATGCTGTCCGTGGAAATTAGAGCAACGCTTAGGCAGCTGTGTTTTGTGTTTGACTGGCACCAAGATGGCCCCATTATCAGGGAAGGTGCAATGATGATTTAAAGTCACAGTCTTTGCCATCTCTCTCCTAACCTTCAGCATGATTCCCTTGGCCATAGTTAAGGATCTGGGCAATAGGGCCAGCCATGCAGCCAAATTTGATGGAGGGGCAGTAGGGAAAGAGGTAAGCACAGATCCAATATTTTATAATAATAGGTGGAGAGAGAGAGGAGATACTGCCTTTTTTTCAGCAAAAAAAAAAATCCCATTTACTTATAATACATTGAACATTGTTCCCCACCCTTAATAACCTAGAATTTGTCCAGTCAGTTTCAACAATTTTTTCGAGAGTCAGAAGACCCAAAAGCAAGTAGGCCCCCAAATTTGTATAACAATAGATGCATCTCAAGGAGAAATGTGATCCCGTTCATAACTGAAAAAAGCTATGGTCTTATTGTCACACCCACCCCTTTGGAAATCAGGCTTCATTATTTTGAGTGACTGCTTCGTGAAACAGTACTTATTGTTTTTTTAAGTGACTAGGCAAAGTTCTATATTGAAGGTGTATGTGACTTGTGTATTGTCTGGGACCTCCTTATAGGGCTCAGAATTCCTCTCCATGAGACCCCTGGGGAGCGAGAGGACCTGTCCCTCTGGTTGAGCTCTTTATTATGAACCAGATGAGGCACAGAGTCAGTCCATCTTTGAACAATTTTGATATTGCTGTGCAGTCACTGCCACACTCCTTCGTCACCTATTCAAGGAATTGGGGAGCAACAAACACACAGGACTCATTTACCTCAACTAGCCTGCTGGAGCGGAGATGAAACGGGCAATTAGTTTATTACCTGGGGATACTCACGCAAGTATGCAGTCCCCCCTTTGGGTACTGGCACACCTGAGTGGGTACCCCCCAGTTCTTAAAGCCCCCCCTTGCCCAAGGGGAGAGGGGTGTGGTGGAAATAGGATGCCTACTGATGCATCACCAGAATACAGGACAAAATGTGCGTAAAATTTACACATGCTAATTTACATTTATTTATGCATTTAAAATAATTACAATAAATAAAATAGAAATGACTGTACAACTCACCAGGGGCAGGGAAGTTGGAGTGCAGGGTAGGTGGTGGTGGGGCACTGGGGCAGGGCGGGATGCAGGGTAGGTGGGGAATGGGCATACACAGTATGGGCAAGTTGGAGTGCAACTGTGCTGGGTAGGTGGGGAGGGGTGTGCACCAGAGCAGGGTGGGAATGGGATGCAGGGTAGGTAGGGGAGGGAGTGCATGGTAGCAGAGGGGCAGATTGTGCAGGAAGCTGCTTCCTGCTGCATCTGACCCTAGCCCCTCCGCACACATTCACCTCATCAGTTTGGACACCTGAGGCACTCCCTGGGTAAGGGTGGCGCTGGCTCTGTGGGCAGTTATAGCTGTGCCTACTGTGCGATGTGGCTGGGGGCTGCTGGAGCTAGCTGACATTGCTCGAGCCACTCTGCCCTGATCATATCCTCCCCAGACAGAGACTCCCTGCTCCCGATCATGCATGTGCAAAATAGCTGTTGCCCTTAACCAAAATGGTGGTGATGTCATTTTGGCCACTGCCCTTTTTGGTTAAGGGTAGCCATTTTGCGCAGACACAAAATGGCGCCGATAGCCAAAATCCCTCCTCAAGAACCACCTTTTCCGCTCTGCCTTCCCCGACTCATCGCTCCTCTCACCTAACTCCTGCTGATACCTGCCATCCAGAACAATCTGTTACCTGAGTCTGTGTACTCATATCCTCTCTACATGGACCAGCCAGCCATCATTCTCAATGTAACCAAGCCAAGCACGTGCACCTGGGATCTCACATGTTCATGAATGTTACACTCCTTGGCTCTCCCTCTGTTCCCCTTCCTTTGTCTCCCCCTCCTCCTCCCCCCTGTCTCGCAGATTGTAAGCCCTAGGGCAGGGACCTTGTCTATTCCATTACTTTGTAAAGTGCCAGGTACATTGCTGGCACTATATAAATGCTTAATAAAATAAAATAATAATAATAATAATAATAATAATAATAATAATAATAATAGTGCACATAAGCAATCTGGGTCAGGGAGTGTGCCGTAGAAAGGGAGCCTGCCAGAGCCCCCACAGCAGCGGTAGTGCTTCAATCAAGCCCTCTGAGGCTGGTAATTACCACTTTGTGGCCCTGGGAAATAGACGTGGGGGAGGTTGGACACACTCTCCCAGGGTTAAGGAGGCGACTTGGGAGCACAGATCAGTTTCCCATTGATTTCATTGGGAAAATTCTCATTGACTTCAGTGGGAAAATCCAAATCTGTAATCCGTAACTAAACCTGCAAATTTCAGATTCAAATGCGTAAATCTATCCGAATATTCATCCCTACCATTCAGGCACTTGCAGTACCTGGAGGACCATGAGTGGCAGTTTAGGTATCACAAATCTTATAGGTTTACGCATTTCACCAGGTAACCATTTCAGCTCTAGCCAGGACTCCAGGCCTGAGGAAGCTATTTCAGTTAACAGTAGGTCGTCTTCTGTTTCATTGCCCTTGCATAGCTATGTAGTCCAAGCCACGACCTGGCTGCATGGATTCACATTGATGTAATTTAGCACAGAGTCTATCTCAGTGCACTAGATTGTTTTTCTCCATTTGTGAAAGTTTTCTATCAGCCAGCTAACTGGGGTCCCTCCATGATTAACACTGCTTCTCCTCGAAGTGCTCACTAACTCCATTAATGTGTGCACCCAGCTTGGCTGGCCTGCATACCCCAGGTGTCCCACAGGGAGCTAAATTGCAGGGTTCTCTCTCCAATCAAACTTTGTTCTCCCTTTTCTTTTGAAGCAAAGTTCTCAGGTAAAGTGAGTGATAGTTGGAAAATGTGCCCAGCAGGAAAGCAGTTTCATCTCATGGTGAGCTCCTTGCAATTTGCAACATCACTCTTCTCTAGAGTTAAAGAAGAGCTGGAATTAGGGACGTGTGAATGCAGTTCGGAAGTTCGGAGTTCGGATCGAACTCGGTCTGTTTGGACAACCGAACCGAACTTCCGAACCGAACACAAACTGACTGAACCGAACTCTGACTGAACGTCATACTGATTGAACAGTTCGTTCATGTTCGGCCACATTCGGTTGAGTTTAGGTGGGAAAAATGTGACTGAAGGCCCAGGGAGAGGGAGGAAGCTGTGGAGCAGACTTCCTGGTACTGGGGGGTGGAAAGGCTTGGAGTAGCAGCCAGCCTTCCCAATCACCTTCCCTTTTCGACTGAACACTGGCTTCTCAGTCTGTGATTGGCCAGGGGCTAGGCTGCACAGAGACAATCGGGCCTTGTGGTAACGCGGGAGCAGCAAGTAACAAAACTCTTTGCCGTGCCCCCCTTCCAACACCTTCTAAGCCAGCCACTGATCATTTCAGCAGCGTTTTCAGAAGGCTCCCTGACTCCCAGCAGTTTGCTTCCCTCATCCATTCCCAATCCTCCTCCAATTTCACCCATCCAACAGATTTACCTCCCTATTATCATTTAGTTAGATTATATTAGATAAATTTAGCGGTTTATACGACTCCCTGTGTTCTATCTCCCTACCCTCCATTGAATCCATTCCTTTACCTCTCCATCTCCCTCCATATTCCATCCCTCATTCTCTTCCCCTGGTTTTTGATTTATTAGAGTAGGATTAGATTGATTTAGGTTTTATATCAATTTCTGTACCCATCCCTGTGTTGTTGTGAGCTATGTGTGTTATCCCTCCCCCCCATCTCTGTGTAATATTGTGTATATATAGATAAAGATAGATTATAGTAGTTGTTAGGTAGGATTATAGTTAGAATAGCTATTACAGTTAAGTTAGATTAGTTTATAGAGAGATAGTGATCTAGTTTTAGAGTGTGTTTTTTATATTCCATTATTTAGTTCCATAGATTTTATAATTGTTATTAGATAGTTAAATAGCAGTTAAATTTAGTGTAGAGTATATATATATAAAATATTTGATATAAATTGTAAAAAACATTTTAAAAAATATTTAATCAAGTTGTGTGAGGACTGGTTTGTATAATGGATAAGGGAGTTATGAGAGGGCGAGACTGCTCTGTTGCCCGTAAGGCAGTCAATGATGCACGTGGCAGGGGCCGTGACATCAGAGTGCCAGCAGTGGGCAGAATCAGCAGCTCAAACACATCCCCACGCCCCAAGATGCTAAGGCCTGGTGATGTTGGGTCTCGCTCTCCCAGCACTAAGGGCCAGGGGGTTGGGCGTCACCTCCTGGCACTGGAAGAGGCTGTGGTGGCTGTGGCAGCAGGTGATTCAGGGGATGAAGAATCCCAGAAGGGGCCAGCATTGTCCCCCGACTTTCCCATTCTTGAGAGCCCAGTTAGAGGCAGAGCCCGATCCCCAGGCAGCAGCAGCAACAGCAGCTATAAGGGGCAGGGGGAGATTGCTGCTCAAAGTGGGAGCAGCATGGGGAGTCCAGCAGCCTCTGTCATTCTGTTTGTGGATGGGGACAGCGATGCAGAGATTTCTGTGGAGGAGGTCTCTGTATCTGGTGCTGCTGAGATGATGACTGTCCCTCAACATGATGTGTCACCAATGCCATCATGTCCTCCCAGGAGTGACGCCCCTCCCAGGAGTGCATCACCTGGTGCAGGGCAGAAGGCAGGAGGGGCTAGAAAATCATGGGTCTGGGAGCATTTTATGTTGGTGCAGGTGGATGATCCCTGCGTGGTGCGGTGCACTTTTTGCAGCAAGGTGGTTAAGCGAGGGCAGGTGCTCACCAACCTAGGGACATCCGCCATGTCAAGACATCTAAAAACATGCCACAATGCCACTCTGCTAAGCAGGCAGATTGGGTCAGTGGACGCAAGTGGGTTCCAAATCCACGTGGCCACTCGTCCTCCATCAGGCAACCGTCCCACTGCAGCAACTGCCTCTAGCAGCAGGAGCAGTATTGCCGCTAGAGGGGAGCAGCAGGAGCAGAAGCAAGAGCGTCAGTCAACAATGGAGGAGCTGGGGTGGGGGCAGCTTCCAAGGCCATTGGCAGCAGGAGGGCGGCGTGGCTTTCAAGAGAAAGCCACGCGCCTGTTGGGTGAGATGATTGCTCTTCATGGCCAACCCTTATCCATTGTTGGGGACACAGGGTTCAAGCGACTGGTGGGGTTCCTGGGCCCCCAATTTAAGATGCCATGCCGCACCACCCTCAGCCATATGGTGTTGCCAGGGCTGTACAGGACATTGAAGGAGAGGGTGAAGGAGCAGCTGGAACTGGCAGGGACTGGGGGTGCACTGTCCATTTCAACACTGACCTGGGGTCCTCCAGGAACGCCTAACATGCTTACCTGGCGGTGATGGCGCACTGGTGGGAGGACCCAGAGTTGGCATTGGACAGTGGCAGGAGGGGTCCTGAAGCAGGGTATAGGTGGGCCCTGCTTCAGGCAGAAGTCATGGACTACCCCCACACTGCCAGGAACATAGAGGCAGCCCTGAACACTGTAGTGGGGGAATGGGTCATGCCAGGTGCACCATTCGCCCCGGGGTGTGTGGTTACTGATAATGCGGCCAATATATTGAGAACTGTACGTGATGCCAAATTTATCAGCATCCCTTGTGCTGCACCACCCTCCATCTGGTGGTCACAGATGCTCTGGGTTTGGGGAGAAGGGGATTGGGGCAGGCACCCTTAGCTCCCTGATAGAGTGGGGGAGGAAGCTGGCAGGGTTCTTTAATCGCAGTGTTAAGGGAAGCAAACTCTTCAGGGTCAAGCAGGTTGAGCAAGGCTCCCCAGGGCATATGCTGGTGCAGAACATGTCCATGAGGTGGAATTCCACCTTCCTGATGCTTGAGCGGCTTGTGGAGCAGAGAGCGGCCTTGCATCAGGTGGAATTGGACACAGACAGTGGGGCACCTCCAGGCTTCAATGGACCGGAATGGGAGATCCTGGCACAAACGGTCATAATTCTAAGGCCATTCTATGAGGTGACTGAGACCATCACCTCCTCCACAGCCACCATAAGCCAGGTGACCCCTCTGGTCCAGAGTTTCTCCATGGGAGTCTGGAGGAGATCGTGGTGCAGGGGCAGGATTGTGGCCCTAGGGGCAAGAAGCTGGGGGCTGAGGTGGTTGGCTGGCGCAGAAGCTTAAGGCAGGCCTGACAGCGCGTTCGAAAAGTTTCTGCAGCGGGGGGGGAATATGTTCTGGGAACAATGCTGGACCCCAGGGTCAAGGGCAGTGTGGCACGTAAGTCATCCCTCTATGGCCTGTGGAAGGATGATCTTGTGGGGAGGGTCCAGAAGGCAGACCGGGCGATTGACAGTGTGTGACTGCAGCAGAAGGATGCCCCACGGGTTGGTGGGAGTGGGAGCAGTCACCCCTCTCATCCAGCAGGGTCTATCCTTGCCCCCAGCCTGAGCAGTAGTAGCAGCACCAGCAGTCTTAGGAGTAGCAGCACCCCTACTGCCAGCAGCTCCTCCTCTGCACGGCCCACAAAAGGGCAGGGACTCACAGCGTGGCTGAGGGCAATGGGGGTGGCGGTGCCCAGGGACAGTTATGAGAGGGAGTATGATGGTGCCTCAGCAGCAGTTGATACATACCTAGACGAGTAGCCATGCACCGATCCCAGCAGCGATCCCTTGGACTACTGGGATTGCAAGACCAACATGTGGCCAGCCCTGTCCAAAGTGGCCAGGGGATTATTGTCATGCCCACCAACCAGTGTCCCCAGCGAGCAGGTGTTCTCTGTGGCGGGGGACATTTGCACCCCACACCGCCTGAGACTGGGGGCCAAGTTGGTGGAGCAGTTGCTGTTCATTAAGGTGAACCTTCCATTGCTGGGATTCCCCGAGCTGCCCCTGGACAAGGATTGATGATGCAGTGGCACACAACATCCCATGCCAGGGGCAGTCTTGGGAAGGGGCTCTTCGTCAATGAGGGCTGCTGCTGCTGAGCTGAGGTGCTGTCCCTCCCTCCCACTGCTTCAGTGGCACCCTCCCTGCCCCCCATCCCTCCCTCTCTCTCTCTTTCTCTCATACTACATGGCCTCAGCTGACCTATCTGACTGACTGCATGCTGCAGTGTGGCATTGGGAAACTGGAAGCCTGCAAGCTGGCCTTTGGCTAGTGGCTAGACGATCTCTCTCATGCTGCACAGTCTTTGCGAGCCTCTCTGAGTGCCCTGGCAACTTGGCGCCAAGGTAACAGAATGCCTTCCCTACTGTCTCTCACACCATGCCCGCTCGCCCAGTTTTTGCAAAGCTTCTTGAACCCTGCCTCAGTCTGCCTCAGCTGCCTGCCTTCTGCTCATGCCATGCTGCCTGCCCACTCACCCAGTTTTTTCAAAGCTTCTTGAACCCTGCCTCAGTCTGCCTGCCTGTCAGGCCACGCTGACTGTCCACCTACCCTGACAACCCTGGGTGATGTGCACCACTGGTCTGGTAATCCCGCTGCTGCTATCTGCAGGTCCATGGATGCTCTGCCCTGGCCAATCCAAATGTGCCCACGCAATCCTGCTGCTGACCTCTGCTGCTGTATGGGAGCCATTTCCTAGCAAATCCTACCATCCTGCTGTTCCATGGGCTCTGTGCCCAAGCAATCCAATGTGTGCTGCTGCCAAGATCCAGAAGCTGCCACTCTTCTAGCCCCAGGACCCACC
>QEPC01007294.1:204224-216743 GCA_003113815.1 Sphenodon punctatus
TTGTGTGATCAAGTATTGTTAATAGCATGCAGCTATTTTGATGTGGCCCAGAGGTTTTATATGTTTTAAATATGTGAACAGGATTTTTTTATTCTGCTATGGCACTACCACTGATGGAGAGAGAGCGAGTTGTCCTACTGGAGTCCCATCCGCTTACTGGATGAGATGCTAGTAGGAGGGTTCTCTCAGTCTCCAAGTGGCAGGGTTTTACTCAGCAGCAAGGAGTTCCCAGTGTAAACTAATATTCTGCCCATCACATCTTAACGCTGAAAACTCTTTGTTGCTGGATTTTTGGAGGCTCCTCCTACAATGTATAAGCCCCTCCCCATGAGTTCTGCCAGCCATAAGGTTCTGCATGGCGCTGAGACGGATGCCAGGGATGGGCAGGCCCTCCCCCTCCCTTAAGCCCCTCCCCTCCCTTAAGCCCCACCCACTTTGGGTTTTCAGAGTGCGCGCGCGTACTTCGCACACATGCACATGAGGGGCCCATAACTAAGGCCTGAGCCCAGGCCCTTCTCAACCTTGCTACGCCCCTGCAGCAGCCGCAGCAACCTCTTCCTCCTCCTCCACATCCTCCATGACCAAGTTGGCCCCCAGCCGGGCAAACATCACTGCCCCCTTCATTTTTTTAAAAAAACAACACAAATCACACACGCACACAGTCCAACAGCACACCACACACACTAACCCTCACCAACCACAACAACAGCACACCCAAACACACAAACCGAACAGACACCCAGTCAAACTCACACCCACTCGCCATGCACTTCGCACGCACACGAATTTCCTGTTTCTGGCGCGATCACGCTCTCGCGTTAGTTCACCAAACATGATCGAACAAAACATGACCGAACCAAACACGACTGAACATGAATTCACTGATCGAACCGAACAGGCAAACCAAACGTGTTGACCAAACAGAACAGAACCGAACGGCCGAACCCAAACATCAACCTGTTCACCCATCCCTAACTGGAATGAATTAAACTCTGAATATCTGCAAATTAAATTAGGATACTGGTGTACTTCAGTAAATACCTGAGTTTGTGCCCTTTAATAAATTTGTTACTTATTAAGTATTATATAATTATTAAGTATTTATATAATGTCAACAAAGCACCTGGCACTGAACACTCAATAATTAGAGATAAGGTCCTTGCCCTAAGGGGCTTACAATCTTGAATAGACAAAGTAGGGCAGACAAGTAGAGGCTGGAATTTCATTTTTGATCAGTTTCTATTTTCAATAGAATCCAGTTGTTTCGTTTGATCAGGAGAAATGCGAACCAGAACGTGTTCCGACTCCTGTTCGGATGTATTGATTTAAATATTTTGCCACCTAGTGCGCATGTGTAAAATGGCAGTGGCCCTATGGTGGCTGCCATTTTGCATCTTATGGCTGCTGTACAGTAGCCACCATGATGAGCATGGCTGTACTTGGCCACCACCATTTTGTCACAAAGTTGAGAAGTTGCAAGTGCACATGCTTACCATAGTTATAAGGGAGAAGAGGACTCTGAATGATAACATAGGACAGTAAAGAGGATGTCAGTGAGTTGACTATTTATTTATTTATTTATTTATTATAAATAGGTCACCATCACAAGAACCCTGTAAGGTAGGTCATTATGATTCCCATCTGTCAAATAGATAACTAAGGCTGAGCGATAATGACTTGCCCAAGGACATCCAGTGAGTTCTTGGCAAAGACAGAATTTGCATTGTAGTCTTCTAGGTGCAAGTCTAACAAGAGATTTGAACTCTGACCTCCCAGATCCAAATCCAACACCTTATCTGCTGGGCAGTTGGGGCTCTCTTCCTTTTATTTGGCTGTTTCATAATTCACCACACTGCACTGCTTATTTTGACAATTTGTCTGAAATACGGAGTCTTTGGTAACTCAGTGACTTGTTACTTCATCATGTGACATGGATTAACCAACCAACGACAACTTTAGAACGAGCTGCAATTTTGGAAAAAATGAACATTTTGAATCAAACGATGAAGTTGCTTTGAATCTGAAAGTTGGAATTTGATGAATTTGTTGAATGCGAAGTTTACTGTGAATGTTCATTTCAGCACTAGTCGAAAGGCTGAGCTCCAGGCAGCAGAAGGAGATGGATGACTTGATGTAGGGAGTAGAAACTGGTGTGAATTGTGCAAGAAAAACTAAGGGCTCATTCACACATCATTCTTTCAGAGCATGTAGTATCACCAACCCACATTCTGAGTGTTGTTTCAAATACCAATTCCTGTACTCCTTGATGGTCCCTTATTCGCTGTCTTTGAGGCAAGGGGTGAGCCTCTGAAATGCAAAGGAATTAGTAGTTGTATGAATGCACTGCTACAGGGCAAAGCAAAAACAGGTTAAAGAACAAGTGGTGATTTTGCAAGGGAGAAGGGTGTTGTGTGAATGTGGCCTTAGACTCAACTCACTTTTCCCCTGTAGCTTTTCACCCTGTAGCTTTGGGTGCTGGCAACAGAACCAGAAATATAGAGGTTGGTTGGTACCCCAGCATGGGATCTGGGGCAGGGCAGGCAGACCATCAGCCTAAGTCACTTGGATGGACTAGGCTTCCCATTGGCAGGAGGCCAATTGCCCATGGAGTGCCAGAATATCACAGTGCTATGTGGGGTGGAGGGTACTTTGGAAAATGACCTTTTCACTAGGGGTGGGAATTTTGGCTTTGGTTTTAATAGAATCAGTCTGGAAATTATTGTTTCAGTTTAAAACAGAAGCATCCGAAAATGGGGCCCATTGTGGCTCTGATTTTTGGTTCTGTATCTTTCCCACTGAAGTCCATGGGAAATCTTGCCATTGACTTCAATGGGAAGAGGAACCAGATCCAACCTCCCTCACCCCCATTCCTCGAGGCCGACTACCAGCCTTGGAGGTTGGGGATCCATATCCCCCCCACCCCAGAGCCCATCTTTACTCCCACCCTTCACACCCTGGGGCCCTGCAGGCTGGCATGTACTTACCAGCCTCAGAGGATGGGGGTGACTGGGTGAGTATCTGTTGACAGCCGGCCAGGCTGACCCAGGTTGACACCACTGCTGGCAGGCTGAAATGGGACACCTCCACAAACATTGCTGTCTGGCTGAGGCTGCCGCAGCTGTGGAACATCGGATGGCAGGCTTTGTTGCCAGTGTGCACTTCTTGGCACAGCACATGTGAAAAATGGCTGCCGTGGCTATTTTGGCATTCACAGCCCTTTCCCAAAATGGTGCCGATGCTGTGTGGTGCCGTTTCACGCATGCACAAAATGGTTGTCCTTTTCCAAAATGGTGCCAGCACTGGAAAAGGGCTGCACATGCACAAAATGACCCCAGTGGCCATTTTTCACATGTATGCTGCCAAGCAGGGAGCACCAGAAGAGCATCCTGGCAATGAGGCCTGCGAGCTGAGGAGGCAGTCCAGTCCAACCAGCAGCAGAGGCATTCTGGCCCGGCTGCCAGTAGAGACATCCTAGTACAGTACAGCTGGCCAGGGAGGCGGCCTGGCATGGCACAGTAGTGGGCCCCAGGGAATGGGGGTGGAATAGGTTGGACCCTCTGTCTCAGAGAATGGAGGTTATGAGGTTAAGGAATGGGTCATGGACCCGGTTTGGTTCCCTTTCGGTCCAGTTCCCATTGAAGTCAATGGGAACAGATCTCCCATTTACTTCAACGGGGAAAGAAACTGAAATTTTGGTCTTGGTCAGGGGTGTGAGCATAAAGCAGGCTTTGCTAACAGGAATTTTATGGGAGATGGAATCACTTCAGCTTGAAATAGATAAGGGAGGAGAAGCTATTTACGGGGAGTGGATAGAACGGCAGAAGGAGAGAGAGGTGCATTTGTTGAAAGGCAGAGTGATAAGTACACCGATAGGACAATGGGTAGATACAGCTCTGACATTGAACAGAACCTGGCCGGAGAAAGATAGAAGTGTCTGGCCTGCCTTTGGTGAGGAGTCGTTTCCCCTTTTGTATTGGGGAGATGGTTTCAAAGATCAGTGGCAGCCAAACCCGGATCTCCATGAGAAAGGAAATGGTGCCCTCCCCTTAACAGAGCAGAGGCAGTTGACAAAGCATCTGCTCAGGGCGGCAATGGAGTTTGCCAACATCCTTTTGTTTCCTAAGCTGCCTCTTTCTTTGCGGATCAAAGACTGTGCCAGGCCCTTGCTTTGCCATCAAGAGGAGAGTGTAGCCTAGCACTGTTGATACCTTTCCTCTGCCAACTCCAAGGGGGCCAGCTTGCAGACATTGTTTCTGTTTGTTTAAGGGGCTTTTATCTCTCCCTTTAAATTGAAACGGATCCTGTTTGATCTTTGTGCCTGAAGCTCAGGGCCTGTTACTCTCATTTAGTACAGTGATCAGACATCCCATGTTCGGTGAGAAAGTCACACCTGGAGCTGTTTCATCTTGCTGCCCCAAGGAAGCTAGTAGGTGGAGACACTTAAATGTCTCACCTTCACCTCTGAGAAGTGCAATGGGCCCCAGGTGAGGAGAGATGTGTTGGTTGGAGCAGCATAAGAGCTGGGCCCCACTTGCTGGTTCCACTGCCGGCCTTTCCTTGATTGTCTCACCACCCCCATCTTTTAACCTCAAGGTTAGGCAATGAGCTGTTTTAAATGTGCACTGTCTTTCTGTGCTATCTAGCTGGCTATGCTAACATATTAATGCAAATTGGGGACAGAACATAGAGTGCCCCACAGTGCGATTTTCAGAATCTGGTCATTCAGTGTCTTTCATCTGCAGAGTGCTCTTCCCACTACATGTGCCAGTTCCCAGGCAAATATTTTTTGCCTGGGAACTGGCTAAAAAGGGCCCCCACCATGGGCCCTTTTACTTCTATGCCCTCACCACTACAGCTGTTTTCTGACTGTTCTCAGAAAACCATGGAGAAACAGATCTGCTATAAAGAGGCACAGAGGTCTTGTTGCCTGCCGTCCAGCCCCCTTTGCTCTTCCTGTTCCTCATTAAGTCATGGCCAATCAAGATGCGGAATGCTCTCCCAGCTCCTGACCAATTGGGATGTAGCAGGTCATTCCTCAGGCAGAGCTACATATGCACCCAGTAGCTGAGGCCAGCTAACTCCTGGGCTACCTACAGATCAGCTGCCTGTGCTCAGAGGTGGAGAAATGGCGCTGAGGAGCCTGGTGTTTTGAGGACCTATGAGACCCAGGATTGGAGGCACTGGATTAACCCAAAAGGGCTAAACATCCAGGCAGGCCTGAACTCCCAGCAAGCGGGCCAACACCATTTCCTGACTGGGATGTCAGAGTGAAGGGGGGCACATGATGATCCATTGCCCAGGTTCCAAAACCCCTGAAGTCCAGGCCTGGTTCTTCCAGTGCTTAAGAAAGAGGAACCATAACCTTTACCCTTTCCCTTCATCTCCCTCTTCCCTTGGGCACTGTTGTGAAGTGTCAGACGCCGCTCCCGGGAGTTTATGCTTATTTACAGAAGCTGTAGTGAAATGGAGATGACCTTATAGTAAGCCCATTTATCAAAAGATATTTGCAATTCCCAATTTGAGGGAGAGGGAATTCAGCCTAGAGCAGAGGTAGTTCTTTTATATCCAGACTGCCATGCAGAGGTGAAGTCAAAGAGGAGCACAAGTCCAATGGGGTTGTGTAGACAAGGACCCAGACATTATGAGGAAATGGTGTTGCCAGATCGGAATTCAAACATAGAGGACACGACAGAATGGTCTGAAATATGGGACATCCATTATGCTGTATAGTAGGGGGACCATTTGCCTTTCTGCAGGCCATGGTGAAAATTATTAATATAAGCTCTTCTGACTGGACAGGAGTTGGGGGTGGATACTTAAGGGGTGTGTGTTCAACATGGGAAGAAGTCCCCTTCACCGCCGCAATGGCGGCGACGGGGCAATTGTCCGGCCCCCTCCATGAGAGTGGGGGAGACCGGATTCCGAAGAGGCTCCAGGGGAGCAAGTTGGTACGCTCCACCTGGAGAGAGGCTGTTGCTGGGCAGATCAGTGGAGCGCGCGCGAAGTCACGCCGCGCTCTGGAATTGAACAAGCCCCACCCCTGTTAGGAAGGGCGGAGCTGTTCTGGCCGCATGAGGTGCAGATCGAGCGGGGATAGAGACGAAGCAGCCCCACCCACCACACCTCTAGCACTGTTGTAGTTACCGGTTGCCCTTAGGGAGCCGAAGGGGAATTTTAGCGACTAGCCTAGTTTAAGGGACGCTTGTTTTGCCCCTTCAACAGTGCAGAGTAGGCTAAATAGGCTTGATTGGCAATTTACAATTGGCTACAAACTAATGCTAATAAATGTGGATTTGGAATCGATATTCAGACAGACTAATTCGAGATTATACGTACAGAGGGTTGTACGAAGCTGATGAATCAGAGTGATAGAATCATTCCTAAAGATGGGTAATATTTGTCGCACTCAGCGGGGGGTCCAGTATGGTATAGTAGGTTAAATAGGATAGAAATTAATTAAATGAGTCATCTTCTTAAGAGATGGGGAGGTGACACCCAGTGCCAGGGGCAGGTAGCACGCACTGGGGTTATGCTCCTGGGAGGGGTACTGCAGTTTGATCAGTAAGTACCTGCATGGTCTGCTGACTCAGCACCCACCTTACTCAAGCCCACAGTTGGGACGCTCCCCCTTCGGCCAGAGCCAGGGTGCTGTCGAAGGGGAGCATTGTTTGGTTGGAACTGGCACGGGAAGGCACATCCCGGCCAGTACCAAGTTTATAAGAATCAATTAGCTAAGCATACTGGACCCATATTGCTTGTGCAATCACCCACCATCTTTGATTTGATTGAATAAAGAGTGCGGCCTGATTTATTCCAGCACTTGGTCTCTGTGTCTCATTGGGGGGTGCGGCGACAAGACGAGGAGAGTCATGATCTCATAGATCTATGCCATGACATCCATCCCCTATCCTTGTGTGCATGCCTTCACCCCAGCTCCCTTCCCCTGAGCTCACTCTTTCAGTGTCTGGTGGTAGGGACTGGATCTACAGGCCAGATGTAGGAACTGCTGGAAAGGGGCCAAACTAAAAAATAAATAATATCCAAGGGCCAGTTTTGATCCACAGGGTGGAGAGTCCTCATCACTACTCTATGGAGCTGTGGGGCTCTGAAATAAGAGATATCTCCTAAGTGGACCAGAACTGGCCCTTGGATATATATATATTTAAAGTTGCCCCATCCCTTATCTCCTAAGTTTTAAAGAGCTGTGGGGTTCTGAAATAAGTTATGTTCCCACAGAATAGGTGTGATCCTTTAAGATACAGGTCCTTTGGCAACCCTAGGAGAAATGAAATACTATTTGAAAATTGCTCTTTTTAAATCTGATCTGCCTTTATTTACATTCAGGGACCCATTTTCACTGTGTTTTCCTAGGGGTGGGACACCAGGGAGAATACCGGATTTACCGGTATCGGATCTCCCTGGTATCGAATTTACCGGTATCGGCATACCAGTTTTTTAACATTGGCCGATTTACAGGTTTTTTTACATTGAGGCCATTTATTTCAATGGCCGTGATATAAAAAAACCGGTAAAGCGGCCAATGTTAAAAAAGTGGCATGCCAATATCGATGATTATAGGATTATTGGATTAATCCGAAACACCCGATTATCGGGTGTATTTGATTAATCCGATACTGATATTCCCAACCCTAGTTTTCAGTGTACATGGATCCAAGTTCATATGGATCGCATCTCTGTTCTATTTAAGCTTCCAGAATAAGATGTCTATCCCCAGTGGGGCCGATCCCATTCCCCTGCAGATCCTGCAAGCAGAGTTGCGTGTGCAAACCCATGTGGAAACCACACACAATGCCATTGATGGCACATAGTGCCACACAGAAACTATGTCATGCATGTGTGCATGCTCATACGCAGGGCATGGGATCAACCCCAGTGTCTCCAGGAGAGAGGGAAAGATTATAGAAGAAAACTTGAGGTTAAGAGGGAGTTAATAAGGGAATGAGATCTAAAATGGAGTGATCCATTTAGATCTCATTCCCTGTCAACTTGACTAAGGAGTCATTTATGGACCTATCTTTTAATAATGTCTCCAGTACCTCCCACCCCGCCACCCCCCGCCTTTCTTTTTGAAACCGAGTGATGTTGTTGGCTGGGAAGCAGGCATGGTGGACTCTTCCTTTAAGGGAGCCATTAAGTGCTCCCAGATATGGTTGAGACTGGCTGCAGCCAGTTGTGAGTGCCTGACTTATTAGAGAGGCTTGGTGCTTTGAATAAAGTCTGTTAAAATGGACACTTTAACACTTGTGTAATCTGTGCTCACTGTCACTGTCTTAGAGACATTACAGCCCTATTGCTCTCAAGCTGCAGTCCACTGTAGTCTATCAATGAAACAGAAAATAAATAGAGAAGAGGACCTTGACAGAGGCTGAGACCTGGGAAGGACCCCAGGGATAGTTTCAGGTTGGGGGGGGGGGCGTCTTGAGCTCTACAAACAACACGGAATATGTGTATCAGGCCTCCTCCAGTGTGATGAGGGTGAAGTCTACTCTTCAGGCTCCAACAGACAAAGGCAAGTGAACAGGGGAGGGGGTGGGATCCTGCCTCCTTACATGTCCAGGCCTCTCACAGCCTGAGGGAGCCCTCATCCGAGACCATGGAGAGCATGGGGTGGGAGGGCTCATTGGAGACAGTGTTTTGTCTCCTGGGAGTTCCTGCCAACACTTCCTTGAAGGGATTGGGGGCTGCAGTTATTTATGCAGAGACAAGGAGGCCTACTTGTTAAGCCTCAAACTTGCAAATGATGGTTTATCAATTATTTGAAGGCCTGCATCATAGTTCTTAAATTCTATTTTGTAAATAACTTGGAGCCATTAGCTTGCTCCACAGTTTTTCAGATCCGTAACACCATGTGACATTTAGCTATGCAAAACAGTTTGAACCAGTTCCTGAACTATTATTGGTCTGAACCAGAACTGAATCGTAACATCCTCAATCACAACTGAACCTGAATCTGAACTGAACTGAAAAATGTATTGATCTGACACCCGGTTCTAAACTCGCCACCAGTTAATCTCATAATGTGCCCAGGAATCCATTTGTTCCCACTTCCAGTATTTTGTCTGATGAACATGCTGTCTTCTCCCTCTCTGATCCTGACTCCAGCCCTGCTGGCTATCCACCAGCTTAATTTTTTTCCAATCTTGACTCTTTCCTGCTAATGTGTTCCAGGCACTGAAATTTCATTAAAGCCGAGATGAGGTCCACAGGCTTTAGCCATGGACTTCAACTGTTATGTGGGATTTTATTTCAGCCAGTACACAAATTACCCTCTGCTCTTAAAAGAGAGAAAGAGAAGAAAAAGCCCTTGCATGAATCCAAGGCACTCGTCAAACAGCTTTTCCTCGCCTAATGAAAACAGATGCGCTGAGATGAAATTAAACAACCAAAGCCGCATTTTCCTAATGCTGTGGCCGTGCTTCAGCCTGGCAGAGGAGGCAAAAGTCAAAGGGAAGCAACTGGCGATGGTGGTGCTCAGCTCACCCCAATTGCACCTCAGAGACCTGGCATCAGCTTGAATGCTCCGGCTTTCCCCTTGGGCTTCGACCTTTATGTTTCCTTTAATTGGATGGTTTCAGGAACTAATTCCCTTATTTGGTTTTTCAGGAGGCTTTAACATGCAGATCATTTAGACATTACTTCTGTATGGGTTCTCTGGATTAGGATTCCAGCAAGCTCCTTGCCTGACTAGAATCCCACGGATACTTCCTCCGCGGGATTCTAAATTTTGGATTGCCCATCATCTTGCTTATATTTTGGGTTGTACTTTTTTGCCCTCCCAGGTTGTTCGTTTTTTCCATTTATCAGCTACGGGTGGAGCATTACGGATTGTTGTTTACTTCCGAACCTCAGCTATAGTTGAAAGGCTTTTGTTTTCCTCTCATCTCTTTAGCCCCTGGGGGGTTTATATGGCCAACGTTTATGTTAAGATGGGAATTGCCCCCTTGTTCCCCAACCTCCCCCAACTACTTTGGCTCCCCATGTGAGAAATTCTAACCCGACTCAGGTATCTGGGAGGAAGTCATGTATTCCATCCGAAATGCCGATTTCCAGCAGATTTAAAGAGCTGGCCCAGACAGGAGTTCCCGCTCTAACGTCTAATTCTGATTTGCTCCATAGGCCCACTGCTGCTGTTATTTTAATAATGAAACCCAAAGTGTTGGCAGGAAGATTTTTGAGTGTCCTGTTTGAGAACAAGTATGGAATTGGATGGCTATTATTAGTGTATATGGCACTTTCAATGTTCAGAATACTTCTCAATCCTTATCTAGTTCAGCCTCACAAGTGAAGAAGGCTATTATTTATGAGTGAAGAAGGTTATTATTTTATTCCTATTTTGCAGACAAAGAAATTGAGGCTGCGAGACAGTGGGTGTTAACAGACACAATGTGGGCCCGGTTCAACCCACTTTGGCCCGGCTGGGCCAGTATCACGGTGTTATGTTTGTCGGAACCTGACAGATGTGGGCGCGGTTTGAACTCTGGCGGGTGTAGCGGCCAAGCCAGAAATGTGGTCCTTGAATGAAGTGGGCCCACAGTCCGGTTCCAGAAGCCACCCAGCCAGGCCAAAACGGGCATGTTTGTTCCTGACCCTGTCTTAGCCCAGTGTGGGGTGTTGCCATGGTGGCCAGCCATGGCTTCCTGTTATGGTGGAGGATGTGTCGATGGTGGCAGCATGGCTGAGTGACCGCACATCACTCCCTGCCCCCCACCCCCCTTGCTAGCTGGGTTTGGCCGCAGTGATGTGTGTTCCCATGGCCAGTTCTAATCTGGCTGGAGGTATCCTTTCCCGCCCCCAGGTAGGAAGACATTGGTGCTGTCATGTCTGTTAAGACCTGATGATTGCCCCAAGGCCATTCAGTGTGTTCATGGCTAAAATGGGATTCAAATGTTGGTCTTCCAGGTCCAAGTCCAACACACTGTTCACTAGGCTATCCCGGCTCTTGGATGGAATTTGCTCTGGAAAGCAAGAAATTTCCCCTCTCCTAATGTGTGCCAATGGACCATGGCCAGTTATAACCATATGGTTGGGTGGAGCCATTTGCCTGATATTTGGAGTTACTTAGCTGATGAGGATGTGAACTGAGGATGCAAAGGATGGGGGTGCTGATCATTTATAAGATGAAATTAGCAAATAAATTAAATCAGTGTTTACTGGCCTTCTCCAAGATGACAGAAATAAGTAGCCTGAAGGTGGCAGAATTGCAGAGAGTTGTTGATAGTTGGAAATTAGTTTTCTGGCAGGCAGTGATGCACAAATTGACATGACAGTTGCATACAAGAGATACTTATTAGTATGTCTAAACATTGGACAGTGATGTGTGCTAATGGGGGGCACTTAGTGCTTGATGATGGGCAGGGTGGCTGCATGGAAAGAGGGCCCCCTAGAGACAAAGGTGGCCCGCACAATGCACAGACTGTGCAGCAAGTGGATCCCTACAGATGGGAACGTGGCATGCAGTGGCGGCTCCCCCCGCAGGAAGTTTGGGGCACTTCCCCCCAAAGCACCGTGGGGGCCACCGCTGGTGCTCAAAATTGTTTTTAAAAAAACAAAACGCACCACTTATGACAGTTACAGCAGCCTCTGAGCTGCTGAAGAAGCTGCTGTAACTGTCACTGTTGTTCTTCTCCTTTCGCTGACCCATGCCCCTGGGTGTGGGTCCCCGAAGGGACAAAAAGGCTGAGCTGCTGAGCTGCCCAAACAGCGTTTTCCTATGGAAAATGCGATTTGGGCAGCTGAGCTCCTCCGTCCACAGTATGTATGGGACGTGGTGTGGAGGAAGGGGCTAGCCTTTCCATTGCGCTCAATGGGCGAAATGGAAGATCTCGCCAGGGTGGTCGTGCTAACAGCCCATGCGAGATAACTTGGTTGGGGGACTGAGGCAGGGAGCAGCGCGCATGCACACTCCTCCTTGCTTCAGCCGCACATGCAACCTGGAGGCCCACTATTCGGAGAGCTCACAGCTCTCTGAACAGCACGCCTTCCCGCTGCCACTTCCTTGCATTTCCCGCTGCCATTCCTGCTTTCCCCCCCATCCACTGCTCAGAGCGGTGGGGGGAGGGAGCAGCAAGGCAGCATCATGGTTTTTATTTTTTGTATTATTATTATTTTATTGCCCGCATGTCCTGGCTCTGCAGGGACATGTGGGCAATTTAAAAAAAAACTAAACTCCCCCTCCCTCACCTGCAGCTGGAGACCACCACCGCTGGAACTCCAGGAGCAGGTAAGAGTACTGATCCCTCCCTCTCCCACCCTGTACCCGACCTCCCCCCATCCCCCCCATCCTGCACCCACCTCCCCCATCCTGCACCCAGTTTCCCTGACCCCCACATCCTGCACCCAGCTTCCCTGACCCCTCATTCTGCACCAATCTTCCCTGACTCCCCATCCTGCACCCATCTTCCCTGACCCCCCACATCCTGCACCCAGATTCCCTGACCCCCCTTCCTGCACCCAGCTTCTGTGACCCCCCCATCCTGCACCCACCTCCCCTGATCCCCC
>QEPC01007294.1:217625-245648 GCA_003113815.1 Sphenodon punctatus
CATACATGCAGCAAGTCCCTTCTTTCTGAAGCAGTATTCTTAACCTCTGCTGCGTGTGTGTGTGTGTGTGTGTGTGTGTGTTTGCTAAAACTGCTTGTAAGTGAGGTTTAAGGTTGTCTGCCTGCTTTTAAACCTGGCAGAGGAGGTGATTATAGCCTGCCTAACCTAACTGGAATTGCTTGATTAAGTAATGTAATAACCCTTGTAACTCCTTGCTGCTGGGTCATGCCACCTACCATTGCCCTGGTTCCGCCTACCATTGCCCTGGCTCTGCCTACCATTGTGCTAGCTCCGCCTACCATTGCCCTGGCTCTGCCCACCATAGCCCTCCGGCGGGCCAGCCAGCCAACCTTACTGCCCCTCCAACCTCAAAACCCACCAGCCACTCCTGATGGAATGCATTGATGGCCTTGTAGAGGCACTTGGCAAATCCTCATGGAAGGGTGACTGCATGGTAAGGGGGCCCTCTAGAGGTTGTTTTTGTAAAATGCACTGCAGGGAAACTGAACAGTCAGGAAATCCCCAAGGGGCTGATGGTGTGAAATGCAGTGTAGGAGAATAAGCATTAAGGGAGCCCCCTAGGGGCTGGTAATGTGAAATGTACTGAAGGGGAGCAGAGGAATAAAGAGAACCGGTTAGGAGTGGGTGTTGGGGAATGTACTGCAGTTACTGGGCAGTGAATGAGACCTCTGGAAGTGGATAGTAGAAAGTGCATTGTAGGATGACTGAGTGCTAAGGAATGCACAGATCTCTGAGCCCTAGTGCTGCTGGCAGAATTTATTTGTATTGTGAAATGCACTGCAGTCTGACTGAGCATTAAGAAGCCCCTAGATGTGGGTCACATGTAGTGCACTGCAAGTGACTGTGCGGTAAGGAATCGGTGAAATGGAATGAACTGCTGGGTGACTGAGTGGGAAGGTCACCCCCTAGGTATCGGTATAATAGAACAAACTGCAGGGTGACTGAGTGGGAAGGGCACCCCCTAGGAACTGGTATAATAGAATGAACTGCAGGATGACTGAGTGGGAAGGGCACCCCCTAGTAGTGGGTGAGGGCACTGTAGGGTAGCTAAAAGTGTGCAACTGGCATTATGCCACAAGGGGCCATGCTATATGGAGAGGTCCCTAGAGGTAGGTGACATGAACACACTGTGCCGTGGCTGTCCAAGTACAGGGGATGGTGTATAAAATACCATCTGTAATGCTTTATGCTCTGTTGCAGTGCTGCCAGCAGTCCAGTCTACCATGCCCTCCATCCCTCTGAAGCATGCTGCCTCCCTCAGTTCGGTGCCATCACAGTTTTACTCCTGACTGCCGCTTTCTTTGCCACTTTCAGCCAGCTGTCTGCAATCAAGGGCCTCGCCGGCATTGATTCTTCCAGCTGCCAAAACAGAGCAAGAATTTTGCTTGAGATGTTTCCCCTTCATAGAGCTCCCCTATTCAAGGGTTTTAAATTAGAGGCTGGAAGTGGGGGGAGGAAAGAAAGCAGCACTCAGCTGCTGAGGAGAAGTCAGCTCTCCAGAGCCCCGTCTAAGGTGACCTACTTCAATCATCTTAACCAAGGTATTTGTCTTGCAACAGTTCATTTTGGAGTAAGTGAGCTATAATCTCGAACTCCTGGAGGAGAGGAAGCTGAAGTCGGATGAAGCTCACTCACAATTGATTGCTGAGCTGGAGACAGCTGTGGATTAAGGGTCTGATCCTGCTGGATGATGCTGAGCACTTTCCATCACCCTTTATTCCTGTGGGTAATTCCCATGGCCATCTGCATTGTAATGTGTTGAATAATCCCTTCTGAGACTGCACAATTCAGGTCAGCATGTGGGGAGATCCAATCAGGTGGCATTGGACTGTGTGGGGCATTAAGAGCTGAATCAATGATTCTCTGCAAATGCTGTTTCTGTCAGAAGCAGACCATTCAATGCCTTCTCGTGATGTGAAACTTACCGATTCCTCACTGGTTTTGTCAGTTTTCATTTGGGCATGCCTTTGTTCAGTACTTCTGTTTCTTCCGGTACATTGTTTGGTATTTTTGGTACTTCTGGTTAGTAATTTTTATGCTACTTTGATTGATGTTTTGGTCTCTAAAGGATGTCTTTGAACCAGAAATCATAAAACTGATGCTGGAAATTGCTGAAAGTGACAAAAGAATTGCCATGAGCATTTCCAATTTCAACAAAATGCTTTATGAATACATCTCTCTCTAGTAACTTCTCTTGGATGTTTAATGCAGCTGATATCTGTCACCAAGAACACCTTACAGGTATAGGGTAGCCACTTTCCAAGATGCATTGGCCTGAAAAGGAATGGGGCAATGTCCAAAGGAGGCAAGGGAACTTCCCACATCTTTCTCACGTGGTCACACTCCCTTTTAGACAGGACTGTCCTTAGATGGTTCCGCTCATTCCTCTCGGGGAGGACCAACTGGGTGGTGCTGGGGGCTGAAACATCAAGCCCCCCGGGCCTTGACCTGTGGTGTTCCACAGGGTTCGATTCTGTCTCCGCTATTATTTAATGTGTATATGCAGTCCTTGGGGGAGATAGTGAGAGGGTTCACGGTGCGCTGTCACCAATATGCTGATGATACTCAGCTGTACCACTCATTTTCAACTGTCCCAGGTCCTGCTGTCTCATTACTTTCCCAGTGTTTGGCGGCCGGGGCGGATTGTATGTGGCAAAGCAGACTGAAGCTCAATCCCAACAAGACGGAGGTGATGGTGGTAGTCAGGGCGAGGGAAGTGTTGGTTCCTCTTATGGGAGGTGGGTTCACCCTCCTGTAGTACAGCAGGTTTGGAGTCTGGGAATCCTTTTGGATGCATACCTCCGTTTGGATTGACAGGTGGAGGTGGTGGCTAAAGCCACCTATCGCCAGTTGTATCTGGTGAGGAGACTGTGTCCGTACATTTCCAGGCCCGACTTGGCCACCTTCACTCATGCCTTCATCATCTTGAGGCTAGATTACTGCAATGTGCTCTACATGGGCTTCCCTTGATACTGGTTCAGAGGCTGCAGCTACTGTAGAATGTGGCAGCCCGTATCCTCACAGGAATGGGTCAGCGGGAGCACATAACGCCTGTGCTCCGTACTCTGCACTGGCTGCCTATAGCGTACTGAGCCAGATTCAAGGTGTTAGTGTTGACATATAAAGCCCTGTACGGTCTTGACCCCTCATACCTCAGGAACCACCTTGCCCTCCACACCTCAGAGCGATCCCTTCATTCCACCGGGGGTGCCTTTCTGGAGGTCCCCTGGGTAAAATGGGGGACCACAACGGAGAGGGCATACTCAGTGGCCGGGCTGTGACTCTGGAACTCCCTCCTGGAGGAAGCCCGCCTAGCCCCAGGTCTGCTGGCTTTCGCCGAGCCTGCAAGACCTGGTTGTTCACCAAGACCTTTGGAGAGGGGGGTGCGAGGGTGGGGTAATTGGGGGTTATTTGGGGGGTTAAGCTATTTTTAAAACTGTTCTGGTTTTAGTATTTTTATTGAATTTTATTGAATTTTATTGATGTGTTGTTTTGGTTTTGTAAGCCGCTACGAGATGCCGTAGGCATAAGGGGGCAGCTAATAAATATAAATAAATAAATTAAATTAATTGTGATGTCACAGTGGTCTGCCAGGAGGTGTAAAGAGGCATGACAATGGAACACCCTCACCTGTTTCCAACATGGTCATGCCCCTTTGTGACACTCTGCAGGGAGTGGGGGCCTTATCAGAACAGAGTAGGATGGCCAGATATGCAAATTTTTGATGACATTTATTTTCAGTACATTTATTTATTTATTTATTTAAAATTCTTATGCCCAGTCCTCTCTGACCACAGGCAGCTCGGCTTTATTGCTTACAACAATAAAAACAAAATAATAATAATTCAGTTAAAATATGGCATAATATAAAATCCCCCCATCATTCCATCTCCCCTCCTCACTCACCCTCCCATCCCATCCCATCCCCTCCCCTCCCCTCCCCTCCTTCACCCGTTCCCTTCACCAAATGCCTTGTGGAACAGCCAAGTTTTACAAGCCCAATGAACAGTCAGCAGGTCTAGGGCCAGGTGATCCTCCTCCGGGAGGCAGTTCCACAGCCAAGGTGCAGCCACCGAGAATGCCCTCTCCATAGTGGCCCCCCGATTTACTCATGGGACCTCCAAGAAGGCACCCCCAGAGGACCACAGGGGCTGATCTAGGACCTGGGGAGTGAAGCGGTCCTGCAGATAGGTCGGGCCGAGGCCATGTAGGGATTTAAAGGTGAGAACCAACACCTTGAATTGGGCCCAGAATTAGATAGGCAGCCAGTGCAGAGAATGGAGCACTGGTGTAATGTGCTCCAATTGACCTGACCCTGTAAGGAGCCGGGCTGCCACATTCTGCACCAGCTGCAGCCTCCGGACCATCACCAACGGTAGCCCCACATAAAGCGCATTGCAGTAGTCCAGTCTCGAGGTAACAAAGGCATGAATGATGGTGGCCAGGTCAGAGTCAGAGACATAAGGTCTAATCTGCTGAACCAGATGTAACTGGTGGAAATCCCCCTTCACCACCATCTCCACCTGGATATCCAAGCTGAGCCGGGAATCCAGGAGCACCCCTAGATTCCGCACCTGGGAGACCAGTGGGGGACAAACCAGTCACACCCACTGCTCTCCCCACCAACATTACCTCCGTCTTGTCAGGATTCAGCTTCTGTCAGCTCTGCCTCATCCAGTCCCCCACAGCCGTCGAACACTTGGAAAGCACAGAGACTGCCGCACCTGGGTCCGATGAAAATGAGAGGTGCAGCTGAGTGTCATCAGGTTGCAGGACTGAATGGCTCCAGACTAGCTCTGCAACCTGCAATTCTCATAAGTGTCTTCTAAAATGTGCATATCTGGCCACCCTAGAACAGAAGTGGGAGAATCCTTTTCTGACATGGCTTGGCCCACCTGAAAAAAAAATCCCTAGGTTGTCCATGTACCCTGGATAACAGGGAGACATCAGAGGGTGTCTTTAGACATAATGTCAACAGGTGTCTGAATGTGTGTTTTGACCTTGATATAAACACCGGTTTGACCCTGTATTCACCATGTGGTGCTGCTTAGACGCACAGCCCATCTTGGGACAAATCTGTGTTTTTCTCGCCACCTGATACCAGCACACAAGTACTGCCGCCTCTTTTCCCGTGTTGTAGATGCTAATGCCATGCAATATCATTAGACACAACGTTGGCCACATGTTAAGCCAAAACATGCAAATTGTTCTTGTGATGCAATGGTGTTCACATCACATGTTCAATGGGTGGCCAAATTGGTGTTGGGATTGTTATGGTGGTGCATACACACAATGGCCAAACTCGTGCTTAGGGGTTTTGACACCTGATCTTTGTTATGTCTAAAGACGCCCAGGGTTTCATCCAGAACCCAGAGGTGATGCATGAAACCCCAGAGTGCTGGATACCCTATCTAGCACACATTCCACCACAGGGGTCTGGCTTTCCTCCCCTGGGATCAACTGGCAGGAATTTGAGGGTGGAAGTGGTGCATATGGGCCTTAGACACCTCATTTTGGGGAAAGATTCAGCATCTCTGTCTCAGGCCTCCCTCTAGTTATGTCCATATTCTGGACCCACAGAGACTGCACAGCACACCCCAAACCAAAGAGAACTCCAGATACTTCTGCTTGTCTCTCTCTTTTCTTCATCCTACAAGAAGGGATTTATCTCAGCCTTTTAGTGTCTTTGCCTAATGGTTTGTTAAACACGGAGCTATTTGTTTTATATATATATATATATTTTCTGCCAAGCACTTTGATATGCTTTATGAATATAGCTACATAAAGTAAATGGCAATACCATACTGATAAATTAGCAATGGGTTAGATTCCCCTGAATTAGCTTAGGCTAGTAATTTAGCCCAAAGTGAGCCTGTTTTAGTTTATGATATACATGAACCAATAGATTGTAAATATCCCAACAAGGATGACACTTGTGGGCAGTGTCTTCCCCATAAAACACTGAGTGGTGTGCCACAGTCATTTTCTATTTGTGTAACCCCTGGCTACGCAGGGGCAAGTGTTATCAGATTAACCTTTTAAAGGGGAAGTGAAAAATTTCCTTTTTTGTTATGACTCACCAGCTCTGAAGGGATATTGATGTGGTGGGGCTGGGACATTAAAAATATCTAATTTATGCCCTGTTTTTTATTTTTATATATATAAATAAAGGTTTAAAAGAGTTAACACTACGCCAGTGCTGTATAACATGCCGGGGATGTGTTTGGGGAGAGGCTGTGCTGTATATCACAAAGAGCATTTAAAGTGACAAGAAGACATCATGGAAAGGCCACTGCAAAGATGGATGGGTGTCCAGCACTGCAGACAGTTCAAGGGATGGTCATAAACAAGGAATGCAATGAGACAGCAAGGGTGGGGGAAGGACAGAACATGCAGAACAGATTTAAAGGGCAAAAGCAGACACAAATGCACTTGGATAGAGACTGGAAGGGAAATGCATGAGCCGTGAGCAGAGCTGAGACAGGTAGTGGGTTTATAATTCATGGGTGTTGTTTGCATTTTCAGGTAGCTCTTTGAGTGCCCGAATAATATCTGTGGTCAAAACAGATACTTGCATAGCTGTTATTCTAGGTATTGTGTTTCAATTATTTTCAGTTTCTAGTTTCCTGGTTCAGTTACTTTGGTTGTTCAGTCATTTCGGTATTACAGTTACATTGTTTTTGGCAATTGTGCATGTGCAATAGTGCTAATATTGACCATGATGATAACAGAATGACTGAACAGAAACAACCAAACCAAAAACCCCTCCAAAATCCAATAATGGAACAGGATACCCAACGGAGTGTAGTTGGATACTGGTTATTAGCGGTGGGAATTCTGGTTCTCCCGAGATCTGATATTGCCGGTATTTGGGTGTATCGGCTTAAACTGAAAAATCTGATATTTATCTGTACCGCCATACTGTATTTTTAACACTGGCCACAGTACCGGATTTTTTACATTGCGGCCATTGAAGTCAATAACCGCAATGTAAAACATCTGGTACGGCGGCCAATGTTAAAAATCCGGATTGCCGATACCGGTTAATCCGGTACCTGGGAGATCCGATACCAGTACATCTGGTATCCGGTATTCTCCACGGTGTCCCTCCCCTACTTATTACTTGAACCACCACTTGTGGTTTGGTTAAGGTATATTTGATGAGTTTATCCATTTTGGGGGTGGGTACTCTTTTCAGGTCTAGTCATGAATATGGAGAAGATGGATCTGGAGCTTCTCTTTGCCTTTTCTTAGAATATAAGTAGAAGGGATAAGGAGCTCAGTGGCCAGGCTTGGGGATTCACCCTGACTGATGCCCCACTGCACCTCCCAGGACAGTCATGACCAGGGCCCCGATTCTTCCGCGGAATTTTTAAAAAAATTCCGCGGGAGTCAGGGGCCAATTCTGCGCCTCGGCACGATTTACCATGCGGCAGGGGGGGGCTTGGTTTGCCTCCTCCTCCCCCCGCACTGGTAAAACCTCAGGGCCTCCCCTCCCCAGCTGCCGGGCATTCCCCTCCCCTCATGGAATCTCCTGCCCCGCGTCCCCGCAGCGCAGGCTGGAAATTCTGCGCTGGGGTAAGCGGGGCAGGAGATTCCGGGGGGGAGGGGAATTCCACGGGAAATCTGCGAATCGCAGACCCGCGTTTCCCTCGGGGCCCTGGTCATGACTCACTTCCCCTACTTGTAATTATCTTTGACCCAGGGTCTCTCTCCTGAAACAGCACCATTAAAAATGGTTATACCTTTCACAAGTAGTACCTGAATTGTTTGTGGTGGATTGGGTACTAAACCATACCTATTAAGTACCCAACGAGTTACCTGAATTACCATTGCTGAATTACCATTTTCCCCCTGTTAACAAACTACTCTATTATTGCACTTTGTGCTATTTTACTGATTATCAATTTATTATTTTTCTGTCCATTTCTAATCATCTGTTGATTGTTTCATGTCAGAAAGACACTAAAACAGTAGCATGGTAAGTCAGAATTGGTTGATAAATTGGTAAAATGCTAAACTATAAAATGGAAATACAGTAACCCAGCAGCAAGGAGTTCCTAGAGTTAACATTGGAGGTAGATCACATTAGTTAAACCTGTGAATTCCTTGCTGCTGCTTGAAGCCCTGCCACTGGGGGATAGAGAGCCCTCTTACTAGGGTCCCATTCAATGTTTATCTCCCACTAGTCCTATTTCTCCCTAGCAGTGTAAAAAAATAGATCCCAGGCTCACTGAGGAGAAACTGATGTTTTAAGTGTCTCATCAAGCCGGTAATAACTACCAGTGATTCTTTACCATTTCAACCAACTTTAATTTTTCTATTTGTCTTTTGGTTTTTGTTTCATTTTTTAAGGAGAATAACACCAAAGTCAACCTCAGAAAACTTTGAACAACATTGCACATAAGAACACTGGGGATAGCACACCCAGGTCACCCTGTAAACCCTTTGAATAAGTTTGCACATAGTATTGGGGCTAACACACCCACATCACTCTGAGAGTCTTTGAACAACAGTGCACATAAGAACATTGGGGGTAACACATCCAAGTTACTCTGAAAAACCTTTGAACAAGTTTGCACATAAAAACATAGGGGATAACACACCCACATCACTCGGAGAAGCCTTTGAAGCGGAGGGGGTTGCTGGGGGTGTTAGCCAAGGAGGGGTTTCTGGAAGGGGGGAGCCAGGGAGGGGGGAGCTGCTTGGAGGAGGGGAGCCAGGGAGGGTGAGGAGCCAGTGAAGCGTTGCTGGGAGGGGGGGTAGCCAGGGAGGGGGGTAGCTAGGAGAGGGTTGCTGGGAGGAAGGGAGCCGTTGGGAGGGGGGTAGCCAGGGAGAGGTTACTGGGAGGAGGGGGAGGAACCAGGGAGGCGGGAACCAGGAGGAGGTTGATGGGAGGGGGTAGCTGGGGGGGAGTTGCTTGGAGCAGAGGGAAGTTAGCCAGGGAAAGGTTGACCATGGATGGGGGGGGAGGTAATAAGCTGGCAGTAGGTATGGTACCTGGGCTTGGGGCAGGCCTGATTTTGCTGGCCCACATGAGTCGCCAGCCGGGGTGCACTCACTCCTCTTGCTCTTCCTCGTCTTCGACCACTGCCAGTCTGCCATCTTCCCACCTGCTGGAGCCACCAACTCAGGATGGCCTCCCCAAGGGCCTGGGGAAGCCCCCCCGAACCACCCCGACAGGGGGCTGCCTCCTGCCCACCCCACGGGGAGCATCCCTTATTCCCTGCCACCGCCGCACAGTTAAAGAGCCTGTGGGGTGGTAACTACTCCTCCTGGGCACCCTCACAGCTTGCAGAAGGTGGGTGGGGTGATAACTCCCGGGGCTCCTTCAGACTCCTGTCGGACAGGCAGAGTCAGTTGGGGCCCCTCAACTGACTCTGCCCATCTTCTGGCTTCTGCGCACGTACCAAAAATCCCACCGGCTAGCAGCAGCTGCCCTTTCTGCACTTCCGCATGGGGTCCATGTGGGCAGAAGTGCAGAGAGTGCAGCTGCAGCCAGCCAGTGATGGGAGGAGGGATGGAAGGGGAAATTCATGGACGGCTCTATGGTCCAGTTCTCCTTCCATCCCGGACAGTGCAAGCTGTCCAAAATACTGGGCTGTCCGGTAGAAATCCAGATGTCTGGCCACCGTACATGTCATGGACAGGGGTGGGATGTCAGTTGGGCTGGGTGAGGGAGGCAGGGCAGGGCTGGGTGTCTGCTGGTGTGGCCAGCATAGCGGCCTGCCCCAGCTGTGGCAACAACTCCAACAGGGACCAGCCTGTCCAGCTTCCCCACTGTGTATTCGCCGTGCATATCTAAAAGCAGTCTCCGTGCAGTGCTGTAACCACACCTTTTGTGGTTACAAACCCTTCTATAGAATGATCCAAATGCTTTGCTCCCAAGAGGACTGTTTATAGCAAGGCCCCACTTGCCCATGGGTGAGTGTTGTCAGGATCAGGTCCCAAGTGATTGTCACTCAAGGGTTGAGTGACATCAACAGTTTATTTACAATACAGTCCATAGGTCAGGCACCAAGCCTCTGGCCAGTCAATAGCACATTGGCTACATACAGTCCAGCTTAGTCATACTCAGTTCTCTGGCTGGTAGGGAATTGAGAAGAGAATGTGGTTCGGATGTTCGGACATTCGGTTCGAAACCCGAGTTCGGGTTCGGTTGTTTGGTTCGACCGAACATGGCCAAACATTCAAAAATAGCGCTATCGATACCGATAACAATACCGAATTTGAAGATTTTTTTGGTATCGGTATCATTTGGCCCTGAAACAACCCCTGGTCTCCACCCCTGGTACCAGGAAGTCTGTTCCTCAGCTGCATCCCCCTTCCACTCATGTTTTCCCCGCCCAAAGTCACGTTTTTCCCACCCCTAAACTCATCCGAAATCACCTGAACATGACCAAACTGTTCGGCCATTTTTGAGTTCGGTTTGGACGTTTGGTTTGGACGTCCGAACAGACTGAGTCCGATCCAAACTCTGAACATCCGAACTGTGTTCACACATCCCTACTGGCTGGTTAACAACACTCACTTTGCTGTCAGGCGTCTTATTCAAGTCTAGGCCTCCTCCCCTCAGGATCCTTTCCAAGAGCCTTCTCCAGAGATGTTAATTCCTTCATAGTCAGGTGTAGACTGCCCTCTTCTTCCTGACTGTCTCTGTTATATACCACAAGCCCCACCCACCTACTTCCTCTTCCGATTGGTGGCCATCTTGGGAGTTCTTCATGGCAGGCACTACCTTGAGGCTCAGCCCTGCCACACTTTTATTGCCAGGGTGGGTTGTACACAAAGAACAACAGCCTACAACTACAGTCCTTCTACACTTCAGAGACCTGGCAACCAGAAAGTAGGGTTGCCATCTCTCTGAAGTTTGCCCAGAGACTGTGGGGTTTGATCCAGAGTATCTGGGATCTGGAGAAAGACCCAGTTTTGGTGGGTCAGTCAGGGGAACCCCCGACCTGGCAGGAGGCAGCTACATCAGAAAGGGGGCAGGCCATAGGGACTTTCTTACCATCTTTCCCATGTGGTTCTTCCCCAGTGGAGCATCATGATGTCATAACCCTCTAAAAGGGGTGAGATGGCATCAGAAAGGGGCATGGAAGCCCTTTTTCCCCACTCATTTTTGATGTGGTCCTAGTGCCTGTGGATATTTGTAATGTTACACTGCTCTGTAAGAGGCAGGGTTATGATAGAAAGAGAGGGGGGACATCACCTTTACCCTGCTCCCGCAGACATGAGCGAGGCCCTCTGCTCTGTGGGTGTGAACTGGAGGGATGAGGTAACTAAGAATGTGATGCTAAATCCGTATCAGTCAGTGAGCATGCACTGCTGGAACTGCAAGTGAGCTACAGGTAGTCGGTCACAGGAAGCAGGATATGGGCCCTGAGTGAGCGATCCTGGTACTTCCAGTGCTGCCAGACCACCAGATCTCATCCCTCCGGTCTCACAGCTAGAGGCCTGCGATCTGATCCAAGCATGACTGAACCATCATCAAGCCTGAATACATGGGAAGAAACAGGGATACAGACATGATGTTGATGAGCTTAGCTTAGTTACAAGCTAGGAGAGGGAATTCGGAATGATGAGAAGGTCTGAGGAAAAACGTAATTAAGCAATCTATGGGGCTGAGGCGCTAGGGAATCAGGATGGAACAGGTCAGCTTCCAGAAGGGATCTGAAGTTCGTGAGGCTGGGAGCAGAGCGTATATGTTCTGGGAAAGAGCTCCTGGCTCAGGGAGCAGAATAAGAGAAAGGGCTCATGTTAGTTCAATTAAGGGGTATTTTAAAAATTACAGATACTAACCAATTCCCAATGTAGGCAGAAAGATGCCAATCCAAACTCTCTCATCAGATCCTCAATTCTCTCCTCACATGATTGGGTTCAACACAGGACTTCCTGAAACTGAGATTCTTGTATGAACCATATTTTTGACTCTGACAAATTAGCCCAGTTATCCCAGGTGAACTAGCTTCCAGGCAGATATTTTTACTACAGCTGAAAGCAGGTACCTGCAAAACAGGTATACCTATCAAATTTCCGGTACCCAGATTGAGCCACTAATGTTAGATACTGATCAGTACTTGATTGCGATCCGATTCGGGTAGCCAATATCCCGAAATGTCAACTTCCAGTCCTGGAATGTCAACTTGTAATAGATTACCTAGCTGAAAGTTGTTGGTAGACTACTTCAAACTCTCAAGTGGCCCAGGATTATTGTACCCACAAACGGCAACTGAGTGATTAAAATTCCCATAGATTTAGGCACATGATTAATTTTGTCACTCTCTTAGGATAACATGGTGATGGTGGTGAAGAGTCCTGCACAACAGGGATAGTTAGAGATGTGGAATCAACAGGGTCTGATGTTAAAGTTTCTTCTAACAAGTCATCAACACCTGAAATTATATCAGAAGGTTTAATTGGAGAGACAGAAAATTCTGATGGGACATTTCTAGACCCTAAGTCTTGTCAAGACTGCATTTGGTCTATGTGTAATCTCCATAGGGTACCATCAGCTAGTTTTAACATTTTCCAGTTCTGCTTGAGTTTCTGCTTTTCTCAGTCAGATTGTCATTAATTCATCTTGGAGTTCATTCACTGTGCATTCCTGGGTGGATTTTTCCATCTTTGAGCAGTGTGAGCTAAATGGCACTGCCAGTGTTCCTCCAAATCCTTAACATGCAAAGTTCTGGAGCTTCAGCTTCACTTAACTTCACTGCAGTCATTTCTTCTTAAAGTCTAGCAACAATATCCTCATCAAAGAAAGTTGTTCCTCTTTTCCAGTTCAAGGAACTTATCCTGCGTCTCTTGCAGTGCACCATGGGATTCAGCTTCACTCAACCTGGCTTACACTAATTCTTTATCCAGGTGCAGCACAAAGTCTTCTCTTTAGCGAGAACTCCACTTATGCTTGCATTCGATCTGTCTTTGTTTTTGTTTTTGTTTTGCTACACTTAGCTGAGCAAGTAGTCCTTTGTTCTGTGCAGAAAGATACAACACCTTCTCTTTCAGATTGGAGATTTCTTACTCTGACATTTGTAAATGATTGCTATTGACCCAGTTCATTTCCATTTCTATCATTCTTTGTTCCACTGTGATCGTATCAATCGAGGATTTGGCAAATAATGGAGAAAAATTTTCAACAACCACCTACTTGTGTAAGAGGGCTGGACTAGATGTTCCTTGAGGTGACTTCCAGTTTTGTTAATCTATGATTGTATGAGACTATTATCACAGCTAACTGGCCATCTACCTGAACTTTCACCCAGAATATCCATTTTGGAACTTATCCCACCCCCCAGTCTAAGACTTCAAAACTGTGCCAGTTTTCCCCAGTGGGACCTGAGCCAAAGTCTGCTTATAGATAGTTGCAGGAATTAGTGAGAAAGCAGATCTAGGGCTGGTTTGAAATAACTATTCTGATTTCACATAAAAGTTCCATGAAACTAGAATGGCTGTCAAATTTCCAGTTGATATTCCAATCGGAATAAATTTCCAATCCAATTTTCAATCAGACAGTTTTGCACATGCACAAAATGGCCATTTTGTGGGGAAGGTGTTGATTTTTGTTTGTTTGTATGTTTGTTTGTTTGTTCCAATTAGAATTCTGACCAAATGTTTGTTTGTTCTGATTTTTGATCAGACCAAATGAAATTCCCAGTTCTGTCAGAGCCAAAATTCTGATTCACCCCGAAGCAGCTCAAGTATCAAGGCTCCATTCTCATAAGCACTCCTTCAAAGAGGCATCCCAGATACCTTCTCTGACATTGCATAAAAACAGATGTGCGAGTGGTGCAGCAGCTTCCTGACCCAACCTGAGCCTGCATCAGGGAAGGGCACCAAAAAATGTGCCTGTGGTTGGAGAGCTGCCCCACCACCCACATGGCTTGGGTAGGGTGGAGAGCTAAACAAACGTGTGGGTGGCCAGCCCTGTCCATGCCCTGCCGCCAGTGTCCCTCCCCTGCCCCCATCATGACAGATAGCCATGGTGACCAGCCATGGCGGTCCCTGCCCCGAAGCAGGTATGATGGGGCCAAACAGATGTGCTAGCCCACACTGGCCCACATTAGCCTGCATGGGTGACCCCAGGTTGTGTCCTTGGGAGATTTTCTGAAAGTGAAGCCCAGGCTAGCCACCTATTTGCAGTCCTGGGCAGTCCTGGGTACAGTCCGGTGCAGTCCTGGGCTAACATCTGGCGACATGTAAACAGATGTGCCAGTGGGTCCCAGGTCACAGTGCACCAAGGTGGGCCACCGTCATGTTTGTTTTTACCCTTTATCTGCTGATAAAATGGGCACTTCTAGATCTTGGTCAGAGCTGCTAGAGTTCTTGTCTTCCATCACATGATGTATATCTGACTTCTGTTCTTTCTTTGGGCCAGACATCCTACGTGTATTCTTGGTTGAACAGGCACTGTGTGTTGCTGGTCATTGAACTATATTACAGTAAACAACAATGTACCCTGTTTTTTGGCATTTCCAGCAAACAATGTGTTGTGCCCAGCAAACCTTCTCAGCATGTGTAATTTTGATACAACGGTCACATGGAAGTTTCTTACATTCCCATGACACTCTTCTTGCTGACATAGGGTGATAATAAATGTGACAGGGTGACATAGGGTGATAATAAATGTCCCTGCCTTGGCCAGGGACTATCTGTCACATTTATTAATGGACTGCCAGATGTGTGCCCACTGCTGGTTAGGTGGCTGACCCGAATGTGGTCTCTGGATGATTCCGGACCCTAGCACAGGCCAAGGGCCACCCAGGTGAGCCAGCATGGGCCTGTGTGTCTGTTAGTGACCCCATCACCTTCTGGGGTTCATGGGCTGCCATGATGGGCAGCCATGGCTTCCTGTGATTGGCTGTCATGTCTGCCCATCATGGTGGGTGGAGGGTGAGCACCATGGGTGGGGCATGGTGGAAGCACTGGAGGTGGGACTGCCTGGGCATGTATGTGTTCTAGTCCCACACAAGGGGTGGGGGTAAGGCTCGCTGACACATGTTTGTTGTGTGTCCCGGACCTGATCCCGCCAGGGCCGCCCCCCTCCCGGAACATGTAGCTGGTGCACTGGATTCACATTTATTACCCTTAGATGATGCTGACAATAAATTCCAGACACACTTTCTTTGCATTTTCCATGGCAACATCCACATCATCAGTCTTCTTGAACATAAGGTTTGTTTCAGAGAGTAACTTCATCTGGGGCTGATAGCTGCACAAACGTCACAGATTGGTCATGAAGGGTATTCTTTAAGTTCTGTCCAAACTGAAAAGGTTCCTACAGCTTCCTCAGAGCAGCAACAAATTGCATAACACACTCCCCAGTTGCTTGGGTGCACTGATGGAACTGATATCATTCCACAATCATTGATGGGGTGGACAAAAAATGATTCATCAGAGCTGCAATATTTTCAGGATACATGGCACTTCTAGGCAAAATTGGAGACAGTAGGTCTCACAGCAATCCATTTGCCTTAGGTCTCATTAATGTCAGCATTTTTACAATTAAGTTTGTCATCTAGATTTGGGCTGCATGCTATGAACTGTTCAAAATAGGGATGTGCGTGGGTTCAGGTATTTTTTTATCTGTATTTCTATTTGTGGTTTTAGTATTTGCATTTATTTGTATTTGAATCTTTACCTGTGTTCACTGCATTTCCCCCATCATTGCCAATGTGGAAAATGCAGTGAACAAGTCCCTGCATATGGTGTTTTTGGTTTTTTTTGGCACAGAAGTACAATGAGGCTCTGTCACTTTGACAGTTCTACAAGGAAAGGAAACTTCAGTCAAAACTATTGCTAAGTCTGCTACCAGTGTAAAAAGGGGGGGCTTGTTTATGGGAGGGTGGAGAATATGGCTAGCTTGAGGGGGACGTTGTTGGCTTGGGGAAGGTGGAACAGGGCATGGCTCTGTCTCAGGGGAATCACTGGCTTGAGGGAGAATGAGACATGTAGCTGGCTTGGGAGAATGAATGGAACATTCAAGACTTGTTGCCCTCTGATGCGATGGATATTCTTGGGACTGTTTGAGCCACTTATTGTGAATTATACCCATGCCTGTCCTGGCTGATTAAAGTCAGTCAGGAGACGTTAGGGCTGTTGTTGACCGGGATAGTCAATGCCTCTCTCAGGGAGGGCAGGGTGCTGGACTGCCTCAAGGAGGCTGTGGTGCAGCCCCTGCTCAGAAAGTCACAATTGGACATTGACCCCCTGGCCAGCTATCGGCTGGTCTCTAACCTTCCCTTTCTAGGGAAGATTATTGAATGGGTGATGGCTTGGCAGCTTCAGGAGCTGGACTGGATCAGTTTACTGGACCCCTCGCAGTATGGCTTTTGTCTGGGTTATGGCACGGAGACTACACTTGTGGCCTTGGATGATGACCTCTCCCAAGAGTTGCACCAGGGTAGTTTGACCCTGTTGATTCTAATAGATCTCTAGGCTACATTTGATTGATAACATTGTTCATGAGTTGTTCGGGAGTCACCCAGCACCACTGTTGGGAGTCACCCTCAAGTCTCAGACTCAGTCATTGCCACGATCATCCATACTTTTATTACCTCAAGATTAGACTACTGTAACACGCTCTACATGGGGCTACTCCTGGTGGTGGTCCGGTGACTACAGCTGGTGCAGAATGCGGTGGCTCATCTCCTTAAGGGGACGTGATGTCACGAGCACATTGCTCCAGTGCTTTGTAGGGCTGTAGCAGAATGTCGCAGCGGTAGCTATTTCCACTGGAAATAGCATTTCCACAATGAGTGGTATGGCGTGGCAGAAGCTTTCATTCCACTAGTTTCATTCCACTACTTCCGCAGTTCCACTAATTTCATTCGACTACTTCCACAGGCTTCGCAAAATAGTCGAAACATGACATTTTTGCTACTTCTGCCATTCCACCAGTGCCACAAAATAGCAGAACAGCAGTTTTCTGACAGTTTCTGCAATTTTTCTGCAATTCCATAATTTTCAGAATGCCGGCGGAATTAGCGGAATGTCCGCAGAAAAGCCGCGGTGTGGGGTAGACAATTCTGAAATGGCGGAATGGAATCGCGGCACGGTAACAGCTGCTGCCACATCAACCCTAGTGCTCTGCTCTCTGCACTGGCTGCCAGTAGTCTTCCGGGACCAATTCAAGATGTAGGCTTTTACCTTTAAAGCCCTAAATGTCAATGGCCTGGGACTCACCTATCTGCAGGACTGCCTCACCCTCTGGATTCTGGATCCGCCTCTGCAGTCTCATGGGGACTCACTCCTTGAGGTCCTCCAGGTTTCTTGGGTGTTGACCATGAGGAGGGCATTCTTGGTGACCGCACTTTGGCTGTGGAACTCCCTCCCGTTTGAGGTCCACCTGGCCGTAGACCTCCCCTCTTTCTATAGACAGAGTAAGACCTGGCTGTTCCACTGGGCCTTTGCCGAGGGAGACGGGATGGGTGGGTTGGGTTAGGTTGGGGTATTTTAATGTGGGGTTAGTTGTAAATGTTGAATTTTTTTTAAAATTGTGTTTTAATATGCTGTTAGCTGCCCTGAGATGCTTGTGCAGGAGGGGGTGACATATAAATGCAATCAATAAATCAATAACTAAAATAAAATCAAACAAACATAGGTCTGGCAGCCTGGCTCATGTGGGAAGTTGCTGCCTTCAGGATCGGGGAATGGGGATGGTTCTGGATTATGGAGTGTCTCTGGCTTTCAGAAGTGGCCACTGGATTATGGGGGAATGGGGCATAGAGGTGGCTCAGGGAGTGGGTCACTGACTTTCAGAGAGGGGTTGAGGCATGGTTCTGGCTTGGGAGGGAGTGGTTTTTGGCTCAGAGGGGAATCATTGGCTTGTGCAAAGTGGGATCCCTAGGTGGTAATGGTGCTTGTGGCTGGCTCGGGGTTTCATTGGCTTCTAGGAGGGGTCACTGGCTTGGGGAAGGGGAATAAAGCTGGCTTCCAAGGATTTATCATTTCTCCCTGACTGGGCAGGGCATGGCTGCAGTACTAGAGTCTAAGGCTGCTTTCACACATTATAAAATGAACTATTATAATAACCTGAGGTAAATACCAGGTATTATAATTTCACGATATTTTGTAATGTGTGAATGTGCTATTCTCCTTTTATGTTGCAAGATCTCAGGTTGTTGTAAAAGTCACATTTGGTGGTTCTTACAATGACCCAAGATCTTGCAGCATAAAAAGGGAATAACGCATTCACACGTTACAAAAATTGCTGAATTATATTACCCGGTATAATCTCAAGTTACTAGAATAGCCCATTTTGTAATGTATGAAAGCAGCCTGAAGTTCTGAGATAGCCTCTGCAGGTGGGGAGGGCTCACTACAGGCTCCCCAAGGAGATCACCAACACTGATTTTAAACAAGCGGGTCACCGTGGCGCAACCCACTCGCGCAATATTTCAAAATCCTGCAAGGCAGGATTAGATGAGATGGAAGTCCAGGATCATGTGCGTTGAAGGTGGTCGCGGATTGTTTTCAGATGCAAATTAAATACCTCGATTGTGCGGTATTTCATTCGCGGTCTGAAAACAATGCGTGACCGCCTTAAATGCATGTGATCCCAGGCTTCAGTGTCATCTAATCCCGCCTTGCAGGATTTTGAAATATCTTGCAAGCAGGTTGCGCCACAGTGACCCGCTCGTGTAGAAGCAGCCTAAGATGAGAGTCGGAGAGTAGCCCCAGCTCCAAGCTGGATACTCTTTATTTATTTTATTTAAATTTTACTCCACCCCTCCCCTAGTTCAAGAAAAATGGCTACTCTTCAACAGTTTCAGTTTCCCAGCTGCACCAGTAGTAGCTGTGTGTACATTCAGTGGGGCTTTAATCTTTCCCTGCTCTGGGGAAACTGATTCTTCAAATAGTCTTGGGAAAAGCTGTAAATTGTCTGTGTCTTTGTGTAGTTACAGACTCTCTTCTCTACAGACTCTCTTCTCCTTCCCTCTCAAACTGTTTACTGAATCTGACTCTGCAGCGAAGCAAAGGCAAGTCTCTGAGAAGCCCTTTTATAGCCTTGCTTGTGATCCTCTTGAAGCTTCGAGGGCAGCAGGGCCAAAGGAAACAGTGGGAATAAAAATCCTTTGGATATTTTAAGATGCACCACTTTTTCTCCCAGGCTTCAAAGTATGGATTTAGCAAACTTTCATGGGAGGGGCATTTAGAGCCCCCCACTCCCAACCACCAGAAGTCGTCTGGGAGCCATTGTAAACACCCAGGGTTTTACAAGTCCAGGCCTCAAAACAAGCGGGAGTCACCTGGCATCATGGTGGGAGGTGAGCATCTAAATCCACCCCCATGCATTTTTAAATTTTACCCTCTTTTAAAGGGTAAACAATGAAGGAAAACCTGGTGAATTTAAAGGGGAACCAATTTATAAGTCTGTCTCTCAAGAAATACAGGAGTTGCCTGGCCCCGCTGTTTACAATGATACCTGGGAAACTTCCAGTGGAGGGGTGAGTGTGTAACCCTCCCCACCCCCCTGAGTGAGTTTGCAAAACCTGGACTTTGAAGTCCAGGGGGAAAAAACGGGTGTGTCTAAAAATACCCTTTGTCGCTAATGTTGTATTTGTGGGTTAGTTAGAGGCAGGAGAGCTATTTACATCTTGAATGGCTACTTTGATTTTTCCAGCAAGCTAATATAGGGGACACTTATGAAAAATACATGGTGCATGGCTGCATTGTTTCCACTGCAGCCCTGCAACATGTATTTTTTATAATCTCTTTTATAGGGTGAGGTCTGGTATCGCTAAGTTAATAGAAACAGAAAATAGAGATCTCCTTGGGGTAAGTGAAGAGCTACCAAACTTGTTAAAGGGACAGTACATCACATAGAACAGGTTAGAACTACGGCTGAACAAGAAGCAAATACACTCCCCGCAAGGAAACTCACAATTATGGGGACTGGAACCGAGTTCTTGTAAGATCTCGGTCCTGGGGTGAGTTCTGGGGCAAAGAAAAATAAATTCATTGCTCATGTGCAAAATGGTTGCTGGACTGTTGTGGGCGTGCACAAAAATGCCCACTGCCCTTAACCAAAATGGTGGTAATAACATCAATGCCGTTTTGATTAAGGGTGGCAGCCATTTTGCACATGCACAAAGATTTATTTATTATTAATTATTTATTAATTATTTATTAATTATTATTATTATTAATCACACCTGAGAACTTGCTCCAGGTGATAAAAAAGTAATTGCACATGCACAAAAGGCCACCAGACTGTTTGTGCATTCACAAATGGCCACCAGACTGTTTTCAAATGCACAGAAATGGCCACTGTTCTTAACCAAAATAGTAGTGATGTGATTGCCACCATTTTGGTTAAGGACAGCAGGCAGTAGCCATTTGTGCATGTGCAAAATTTTCTAGTGCACATTTGTGCATGTGCAATGAATTTATTTTATTTTTTTCTTCGCCGAGAACTCAATGAAAAAGTCCTGGTTCTCGGTTCATAATTGACGAGCTGAGGACTGGGATTTTGACGAGGACTGAGAGAAACTCAAGGAAGGGTTTCAGCCCTAGTTAGAATGTCCTCGTTCTGGAGCCGTGGGCATAGCTACAATGAGCTAGGGGGCTCACTTGATCCCAGGCTCTGCATTCTCTGTGGGGAGGGAGTAGAGTGCTTTTCAAGGCATGCTGGGAGGGGAGGGGAGTGCTTTGCAAGTAGCCTTTCAGAATCAGAATGCTTGGGAATGAGGCCAGCACTCTGGAGAAGGCAGAATTCCATTGTGCCTCAATACCTCTGAAAATTTCTTGGTGGTGCTCAGGCCTAGGGCTGAGATGAAAGCAAATGTTCCCATTCTGAAGGGAAATACTGACCTTTTGGGAGTGTGTGCACGTGCCTGTCAGTACTCCATCAGTTTCCAGTGATTCTGCTTTTCCGCCATTCTTTTTGTCATTTTTGTCACTTTCTGGGACTTTTTTGTCACTTTCCAGGAGTTTTTCAACAATTTTACAGCAGATTTACAGCACTTTTATGGCAATTTCTAGCACTTCTCCAACATTTAGACGGCATGTTTTCATCTCCACAGTCCCCAGGGGTGCATACGGTGCACACACGGGGCTTGGGACTGGCCCATAGCAGCCCCTTTCAATTTGTGAAAAATAACGGAAAATGGCAACAACTGTGGGAAAGCCAGTAGGTTTCCGTGTTGCCAGAATCTCGGTGAATGCTCTGTTTCAGATGAAAAGATTTCTCATTCTCCAGGAAGGAAGTTTTCACAGTGGGTGGGAGTGGAGTGCTGGCCCATCCTCTTTTGAAAATTCAGGTGGGGCTGGGTTTACTGCTGCTCCAGCGCAGGTGGGGAGGGCTGTTGGGAACTGGGGAGGAAGGGGTGCCATCCTCAGGGGAAAGAGGGAGGATGGCCACAAGCTCCCTTGGGATAGCTGCCACTGCCACCACTCAAAACAGATGGGGTCTGCCTAGGAGCCTTGCCACAGTCAGCCTGACCTGAAGCTCATAGCATTCTCCAGTGGGGCTCCTGGCCACTCATCCCCCCTGTCCCCATGACACTTATGGCATGCATCAGCTCCCAGCCACCATTTTCCCAAGTGGTGACGGTGGCAGCAGCTCCCAGTAGACTTCCTAGAGTGGCATCACGGCACCCAGTGGATTCCCACCCCATAAAACATTAGGTTGCATCAGTGGCTGCGATCCTATGCCTGGCGGATCACGTGGGCTCGATTTCCACAGGGCACAATGTGCCCGCAATATGAATCCACGTGGTTTGCATGCAGTTTGTGCGTGGCTGCAGGTGCACACACACACAATCCACGGGGCATGGGACTGAGCCCATTGTCTCCTAACTGTGTCCTCTCTAGAATGGCAGCAGCCTCAAGAGGGGCTCTAGCTCCATCAAAGCAAGCCGTTCTGCTCTTCTCCCAGGAGACCCTACCTCCTTGTTCTTAGGGGGCTCATAACTGGGACCTAATTCAAGGTCCTACTCTCCTGCCACCATAGATTACTCCCAGGTGCTGAAGCTTTTGCCACATCCCTTACAGGTGCTGCAACAGTTGTTGTCACTAGAACCTATGACTGATCATCCTAGCTACTGGAGACAATGCTAGATTCTTCCGGTGTTGGAGTCCAGGCTTATGAACTGGAGCCCCATATTCTGGAGTCGAGTCTCAGTACCTCTCAAGCGCTTGTGTCAATGCTAAATCATGCCCACTCTCGATTCCTTAATTCCTTCTGGGCATTTGAGCCCAAGCTAGTAGATTTTGGAACCCCCTCTAGATTTCTCCTAAGTGGTGGAGCACATGTTAGATTGCTGTCATTGGAACCCACTTTAGATTGCTACACTGTTCTGGAACTTACTCGAGATCCCTGGCAGCTTCTGAAAATCAGTGTAGCTGCCTGCCTCCTTATGGAACCCCTTTTAGTTCCTTGCCAACTTCTAGAACTCACTCTAGATACTTTCCAGGCTCTGGAACATACTTTAGGTTCCTCCCAGGTGATGGTGCCTATTTTAGAATCCACCCTAATTGTCAGATCCCCTGCTAGATCCCCTCCCCTCTTACTCCAGTTCTGGGCATGGATCCCTCCCAGGTTTCAGCGCTGTCTCGGCAGCCCTTACAAGCAATTCCAGAGTTCGATAATTTTATTTTTAAAAAGCTTTCAATTTCCTTTGACAGGCCTGGAGTGTTTAAAGATGGCAAAGTGAAGGAGATAAATAGATTATTGATTAGACAGGCTTGTAATTCCTTAGTGAATTGGATTTAGCTCCTTCACTAAGATCAGGTCTCTGCCATAAATCTCCCAGAGAATCAATAAGGTGGAGAGGGCCTGTGTGTGTTACGATGGAGAGTGTGGACACAGTGTGGAACCGGGAACATACCTCCCACAGGAGGGGAGTGCAGGAACAGGGAGGCACATGTCTCCGCTGAGCCAAGCCTGGCAAATAATTATTCCAATCGTATCAAAAGTTAAAGCTGCATTAGGAAACCATGGCCTAGGCATGCAGATGTATCTCACCCATGTCTTGTCTTTCTCATGCCACAGTGTTATTGAGTGCAGTTACTAACTTACTAATATAATGAGATGGCCCAGGATTAAGCAGCCATGCTACTGAGAACAGGAGAGCAATTTAGCCTTCTGCTGAGGTTGTGTTGGGACTGGCACCCTTGTCTGGTAGGTGCTGCATGAGTCTTACATCTCTGTGCAAAGGATCCCTGCAGTAGCTGAATAATATTTTTTTTTAATATAGCATCCCTGCCATGGCAGTCAGAACCTTTCACATGGAACTAATTAACACAACTTTTAATCCTCAGAACAACCCTGTGAGGTAGGTGAGGCTGAGAGAATATTGTGACTGGCCCAAGGTCACCCAGTGAGCTTTTGACTAAGGTGAGACTTGAACCAGGACCTCCCCTTACCTCATGGTCCAGGTATCATGTTGTACTTAGCCACTACACCACACTCTGTCTGTATAGCTAGTCCCATCACATCATAAGTGTTGTTCAACTTTTACATTTAGTGGGGTGTGAATGAAGATTTTTTTTTGCTGAGCAAAGAGAAGCTCGAACATTATCACAGCTATCCACTAATTTACACCGTAGTTTGCTAAAGGGCTGTAGCAGGGCCAGCAGTGTGGCGAGGTGCTAAAAAACCTCGTAGCTGCTTGATGTCTCTATAGCTGCATCCTGTGTTGACCTCCTGCCCCCTGCTGACCCTGGGAACACTTCTTAAAGGGGCCCTGCTCTCCTGGCCCCACCAACTCTTAAAGAATCCGCTCTCAAAACCCCTTTGGAGGGCGCACACCTGAAGCCCTGCCACAGAAGCACATGGTTTTAAGCTGGAATTAAAAGGGGGAAGGTTTTTTAGCACCTGGCTCATGGACAGAGGGAGCAGGTGGGGCATGGAAAGAAATGTCACAATCTTGCCGAGTGGGTGACCCAAAGCCTTGCTCCTCAGCCATTAAGGACACATTTCTTGGAAAGCTCGGACAATCACAGCCTCCTTTGAGAATAAGTATGATGATATCTGGATGCATTTCGACTTGCTTGGCCAAGCCATGGCAGCTTCAGAAGAATCATCTAAGAGGTTAAATTTCACTCTGAGATCTGCGCCTTCCGTCCTCCAAAGCAGATGTTTGCAGCTGACCTCCAGCAGCACAGACATTGATGACTCTGCTGAAAAGAGTGGTGACCCATTCCCCTCATATTTGGACTCCCTGCTCCTTCTTTTGGTGTTGGCACACACATCCAGTTTGTTTTCCATAGAGATTAAATTAATATCCATTTTGAATACTGAAATTTGATTTATACAGTCTATTTCTCTGCACGTTGATAAAGCAGATGCAAAGCGCTATTTGTTTTCTCCTTTGTTTGCGGGAACTAATATTCATTTGAGTTAATTTGCTTTGGTTACTTCATTTATTTGGTAATTTTGCTTCGGTCATTTTGGTTTCCATTTCAAAATCATATGCCTCCCTTACAGTCTCCAGGTGACAATTGGTAACTTTGTTCTGGCCACTTTGGTAAACTAATGAAGCAAAGGAAGTAACCAAAGCAAAATTAGGAATAATAAATATGTGATTATGGTATCTCTAGCAAATATTTATTTGGATATTCATTTGTTTAAGTGACTATCCAAATAATCTTTGCAGGTATGAAATGATGTATTCGTTCCAGCTCTAGTTTAATCTGTAAACAAGTTTCTTCTGAGTCAATTGAATACATGTGATGTGTACTGAGATGGCAGCCCAAGATAATCCAGCTTGGCATCTGAGCCTACAGGGTGCATGTCTTGCAGTCAGATCTCCAATTGCCCTCCGCCTGATAATGGCGGTGGGGCGGTTGTCGCGCCCCCTGCTCCTGCAGTGAATAGGCGGGACACAAACAAGCTTCCTGGAAGTGCTGCCTGCAGCGCATGCAAGGTCTGCCTGGATGCAAGGTCTGCCTGAGCGTGTCGGCTAGGATTGCGCTGGCAACCCTCGCTGAGCGCGCAAAGAACTTCCTCCCTGATTGGCTGCTGGATCCACGTGGTGGACAGCAGCAGCAGCAACGTGTTCCCTGCTCAGTCCAGGACGATCAGGCAACGGAGCAGCATCAGCCTCCTGCGCCGAGTGAAGAGCGTGTGTCGGCCGGTTGTTCTTTGTGGCTAAATTAGAAGCATGCGGCGCACTAAGAAGCTTGGCCCCAGACCTGGAGCAGCAAGGAGGGCTGGGAGTGAGGCCCAGCCTGAAGCAGGAGAAAGGGCGAGGAGCTTGCGAGTGGGAGTGACCCACAGAATGTGGGGCCCGGGGGCCCAGGCGGTAAGAGGAAAAGGAAGGGGGTCAGCTCAGCCCCCCCTTCAGGGACAGGGGCAGCATTGGAGCACCTCGCTACCTGTGAGGCCCTATTGTTTGGCGCTGGGCCCAACGCAACAGAGGGGAGGCCACCAGGCGAGGAGCTGGTTGCAGACAGGGAAGTGAGTCCCCACAGCCTGGCCCCTCTGGGATGAGCACGGTGGGGGGCTGGACCGGGGCCGGTACTGCCTGCATACCTCTCCCACAGTTCCAGTCATTGAGGCCTTAACCAGGGCCTTTGAATATAAAGCAAGCGGGGGTGCAGGGGTGGGGGTGCAGAGGGAGTACGAAGTGGACCAAGGAGGAACAGTCCCCCTTTGGAGGGGTACCAAGCCCATAGTTCCCCCCACCAGTTTTGCAGTGGAATTTCCCCCGGCACCCCGACAGAGTGGGGCAAGAAGGGATTGCTACCCCCCCAACCCCCCCTCATCCACAGGCTGTTAGAGATGGAGCCGGGTCAGCAGGGAGGGGTGCGGACGAGAGTAATGAAAGGCAAGGAGGGGTTCCCCTCCCCCTTTGCAGTCTAATTTCAGGCCAGTGGGGAACAAAGGAGAAGATCGCTCAGGATTGTAGGAACCACAAATCCTAGAGAGGATAGCTGCATTGGAGCGGGCCCTCGCTGAGAGGAATGCGAGGGGCGTGTCACCAGCGCAGAACCCCAGGGTCACGACAGGTACGTGTTGGGGGGAGGAAGGGGCCCCATTGGACCACAGTAACAGTCAGGGCATGTGGGGCATGGGGGAGGAATATGCCCCCTTTTACTCACCACACCGCAGGGAACGGAGGGAGCACATACCCCTCTGAGGCAGGGCAGGAGGGCCCCTGGGGCGGAACCCAAACAGGGAACGCTAGAGGAACGGGGCTGAGAAATACAACAGTAAAGCGGTCCCCCCAATACCTCTGGTGGAACGGGAGCTGGGTGCAGGTTGCCCCACTAGTTATACCAGGGTACGGAGTAGCACGGCCCCCAGTAAGAATGGGTAGTGCAGGCGTAGAACAAGGCCTTCCACAACCACATCAGGCACTGCAGGTCTGGTCCCAGGAATCTTGGAGCCAGGGGGAGCAGTTGGAAGGGAGATCTCAACAGGTAGCCCTTTGGGCGGTGCCTATGTAGATTTATCTGCCCCAATAGGTGAGCACCTGCTGCCTGTCATGAGGGAAAAAATCTGGAGAGGGGATTATGTGGATCTGTTTGCCCTCCTTTTCAGTGATCCCATAGTGGATCCTGGAGAGGAGGATGAGCAAAAAGAAAAGGAAAAGTACAAGAGGCCCAGGGCAGATAGAAATTGGGCAAACTGGACCGCAGCGTACGCAATCTACCATGGGGTGCAATTGGAGATGTTTCCGGAAAGAGGGGCGGTATTATTGAAATATGGGGAGATAATACATAAGGCCTATGAGACCGGCCCCCTAGGGACTTGGCTCAGGTATGATGAGGCTTTCCGGCACCGAGCTTCATTTACCCCAGGATTGAGGTGGGACACTCATGCTCACGACCTCTGGTTGAATTGTATGAGCGATGCCATGGGATCCCCTAGAGTGGACAGTGGAAACCTATTAGTAAAAGGAGGGTGGCCCTGGTGAATGACCCAAACAGGGCATGGGGGAAGCAGACCATGGCAGGCAATGTTGGGCAATGCTATGAGTTTTCCCGCACTGGGAGATGTTCCCATCCAATGTGCAGGTTTCGCCATACCTGCTCCTCCTGTGGGGGATTTCACGCTTCAACCTCCTGCCCCCGGCCCAAACCCGGCTTCAAGGCAAAGGGTGGGGTCAGCGCTGGTGGCAGAGGAAACCAAGGAAGTGGTGGGGCAGGGGCAAGTGGAAAGAGCCCCAACCCCAGTTAAGGTAGATAGATTAGCAACGACCCTACGAGGGCACCCCAACAGAAAGGAGGTTGAATATGTGGTAAAGGGTTTCAAGGAAGGGTTCAGGATACCAGCGGGTGACATACAGGGGGGCAGAATTGCTCATTTCTTGAGGTCGGTAGTGGGGATGGAAGACGTGGTCACACAGAAAATCCAGAGGGAAGTCTTGGAAGGGAGAGTAGACAGGCCATTCACCTCCCCACCCCTGCCCGACATGGTCTTTTCTCCATTGGGAGTAGTCCCAAAGAAGACCCCAGGACAGTTTCGTTTGATCCATCATTTGTCCTTCCCATGGGGTCATTGCATTAATGATAGTATTCCCAGGGGCCTTACGACTGTCCACTATGCATCCTTTGATGCAGCGGTGGCTTTAGTAAAGGAATTTGGTGGCGGGGCATTACTGGCAAAATGTGACATGAAGTCCGCCTTCCGTCTCTTGCCTGTGCACCCGGACAGTTTCCCACTTTGGGGTTTTCATTTCCAGGGAGGATTCTACTGTGATAAGGCCATGCCAATGGGATGCTCCATTTCATGCTCAGCCTTTGAATGTTTTAGTTCTCTTATTGAGTGGGTAGTGCGGCAAGCGGCTGGAGAGGGGGGCATTACAAAATATCTGGATGACTTCCACTTCATCGGGCGAGCCGGCACAGACAAGTGCGCTAAATTAGTTGTTAAGTTTCAAGAGGTGGCAGGTAGTGGTGGGACTCCGGACCCATTACCGGTTACCGGATTTACCGGTTACCGGTTCTACGAAAACCGGATTCCCGGATTAAATCCGGTATACCGGTACCGGTTTTATTTCATTGGTTTCAATGGGGCGCTGTGTCCCCATTGAAACCAATGAAATA
>QEPC01007294.1:246235-265734 GCA_003113815.1 Sphenodon punctatus
CCTCGCCTCGCCTCTGGGTCACTCTTACTCTTTTTTAAAACAAAAAGCCAGGCTGGGCAGGGTGGGTGGGGGGTGTCCCCCCTTCCACCCGCGCAGCCTGGACTCGGGGAGGTTTTTTTTGAAAAAAACATTTTTGCTGGGGCAGTTTTTTTACATTGCAGCCATTTTTAAATGGCTGCAATGCAAAAAAAATCCGGTACCCCGGAATCCGGTACCCGGTCTGGATTATCGGGTCAAATCCGATAATGCCGGTACGCCCGATACCGGCATTATCGGATACCGGATTCTACCGGTTTCCCACCCCTAGTGGCAGGACATTTGGGCATCCCATTGGCAGAAGAAAAGATGGAGGGACCTAGCACAGTTCTTACATACTTGGGGATAGAGCTGGATACCACAGTTGGGGTATTGCGTTTACCTCCAGAAAAGATTGGGGCATTAATCATCAAGCTGAAGGAGTGCATGGTTGCGAGAAAAATCATGGTCAGACAGCTCCAGTTTCTGGTGGGGAGTTTAAATTTTGCATGCAGGGTCATAGCGCCAGGCAGGGCATTCATGTCCCATCTGTATAACAAACTTGCCGGGGACCCCTTGCTCCAATTCCACATAAGAGTGAATAAGGATATGAAAGAAGATTTGGGGGTGTGGGTAAAATTTCTGGAGACAATGGGGTTAGTGTATGGAGAGAACAGTTCCTGCTGTCAGCCGAGCTGCATGTCCATTCGGACTCAGCTGGCTCTCTGGGATTTGGGGTATATTTTAAGGGCAAGTGGTGCTCGTCCGCCTGGCCTCAGGAATGGATTGCCCGGGGTATCACAAGGGACCTTACATTCCTTGAACTATTCCCTATTGTGATGGCAGTTGAATTGTGGCACGCCCAGTTTGCAAACAGAGCGGTGATGTTCTGGTGCAATAACCAGGCAGTGGTTCACATAATTAACATGCTCTCATCACGTTCGCAGCGGGTCATGAGGCTCATCCGGGTTTTGGTTATCACCTGCCTTCGGTATAACATCTTATTTCATGCCAAACACGTACCTGGACTCGAGAATGAGATCGCGGATGCTCTTTCTTGATTCCAGATGGAGCGCTTTCATTTACTGGCACCTCAGGCCAACCAGATCTCGGAGCCCATGCCTGTGGCAATGTGGAACCTTGGATTGTAGAGCTCTGCTCCACGGTATAGGGCTCTTTGGCTGTTCGGACCAGAGCAGCTTACACCAACGCGTTTCAAACATTTCAACATTTTCGCGCACATCAGGGATGGAGCATGGGTTTCCCGATCCATGAGGCTCAGATGTTACAGTTCGCTATGGCATTGAGAAGGGAAGGATTGGCAGCATGTACCATTGCCGGCAAACTGTCCGCAATAGGTTTTATGAGCCAACTTGCAGGGCAGCACCAGCTAGAGGGTTTTTTGCCCGCAGATCATTAGAGGCATGGGCCCGGGAGTAGCCACCCAATCCTGATGGCAGGTTACCTATCACCCCCTCCCTTTTAGTTAGCATTGTTGGTGTACTTCACCAGGTTTGTTATAACGAGTTCAAAACATGTATGTTTGCAGCACTGTTCAAAATAGCATTTTTGGGGGCTTTTAGGATTAGCGAACTGGTAAGTGAGTCAGCTAGGGACAGGTCGGGTAGGACATTAGCAGTAGGGGATGTGCATGTAGGCATGCAGGAACTCATCCTACGAATACGAAGGTCAAAAACAGATCAGAGGGGAAGGGGACAATTAGTGAAGTTAGCCAGGGCAGGAGACGATAGGCTATGCCCAATCCTGGCGGCCCAACGGTATTTGCAGGTATGACCGCCAATCTCTGGAATATTCTTTTGCCATGGGAATGGGTTACCAGCTACTAGGCGTCAGTTTGTGTCAGTACTACGGTCAGCACTGTCCTGTCTGCATATATCATCAGGAGACTATGGATCGCACTCATTTATAATAGGGGCAGCTACGTTCGCAGCCCGGATGGGCATGCTGGGAAGGGAAATACAAGCGATCGGCCGGTGGAAGTCACACGCTTATCGCGCGTATGTGTGGGGGGAATTTTATGTTCATTAAGCATTAATTTTGTTATTATCGTTCCATTGGCAGATAACGACAGGCGGACGAAAGTGAGGACATGGATCTGTGGGCATAGTTTGGTGCGATGGGCAGCCAAAGCAGCGAAGAACACTAGATGGGGAACCCAGTTGGGGCTGTCGGCCATGACAGAGATTGAATGGAAAGGAAGGAGCAGGATGAGGTGGCATCAATTGCTCCTGGACCTCACTCGGCACGCACAGGTCAGCAGGCCAGATATTTTGGTGATACACCTAGGGGAAAACGATTTACCAATCTTAAAAGGGGTACAATTAGTAAAAAATATAAAAAGTGATTTGTGGGAGGTAAAAAGATTATTTCCAGGAGTAAGGTTAATATGGACGGAATTAGTGGAGAGGGTTAGTTGGGGAATAGGGGTGCCACCGGGGAAGATAGATAAAGCAAGGAAGTCAATTAACAGGGAAGTTAGGAAATGGCATGGGGGAATTGGGGGAGAGACTATTAGGCATAATAGTATTACTCACAGGGAACTTGATTTATTTAGGCAGGATGGTGTACACCTGTCCTCGACTGGAAATGACATCTACTTACGAGTTTTGCAGGATGAGCTGCTTGATTGTTTAAGATAGGTGTGGGGGCCAGACCTGCCGAGGGTATTGGCGTGTCCTATGTGGCGGGGGTCCAGTATAGTTTCTGATAGGGTAAGTGAACATAGGGGTCATCTCCTTAAGAGATGGGAAGGCATGCTCAAACGTAATTGCAGGGTGTGGCATGCATAGCGTGGCTTTCCCTGGGAAGGGGTGACCTGGATCGGTGGTAGGGCATTGTATGACCCCCCAACGGCAGGCACCCAAAATCCTTACTCATAGTCCGAAAGGATTAAGTCCCTGTTGGCTGCGCGGTAAGCGCTGCATGATGGGGAGACGTTATTGTTGTGGGGAGGTTATCGAAGGTACATCGAGATCTCCCCTGCAGTTTAAAGTTTGAAATGAGTTACTGTTTGATACTGGACCCTGAATCGCAATAGGCGATGTCACCCCCTCCCCTATTCAATTTGATTGATTTGGATCAATAAAGGGTGTGGCCTTGTTAAATCCATACTAAGGTGTCCTGTCTCATTCATTGGGGTGCACCGAGAAAATGTATTCTGTCTCCACAAGGAGTACCAGAAATGTCTTCAAAGATTGGAAGCTCAGAGGGCATTTTTACACAGACCTTAAAATGCTGCTCTTTCAACCTTCTGGGTTTACAAGTCCACAAATAAGTTCCGGATGCATTCTTCATATACACACTGCTCTGAGGCAGTTCCTGGATGCATTACTCACACAAACACTGCCCTGAGGCAGCCTAAAGCAGCGCAGCTGCAGATGTGAGGGGCTGCCATGGAAACCAAGTGACCACAGCTGCCTGGAGCAAAGCAGTTTACCAGGATAACTTTTTACACACAAAAGTTCTGGGAGAAGTTCTATGCAGAAGTTCAAAGAGCCAGATGTTTAAGATCTTGGTGAGTGATTTAGACACGCAGAAAGTTCAGGGTGTAGCAGCAAACATGCAGGAGAAATGTGTGTAAAAACACCCAGAGTCTCTCCCATGTATTGAGAGTCTCAGCTAGGCTTCCACCTCTCTATGTTTTATCTGTAGACTTCATGTTTTTATTGTAGAGTTAGCTTTCTGTTCAACAACACACAGCAGAAGTTTCTTCAAAACAGAACTTTACTAAGAACTCAGAAGACATGCTTCCATACTGTGCAGACTGTGTGGGACAAGATGGAGGACAGAGAGAGGAGAAGAGAGGAGACAAGGAGAGAGAAAAAACATGTTTCATCCCCTGACCCTCCCCCTACTGGACAAGCCCCATATTAAGCTTGCAGGGCTTGCAATGGGCTTTTACTTGTGACTGTTGCACAATCCAACACCCCTTCTCAGCAGTCACTAGTCAAACCCACTAGGGTCATTCTTCTTAATAGCTTGCGATGGCGTTCTCCTACTAATGGCTTCGTGAACACATCCGCTGTCATATCCTCTGTAGGACAGTATTGCAGATCTATGAGTCCTTGTTCCTGTGAGACTTTCAGGAAATGGTATTTTATGTCAATGTGCTCGGTTCTGGGGTTGATTCTTTCTGTTTGCACCAGCGCTATACATCCTTGGTTGTCTTACAGGATCGGTGTGGGTCTCTCGAATTTTTTTCCCAGATCATTCAGAAGCTGTCACAACCAGATAACTTCTTGGCTGGCGTGTGCCGGTGCCACGTACTCTGCCTCCATCAAGGAAAGTCTCACAGAGGCTTGTTTCCTACTGCAACTGATGGATCCTCTAGCAAGCAAGAATAGGTACCCACTGGTAGATTTTCAGTCCGAATGGTCTCCAGCCCAATCTGCATCCACGTACCCTATCAGGTCTGACACGGAAGTTGCTGGGAGCCGTAGTTTGAGGTGCACAGTCCCTTTCAGGTACCATAAGACCCTCTTCACTGCGTTCCAATTCCTTTGGGTTTGGGCTGAGACTTGTCTACACAGTATACTTATTGCCACCACAATGTCAGGCCTTGTGATTGTGGTAATGTACAAGAGCTTTCTTATCGCCTTTCTGTATTGCTTATTGTCTGGCAGCAATAAGCTCAGTTCTTTGATCTCCTTTGGGTAGCTGGTTTCCATAGGGGTATTTGCTGCCTTCGCACCCCTATGATGAAACTTTCTATCATCTCTTCTATTGCCTGTCTTTGGTTGAGAAGATAGCTTCCATCATCTTCTCTTCCATTTGCCCCCTCGACCCCATTCCTTCCTGCCTTCCATTGCTTCTACCGTTGCCCCTCCCCATCTGCACATCATCAACCTCTCCCTTTCTACCGGCTCCTTCCCCTCTACTTTTAAACACGTCACTGTCTCCCCCATGCTCAAAAAGTCCACCCTGGATTCCTCTGAACCCTCTAATTACCGTCCTGTCTTGTTCCTCCCTTTTGCTTCCAAAGTCCTCAAACAGGTTGTCTACTCCCATTGCCTTGACCTCTTCTCCGCTAACTCCTCCCTTGACCTCCTCCAATCTCTCTTTCGCCCCCTTCACTCCACTGAAACTGCTCTTGTTAAGATCACCAACAATCTTATAGCTAAATCCAACTGCCTTTACTCTACTCTTGTACTCCTTGATCTCTCTGGTGCCTTTGACACTGTTCACCACTCGCTCCTGCTTGAATAACTTCACTCCCTTGGATTCCGGGACTCTGTCCTCCTCCTACCTTTCTGGCCGCTCCTTCAATGTATCTCTTCATAACTCCTCCCCTTCCTCCTCCCTACCCCTCTCGGTCAGGGTTCCCCAAGGCTCTGTCCTTGACCCTCTCCTCTTCTCTATCTATTCTACACCCAAACCCTAGGCAAACTCATTGCCTCCCACGGTTTCCAATACCACCTATACACTGATGACACTCAACTCTATCTCTCCTCTCCTTCCCTCTCCCCCTCTGTTCAAGCTCGTCTCACCAACTGTCTCTCTGATATCTCCACCTGGATGTCTCAACGCCAGCTCAAACTGAACATGGTGAAAACTGAACTCGTTATCTTCCCTCCCAATCCTTCCTCTCCCTCCTCCCTGTTAATTGCCATTCTTCCTGTCCCTCAAGCCCATAGCTTGGGCTTTATTTTCGACTCGCACCTTACCTTCAAACCTTACATTGACTCCGTCACCAAATCCTGCCGCTTCTCCCTTCACAACATTGCTAAGATCCACCCTTTTCTGTCTGTCTCCTCTGCCAAAACTCTCATCCACGCCCTAGTCATCTCATGCCTCGACTACTGTAACCTCCTCCTTGCTGGTCTTCCACGCTTTCATCTTTCTTCCCTCATCTTTGTTCAAAACTCTGCTGCCAGGATCATCCACCTAGCCCATACCTTTGACCATGTGCAGCCTCTCCTCTCCTCTCTCCACTGGCTCCCGCTTCCTGAGCGTATTCTGCACAAGCTGCTTGTCCTCCCTTACAAAGCCCTTCACAACCTCACTCCCCCCTACCTCTCTGCCCTGATCTCACTCCAAACCCCTGTTTGAGCACTCTGATCCTCTTCCATACCCTCGCTCACCCTCCCACGCCTCCCCTGCTCCCCCAACTGCCTTAATCCCTTCTCTCTTTTTGCCCCACATGCCTGGAACTCATTCCCTTCCCTCATCCACCTTGCCTCCATCCTCCACACCTTCAATCCCCTCCTCAAAACCCATCTCTTCTGCTCTGCCCTTCCTAACTCCTGCTAATCATCCCCACCCAGGATTATCCCCCACCTATTATCTGTAAACTCCCAATTTACTGTAACCAAGCCAAGAACGTGTTCCTGAGTTCTCGCATCCTCATGAATGTCACTTCCCTTGTCTCTCCCTCTGTTCCCCCTTTCCTGTCTCCCCTCCCCTGTCTTTAGATTGTAAGCTCTCGGGCAGGGACTGTGTCTATCTTATTTTTTGTAAAGCACCAGGTACATCGCTGGCGCTATATAAATGTTTATAATTATAATAAAGTCCTGATTTAGAGCTCTCATTGTTTCGCACTCGTCCCCTTCTTGCTCAAAGCATACAATAAGGTCATCGACATAAATTAATACAAAGATCCACCTGCCCCTTAGTTTCTTGATGTAATAAGCAGGGATCTGCTTTGCTCCTGAAAATTTTCCTTCATGAGCACCTTGTTTATTTTAGTGTTCCATACTCTGTCGGCCTGCTTAAGCCCATATATGCTTTTGTGTAGTTTGCATACAAGATCTGGCCTTTCAACATGTGCAAACCCCGGTGGTTGGTCCATGTAAATATCTTCCTTCACCTCACCATTTAGGAATGCTGTTTTCACATCCATATACTTGACTTGCATTCCTCTTCCAGCAGCTATATTTAACAATGTTCTGATTGTAGTGTGCTAAACTACAGGTGCAAATGTTTCATCGTAGTCTTCTCCATACTTCTGTGAGTATCCTTTTGCGACAAGTCGGGTCTTGTACCGTTCAATATTTCCATGCATGTTGTACTTAATTTTAAATGTCCATTTACAACCTATAGTCTTTCTCCCTGCAGACAGTGGAGTAAGTGTCCACGTTGCGTTGTCCTGCATGGACTTTACTTCTTCTTCAGCTGCTCTTACCCATTTTTCTGCTTCCCCTTCTGATATCTGCGAGATGTCCTCCCAGGATGCTGGCTCTGACAATTTACTGGTGCTGACTTTGTAGGACAGACAAGTGGGGGGGATGCCTTTGTTAGACCTCATCGACTGCCTTGGCTCAGCATCAGCAGCCAGCTGTGTCTGTTCCTGCACTTCTGTTACCTTTATGACAATTTCAACTATTTGTTCAGAGGATTGCTCCCTTTCAGTGGTTTCACCTGTGGTTGATTGTTTTCCTTCACCTGGGCCTTGGAGAGTCATCACATTGTCGCTTATGTTTTCCACAAAAGTCACACTGTTACTAATGGTTATTCTGGCTGTGCGTGGATCCAGTAGCCTTTGGAATGCTCACTGTATTCTACGAGGATGCCTTCCACTGCTCTGTTTTGCAGCTTGGTACATTTCTCCTCTGGGATATATACATAAGTCTTACTTCCAAATACTCTGATGTGGCCCACACTAGGTTTTTAACCATGCCACAGTTCATATGGAGTTTTCCTCACAGTTCTAGAATACAGCTGATTTTGTATGTAGGTAGCAGGAACTGCTGCTTCACCCCAGTATCTTTCTGGTAGTCCAGAGTCTGTTAACTTGCATCTTACCATTTTGGTTAGTGTTTTGTTTTTCCTTTCAGCTGTTCCGTTCTGTTCAGGTGTATATGGCACTGTCTTTTGGTGTTCAATCCCATGGAGTCTCAGGAAATCCTTTACTTCCTTTCCTCGTCATAGTCACATAGTCCTGAAGTTTGTTGAATACTTCATCTTTACATGACATATGTGATCGTGTACCTTGAATAGTCATCAATGAAAGTTACCATATACCGGTTGCCTCCTAGTGTGGGAATCTTCATTGGGCTGTTGTCATGGCTGGGCTTTGAACCCTTGGCCTTGGGGCTTGCCTGAAGTGCTTGCTGCCTCCTGTGCCACTAGGGGGTTGCTGTGAAGGGTTACTTCCCTACCTGCCTTGTTATTCCCTCTCTTCCTTCCAGCTCTGTCCCGCTCACTCCTGATAGGGGGCGTGGACCCACATGCCACAGCCTGATTCGCTGCTTGTAGTATTTAAGGCAGCTGATGGGCTGTGGCAGGTGCTGAGCTTCAGGTCATCCCTCTATGACCCTTGCTTGGCTCACGCCCCTTGCTTTACTGTCCTTCTCTTGCTGCCCTCTGTTTGAGTCTGTGTTGTGTTCCCTCTGTCTTCCTAGTGTATTATACCTTTTCCCCTCCCATTGTGTTGATATCCTGCCCTGTGTCTATGTGGATGTGTTTCTCTGCTCCCTTGAAACCCCCCCATAGCGTATTGTGCATTCTGTTGTCTGTTTGTTTGTGTGTTGGCTGGAAAGGCCCTGTTCTGTGTTTGTCTCCTGCCTCTATTATAACCTTGCTACTCCCCTCTCCTTTGGGCACCGTTGCCACATGATCTTGTTCCCTGACCCTCCAGCCTTATGTTGCTGGTTCTTTAGTCCCTTAGCTGTCCCCTGGAACTTGACTCCTCCAGATTTGGTCCCCTGCCTCTAGCTCCTTGCTGCTTCCCTTCACCTCTGGCTCCCTTGCCTCTGGCTTGCCCCTATGGCTCCCATGCTCCTGTGGCTCTCTGTTGCCTCACCTCTTGCTCCCTTGCCTCTGGCTCCCTCGCCCCTGTGGCTCCCCATTTCCTCATCTCTGGGTCCCTGTTCCCTTCCCTTGGCCCCTCGCTCCTTGCTTCTGGTTCCCTGTCTCTGGCCCCTTGTCTCTGCTTCCAGCTCCCTGTTCCTTGTCCTTGGTCCCTTGCTCCCTGTCTCTGGTTCCCCCTTGCTCCACCAACTTCTTGTCTTTAGTCCCCTGTTGTTCCCTAACCCCCTACCTCTAGTCCCTCCTTTTTTAAAAAGGAGGGCGGACTATTGGATCTTTAGGCTACGGATGCACCATCCACGTGGTCTCAACGACAGCAACAATTGGTCAGTTTATCTTTAGGTAGTGTAGAGATTCATTTGTCATGGTGTTTGGTACACAGGTACCTTTATTTTACAAATGGATTTGTAGCATTCGCTGCAATGTTTATGCATGACCTCCTAACATAGCTGATTCTAGGAGCACTTCCACAGCTGCAGTGGATCAGCAACATGTTTTATAGATCAGCATAATTGGCTGTCCCTTTTCCTTCCTGTATAAGAAAAGACAGAGTTCTTTGTTCTTAAGCTGCATTTGCATGCTATGGCTGAGACAGGAAGGTTTGTGGCCTTCATTTTCTGGACCTGAATGTTAAGTTTATTGAAAGCAATCATATAGGATTGGCAGTCCACTTCAACCTGGTGGTAAGTTGCCAATTTACATATATTGTTTTTAGGGGGGGGGGCTTTCTTGTTGGTTTTAGACAACTCTGCAGCATGTTGTGCTATATATTTCTTCATGTGATAGGCTGTCCTCCAGGCATCCTCCTTTATATACTTTTTTCCATTATATGTTTTCAGTATGCATCTAGATTGCCCAAGTTGCCTGAGATTAATATTTTTGGAACAAGGAATGGAGCATCAGCAACCGCAAGCAAGTATAGATAGATGAGACAGGTATTATTCAGGCTACAAGTGTTAGCTATTTCCATCAATTGGGACACGAGTCTGTTGGAGCTTATTAGGAGGCATTCTAGTGTAAGCCTCTCCCTGTTTCTTATTTTGTGTTTTACTTTACCAGGCAGCAACAGATCAGTGGAGAAGTTAGTCAGTCACCTCATTTGGGGGAAGAGCTCAGGACCAGTTCACAGCATGGATATGAGATAAGGGTACAGCGATTTGCGTTCTACTGTAATAGACTTTTGGAAAACCATTGATTCATTATTGAGTTCACTGAAGAAGGGGCAGGTTCCTCGAAACGCATTTGAACGCATGTGTGAACACATTTGTACGCATTTGTGAACGCAATTTGTTCGTTGTTGTCCACCATTTATGTCTGTACCATCCACTATACATGTTATTTCTTGTCTGTAGATTGTGATTTCAAGAGGTATCATGCACCTAAGAGTATTCCAAGTGTATGCATTTATGTCTTTTATGTCATGTCATCTATGCACATACATTCATTTATGTACATATATATATGCTTTTTAATGTTCATGCCATTTAAGTATATATGTTGTATGCACCATTCCTATATTGACCAGATAGTTACATTGGTTGGCTAGACTCAGTAAATTTATGGTTTGGTTCATATCTGAAGTGTCAGATTTTCTCTTGTTTCCAGCAGTTTGATCGTCCACAAGTCTACATTTAATAAATTCCAGCTGCAGTTCAGACTCTGGCTTTATCTCCAGGGCATTGATGAGGGCACTATAAGATTCAGGCAGGCTGCAGAGGAGTATGGCTACCACATGGCTGTCCTTTATATCTTCTCCAATGCTGCGCAGCTGGCCACTACTTCCAACATGGCATTTATATGCTCCTGCATTTCACTTTCTTTGCCAAGCCTCTTTTTGTATAATTTCCTCAGTAGAAACAGTTTGCTATTTAGGCTAGTTCTCTCATGCACGTTTTGCAATGCAAACCACATGTCTCTTGCTGTGGCCTCACTTCTTATATGGATTAGCTGGTCATCTTCAATCAATAAACTTATTGTAGCCTTTGCTAACCTGTCCTTTTTATCCCATTCCTTGTGATTTGCTGCTGGTCTGTTTGTGGTAATTACTTCCCATAGATAATCTTTAGACAGCAGCATTTCCACTTTAACTGTTTACAATTGGTAGTTTGCATTGTTTAGCTTTCCTACTGAAAGTCTGAGCTCTCAGCTGCTTGCCATACTTGCTTCCCACCCTTTCCCCTTCTGGGATTTAGACCTTCTTAACCACAGTCAGTAGGCCTCTCTGTTTGGGACTGTTTGGGAGTTTTCTTTCACAGTCTGCACTCCTTCTGGGGGTGCTTCTAGTCTTCAAAATTGCCTTGAAGATGTCCAGGGTCTATAACCTATTGTAGAGTTATCTTTCTGTTGAGTAACACACAACAAAAGTTTCTTCAAAACAGAACTTTACTAAGAACTCAGAAGACATGCTTCCATACTATACAGACTGCATGGGACAAGATGGAGGACTGAGAGAGGAGACAAGGAGAGAGAAAAAAGCTGTTTCATCCCCTACCCTCCCCCTACTGGACAAGCCCCATATTAAGCTTGCAGGGCTTGCGATGGGGTTTTACTTGTGACTGTTACACAATCCAACAGTTTTCACCAGTGTCTAAGTGAAAGCCTTGATATTTCTGTGTCAGTAAGGGGCAGAGACTGGAGAAAGTGGGGCTTTCTGGGGCATCAGAACCATAGAGACTTTCCTGCTCTCTTTTTGATGTTGTCCTGCTGCTATGGAGTTTCATGATTTCAGGATGCTCTGTAAAATCTGGTTTATGTTAGAAAAGGTCATGGCAAATGCTTTGCCCCAGCCTCTTTCTAATGTGACCCCAATCCCTTCAGGGTGTCATGACATCAAAGTTCTCAACAAGGGATGACGTTGCCTCAGAAAGGCATGTGATAGATCCTTTGACTGTCCCCACACCCTCCAAATGAGAACCTGGAACTCCTTCCAGGTCCAGAGTACCTGGGTTGTACCCTAGGCCAGGAGTGGGCAAAGTTCCCTTGCCCAAGAACCACATGCCCAAATGATCATATCACCAATTGCCACAACATTCATGTAATTGATTGTGGCTTCCCTTGATCCCAGAGACGGGGCAGCATGACTTCCCCCCCCCAATCCTCCCCCCTCATGCACACAAAGCTCTGGCCCGCTGATAGTCTGCAGCAATAGAAGTGCAAGGCATACTCCCACAGCCCCCATAAGGCTCCAGTGGCCAAAATGGCAGCACGACTTCCCTTGCTTTTAAAGAAGCCACATGAATATGCTCTGCAGGCAGCCACTTCTGGCGAGAGCTGCAGTCAGGTGCCTGGGAACCACATGCATCTCCCAAACAACCATCCATTGGTCCTCTGCCATAGCCTCAAGGGGAAGCCCTGTCCTGGTCTTCCCAGAGCAATGTTGGCCAGAGAGAGACTGGAGCTGCTGTCAGAGAATGACAAATGTTCCATCCACTGCCTGGTCTGTTCACAACAGCCCTGGATGGAAAGAAACTGGGGCTACTTCAGGCATATTTGTGGCAACTGACTATCATCCCCCGCACTATGGGGTGTTCTCTGTGCCACTCCATGGCCTTGCTGTGGGCTTGGAGAAGAAAACGAAAGTGCCTTGAAGATGCAAAATACACAGCAATGCTGAACCCAGCAACTGTCCCGGGGGCCATTCATGGACTTTCAACATTTCAAGCAGGCAAAGAAGGCCATAAGCACCCCATCTCACCCAATAAACTCTGCTCTATCATTCAGGACAAAAAAGCCCTGTCCCGAGACTAACTCTATGCACACACACTAGAGCTGAAATGAGTACCGACAAAATGTTTGGTCATCGACTTGTTGACCAACCACCTTTGGATACTAATTGGTAGGGGTGGGACTCCAAGCAAAATATTGGTATTGGTTTCTTTCGGTTTCGGCTCCCCTGTGTCTCAGATCACCTGCTGATATTGGATCTATTGGTTTTGGTTCTTTTTCCTATTGAAGTAAATGGGAAATTTTCCCCTTGACTTCAATGGAAAAGAGAAACCTCAGAGACACAGGGTAGCCCATAAAAAAAAAAAACCCAAAGCCCCACCTGGGCACCCCAACCCCACTCTCAGCCTCAGAAGGTGGGGGGGGTGGGGATCCATTACGCCTAGTACCCCCACCCACCAGGGCCCGGCTTTACCCAAACCCAAGGGCCCCTGTACTTAACTTACTGTTGTTGCCAGTCTGGTCTGGAGGGTGGGGTTCACAGCCATGGGCTGGGCTGCCAGCTGGGCCACCAGCTCCGCTACCAGCAGCCAGTCCTCCTCCTCCACTGCTGACTGGTGTTGGGAGCCAGCTCCACTGCCAGGCCATTAGGCCTTCTCTGCTGCAGGGCAGTAGAGAAGGCCTGACTGCCTAGCAGTGGAGCCAGCTCCTGTCAACAGCCAGCAGCAGAGGAGGCCCAACTACCAGCAGCAGAGTCAGATCCTCTGCCAGGCAGCTGTGTCTTCTCATCCTTCTTCTTACAGGTCCAGAACATTTAAAGAAAACACCACCAGAATGGCAGTGGTGCAGCTCACAAGCACAAAATGGCAGCATCAGTGCCATTTTAGAAGAGGGCAGGTGTTCTGAGCATGCATGGGGAGGTATTTCATGCATGCACACAATAGCTGCCCTCTTTCAAAATGGCGCTGATGCTGTGGTGTCATTTTGGATTAGAGCTGCACATGTGCAGAATGGTCTCCGAGGCCATTTTTTGCATGTACGCCACGCCGCTGCTGATCTGGTGGCGTTTTCTTCAAGCTCTGGAACTATGAGAAGGAAGAGAAGGCATGGCTGCCCAGCAGAGGGGCTGGTTCCGCTGCTGTTGGCCGGGCCTCTTCTGCTGCTGACTGGTGGCAGGAGCTGGCTTCACAGCCAGGCTGTCGGGCCTTCTCAACCTCCCCACAGTGAAGACGGCTTGGCGGCCTGGCAGTGGAGGAGAGGAGGCCCAGCTGCCAGTAGTGGGACTGGCGGCCCAGCCGGCAACCATGACCCCCATCCTCCGAACTGGACTGGCAACAGTAAGTAAAGCACAGGGGCTCTGGGGGTTGGTAAAGCCGGGCCGCAGTGGGTGGGGGTGTTAGGGGTAATGGATCCCCAACCCCACCCTCCAAGGCTGGGAGTGGGGTGGGGGTGGAGGAGGTTTCTCTCTCTTCTCATTGACTTCAATGGGAACAGAAGATCAGAGAATTAGAAACGGAGATAGGCTGAATTCTTGGATCTCTTTGTTTTAACTGAAAGAGACACTTTCAGTCTCTTTCAATTAAAACTGAAACCAAAAGGCCCATCCCTACTAATTGGTACCTGATTAGTGTCCGACAGGTTACTCAGTGTCCTGATTTACTGACTTCTGGTCCTAAAATATCAACTTGCAGTGCCACTTTTTAATTTTATATCTAGAGCAGAGGCAAGAATGTCCATTCCTGTACCATTGGGAAATACCTACCTGTCACCCATGGTTACAAGGACAGTGCCAGTTCACAAGTGGCACCCACCACATCAGAAGAAGGATCCTCCTGCCACACCAGCACTGATCTGCGAATAGTACCTGCACTCAAGAAGGAGGGATCCTTCAACCATGCCAGCACAGACTCACAAGTAGCACCTGCATAGGAGGAAGAAGGATCCTCCAGGCATCATGCTAGCAGTGTTCCACAGGCAGCACCTTCCCCTCTGCCATGGAGACTTCATTCCTGGCTAACCAGAGAAAGCTCCAGGTGCTCCATGGTAGGACAGGAAGTTCCATCCGCTTCCTCCTCTCTCTCTCTCTCTCTTTATAAGCTGACATCACTAAAGAGGAAGTGGCTTACCAACTCACTCCCCTGGCTAAGCCTGCCTGCCTTCCATCCTTCCTTCCTTCCTTCCTCTGCCTCTGCCTCTGCCTCTGCATGTCCTCCTGCTTCCTAGCCTTTCCAGCCTGTTACCATTGTCTTTGCTTTGTTCCATAGACACCTGTGCTATCTGCTCATATGGTTTGACCTGTGATCCAACTTGACTACACCTCTTCCTGATCCCACTGCCTGGCATTTGTATGATCTGCTCACCTGTTTTGACTTGTTCTCTGGCTTGGCTATGCCTCTTCCTGCTCCCACTGCCTGATGTCTGTGTTGTCTTCCCCATAATGACCTGTGCTGTTCTCACATACAGAACCCTTACACTACCTTTTGGAAGTGCGTGTGAGTATTTTTGGTACGTTGTCAGTTTCCATTGATTCTGCACTTCTGCTGTTGTCTATATCAATGCCTGTGCTTTTCTGTCATTTTTCATCAATTACCAGCACTTTCCCAACACCTTTATGTCTTTTATGTACTTTTACATCTTACTTTATGTCTAACTTTCCTTTTACGTCTTTTACAATTACTGAATGGGAACTAGTCAAAATAGCTGAAAAGTTGGTAAGTTTTCTCATCACGTGAGCACAGGAAAATGACCAAAACTGTTTTTGCCACGATTGATCGATTCATCAGTATTTACATCCCAATTGTTCGTGTTACTGTCCTGTTTTTTGCTATTTTCCGGTACCAATTTTTCAGGTCATCGGACAGCTGACTGGTACTTAGGCAACCCATCGGGCACTCAGCACAGAACCCAAAATTGTACTCATTACCTGTAAGTAATAAATCAGGTACCTGTTTCAGCTGTAACACACACATTTACTTGCACACAGACACACACTGTCTCACACACATTCATACACTCACACACACACACACACACGCACACACATGCACACACACACACACTTGTATTCCATACAAAGGGACAGTGACACACTTTCATACAAACACACACACTTGTACTCCCATGCAAGGAGACACAATCTCGCTCGCTCACTCACTCACTCACTCACTCTCATATACACACACTGGGTGCCAGTCTGGTGATGCCCATGCGTGGGATCTCTGGCAGCATATGGGCAACCCAGAACCTGCATGTACCCCCTTCCTCCAAATGAGAGTCATTACTCCCCTTAAGAGGGACTGTGAGCTTTTCCATCAAATGTGGGGAAGTCCCATCTACTGTCCAAAGGTATGCATCAAGAACCTATGCCATCTTCTCTCAGATTCCTCTAGTGCCTCCTTGGACTGGAAGGTGCATGAGTGCATGCATGTGAGTGTGTATGTGATGGGGAAACATTTAGCAGGTGATAGAGAGACAGAGCTGGGTGGTTTACAGCAGAGGAGGCTGTTGCTCTGAAATTGGTATGGAACCAGCAGGGGGTGAATGTAAGACTCTGAGAGCATGACTGTGGGAGATGGGAAGGGCTCAGCATGAAGAACTGCCAGATTGGCTTAACTCCTCCGACTAATGGGATAATTCATCCCCATTGCTCCATCTCAGCCTCCGCACAGCCATTTCCCTGCCATTAGCCCCCTGCTGGCATTACTAAACAGGAGAGCCAAAGCCAACACCCCCACCACTAATGAGACAGGCCTCTCCACGGCCAACAATCACCACCTCCATCCCCCTGCCTTGCCACTCCGAGCCTTGTTTACAAAGCTTCCTTTGTCAGGTGCTGTTCTCAACATTTGGTAGCTGCCCCATTCCTTGCCCTCCAGAGCTATGAAAAAGGTCACCCATCTCCCAAGGAGCAGATCTGGAAAGAAATGCATGTGCTTTCCTCTATTCAAACATCAGATGTGACATTGTAGGAAAAACCAGCTGTCAAGAACCTGCTCGGCCTGTAGAATGCCATGCGGCAGTTTGTCCAGGCATTGTCTGTCTGTCACAGATAATTAGCTGTCCCTGTTTCAAAGCTGTTTCTCTCCTTGCGTATATTGATGCCATTATTTTCTCTTGGAGACATCAAGAAGTGGGTGCAACTAGAAGTCACAGAGGCATCCAATCCAGTGTTTACCTGTGACAGATACCTTAGGAATAGCAACACAACTAGTACCAAATCATATTCCTCCCCTGCTAGAGGGTCTCACTTGTGAGACAGGTAAAAGAACTGGAACTGGATTTTATTATCCTGTTTGGACTCAACTCTGGGAGAGGAATTACACCACGCATAGTTTGTAGCATTCATGCACGTCACACATGCAGTAGTAGGATATGAGAGGGGGACTTGGTGCATCGTGGGAAATATAGTTCGGTCCCAGCTGCCTTGCTTTTCAGGAGACCATATCCTCATACTGCACCACAGTTTCCCTTTGAATATGCCATCCTGCCTTCTGGGAGCTCAGTCCCAGAGATAGTCCACAGTAGGGCTGCACTGAATAGTTTTTAAAAAAAATAATTTTAAAATGTGAGTATTTCCAATTTTCTGATAATCAGCGCTGAGTGCTTGGTCAGTTCTCAGTAACTTGGCCAAAGACTTGATACTTGGTAAAATACTCGGAAAAATAAAACTGACTACCGAGTTCCCTTATATAGGGCCAGGAAAAGCCTCATATGTTGCAGGAAAGGCTATGTATGTTGACCATCTGAGGATTTACCCAAGTACCCAGTACTGGACTGACTACTGGACCAATTCCTTGGTTACTCAGTACTTGGTAAAACCGAGTGCCGAATACAGAGATACTCAGTTAAAAATGAGTAAATTTGAATACCGAGTTTCAGCACTAGTCTATAGTCTATCAGAGAAGATCTAGCCCACAGAGAAACAGGTCCAATAGCAAAGAATGGGATAGGAATATTGCAGTGGTTTATACTTTTTAGTGGCCTTTCAGTAGCCTTTGATGGTATCAAAGCAGCCTTTGTTAAATTGAGCATGAGGCGTTGACATGACTGTGTGACCTGGCAGGGGTTTGTGAGACCACTTTTGAGTCGTTACATTCATTCCTGTCAGGAAGGTTCCAGTGAGTGGTGATGGGCGATTGCTCATTATCCACTTGGAATCTTCCTCGGGGTCCTGCAGGTTTCTGTCTTGACTCCCTCTCGTTTGATGTATTTCTGAGGCCTCTAGATAAAATTGCATGTGGTTGTGGTTTCTACGCCTGAGGTGAGAACAACTGTTCCTCTACCATCAGGAAATGGAAGTGTCACGGATGAACCGAATAATACTTCCAGGTATTCTGACCAATTTTTGAAGTTCCGAATAGCCGGTCCAAGTACTCGGAGGCAATTTTGTTTTTGCCAAAGCTTCAAACTTCGGAGACCGAAGTCCAGAATGTTAGAAAACTTCAGAAACTTCGAAAAGTTGTTGCAAAGTTCTTGAACCCACAGCAAAAGCACTACTCAGAAAAGCAGGCTAGCAAGAGTGGGACAATCGCTTCAGAAGACAACCCCCCAAAAGTGCAACTGCATGCAGAAATAAATAAAAACAACAACAGTAGTGTACCCACAGCATGGTCCACCAACAGCAGTGAGTGCACCCACTTTATCATTCTGCCAACCAAGCAGTGCACAAAAATGCAGACTAGGAAGGGACATTTGCTTAAGAAGAATACAACAACCCCTGCAAAACAGTCTGCAACTGCATGGAGAAATAAATCCCACCAAAAAAAGCCAGCAAGTACAGGCACCAGCACCAGTCACAAAATTAAGAAACCAGACGTTCACACCCCTCCCACTCCAGGGGCACCCTCTTCCTTGGCATGGCATTGTGTCAATGGTAACTTGAACAGACCAAGCAAACTTGGAAAGTAGGGCCAGGCAGAGATCCCTCCTCATGGAGCCAAGTGCCAACCAAGCAACAGTCAGCAACAATGTGGCACCCTATTATTATTATTATTATTATTATTATTATTATTATTATTATTAAAACTGCATGTCATGGTAAAGGGTAACGTAACCCCCATCCCCCAGCATTGGCCCTATGGACAGGACAGGACAGGCACCCTGCTCCCACCTCCAGCTGATTACTTACAGATCCAGCAGCACTGTAGCATGCAGCGCAGCCAAATTCACTAAAGAGAATGGACAAAATGGCTGTAGTGTAGACACTTTTATTTTGTCCTGTCAGCCAATTCAAACGCTGACCATCTGACTTTGCCAGCCAATCAAAACTTGTCATCTAGCTTACCACCACTCAATTTTTCCCTCCTTCCTACCAAATATGGCACTAAGTTTCATTTCCAGAAGAAGCTCAAATGTCCACCAGCCCCTGTCAGGGCTGGGTCTTGAACCCATGGCCCTTGGGGTGCTGAGCAGGCTCTCCAGCACCCTGCACTACCTGGTGGGCTTGTGAGGGGGGTTGGGTTTTCCCCCCTTCTGTCTCCCTTGTGTGCTTGCTCCCTGTGTGTCATGCCCCCTCCCAGCTGTAGCCAGTTGCTTTAGCCCTGCCTCCCAACTTCCTGGTTGGCCACAGGAAGTATTTAAGCCTTGGTGTGGCCACAGGAAACTGGTGGAGTAATGTCTCTTACCCCCTTCCCATTCTTGTGTGGTATATGTGAGGAGTACTTGTGTTGGATGTTGTGTTGTGATTCTTCTATGTGTCCCCTCTGCATGTGGAAAGATTGTGGCTTGTTTCCCCTGTGCTGTGCGTGCCCCTTGCTTTGTTGTTTCCTCCCTGTCTTGTGCGTTCTCCTTGTTGGCTGTTCCCCCTGCCTTGTCTTGTGTGTGCCTCATGTTTGCTTGTCCCCCTTGTCTTGTGCGTATCTTATGCTTGATCCCTTCCCCCTGCTCCGTGTGAGCCCATGCTTGATCCCTTCCCCCTGCTCCGTGTGAGCCCATGCTTGATCCCTTCCCCCTGCTCCGTGTGAGCCCATGCTTGATCCCTTCCCCCTGCTCCGTGTGAGCCCATGCTTGATCCCTTCCCCCTGCTCCGTGTGAGCCCATGCTTGATCCCTTCCCCC
>QEPC01007294.1:268841-340439 GCA_003113815.1 Sphenodon punctatus
TCCCTTCTCCCTGCTCCGTGAGAGCTCATGCTTAGTTTCCCCCCCTGCTTCCAGGGTAGTGGTTACCCCGCCAACATCCCTGTGGTGGGTTCCTCCCTTGGCTCCGGACCCTGACCTCGATGATGAGTCGCGTACCTTCTTAGCCCAGGGTGCCTGGTAACGCTGCTGAGTACATAATCTCTTGGGTGCAAGAGAGCGACTGAGAGGTTTCAGAGGGTCGCCTTGGGGCCACCCTTTTCCCCCCCGGTGTCCAGGCCTAGATTCCTCCCTCTTTGTTTCCCTCTCCCCAGCTCCATCTCCTGGTAATTCTGGCCTTCCCTCTCCCTCCTTGTTCCCTCCCCAGCTCCGTACCCCGGAGCCTGACAGCCCCCCACCCATGCAGAGGTTTCTGAAGTTTTCTGAATAACAGCCTTGGGCCTCAGAACTTTGGAATTTGGCCTTTCTGAAGTGAATACCTTAATATTCAGCAAATTCCAATGTTTTCTGAAAACTTCATTTCAGCCCTAGGAAATACCTACCTTTCAGCAGTACATGCAATCAGTTTCAAGCATTTTAGGACAGCTTCTGGTGTCAGAATGCATAAAACAAGCACTAGCCCTTGAAATACACCAATCAAAACACCATTTACTAGGAGCCAAAACAAGGACCAATAAGGGAAATGATGAAAGTTACATAGTGAACTTGCGATTGTACGAAACTGACCATAAGCAGCATGTAAGAAGCGCTGCGTGGCATGTGGCTAATCCTGCCTAGAGAGAATTACTAGAAGTACTGAACAACGGCAATTACAAAAGGGGAAATAGGAAAAACAGTGAAAAAGCTGTTAAATTTCCTCACTGAAAAAGCAAGCGAATAGTCTGTTTCTGCCAGAAATAGCTTTCACAGTGATTGCTTTATTCAGCACTAGTGGTGCCATCAGTAAGCTGACATCCAGCTCTGTCTTTCTCATCTGACTTGGGTCCTGTGGTTTTGGTGTTTAACCAATGCCTGACTGTGATTAGCGACTGTATGCAGGTGAGCCAACTGAAACTGAATCCAGAAAAGATTGACGAGATAGGATGCTTGATCAGCCCTGCAGTTTGAGGGTTTGAGCCCTACAGTTTGATGGAGGTTAGCTGGCTATATATGCTGTCCTGGAGCCAGCTAGGTTCCTTGGCTGTTACTGATGAGGTGTCTTCTGTGATGCATGTGCTGGCAGCCCACCTTCCCAGGAAGCAACTCCCCAGGGAGGACTTTATGGTGTTGACAGTTGATAGGGTGCTCTGGGTTAGTGGAAGCAGTGACAGTAGGATCAGCTGCAAGAATGGGTCAGCCTAATGCAACCTAATTATGCTAAAATTTGAGGAAGTACCCCCAAATTTAATTAAATTATACAAATGAAGAAAACCTGTCCTGCTCCCCCATATGCTTAGTTATTGAACTAGAATTGAAAAATTTATCAAAAAAATAAGACCTGGAAACTGATGCTGTGTTCCCACCTCCGGCGGCAGTGGCAGCAGTGGGAGGGGCAAGGGAAGATGCGGCAGTGCGGAGGAGCTGGCTGATGGGAAAAGAGCCGGTGAAAACGGGGATCTTCCAGGGCTTCTGTCATGCATGTCAGGGCACAAAATCCTGCCCTGACATACGCGAGAGAAGCTGCGGCAGATCCCCATTCGCACTGACTCTTTTCCCGTTAGTTGGCTCCTCCGCACTGCTGCATCTTCCCTCACCCCTCCCACTACCGCCACTGCTGCCACAGGTTGGAACGCAGCCTAAAATTAGTAGGGATGGGTGAACGCGGTTCAAAAGTTCGGAGTTTGACCTGAACTTGGCCTGTTCGGACAACCGAACACGAAACCGAAACCGAACATGAACCGACCGAACCGAACTCAATTCTGAACACTGAAATGACCGAACACTTTGGTTAGTTCGGTACGCGTTTGGGTGAGTTCAGGTGGCCAAAACGTGGTGTCACTGGAAGGCCAAACGTGGCAGGGAGGGGGAGTCAGCTGAGGAGCAGACTTCCAGGCACCAGGGGTGGAAGGTGGAGAGGCTTGGAGTAGTAGCCAGCCTGCCCAATCACCATCCCTTTTTGCCTCAGACCACTGGTTTCACAGTCTGCGATTGGCCATGGGCTAGGCTGCATGGAGCCAATGGCACTTGCGGTAAGTCGGGCGCAGCAAGAAACAAAAGTGATTGCCTCCCCCTTCCCAACACCTTCTGAGCTAGTCACTGTTCCTGAACAGCAGGCGTTTCAGAAGGTTCCTTCTCTCCCAGCAGTTTTTGTTCCTTCCTTTTCCTAATCCATTGCCATCCTCCTCCTATTTCACCCATCCAACCCATCTACCTCCATATTCTCATTTATTTAGCTTAGGTTAGATAGATTTAGGTGTAATTTTTTGTTTTTATCCCTCCCTGTGTTCCCCGTGTTCAATCTTCCTTCCTCCCTCCCCCCGCCATTGAATCCTTTCCCATATATTCCATCCCTGAATCCCTTCCCTTCCCCTGATNTGTTGTTTGTGATTCCCCCCATCCCATATATATATGAGAGAGAGAGTAGACAGTTGTAGGAGTTAGCTTAGTTATAGAGACAGCATTTAGTGATTTAGTTTTAGTGTTTGTAGGAGTAGGCCTTTGTATTTATTAGATAATCCATTTAGTTCATAGCATTTATAATATTTAATAGCAGTTAGATTAAGTGTAGATAGATATGTATAACAGAGATAAAAAATTAAATAATACAATAAAATAAAATAAAATATATATATAAAAACATTATTTTGGAGGGAGAAATGGAGAAGGAAAGGAGAAGCCAGTCGGCTGCCCGTAGGGGAGGCAATGGGGCACGTGCCAGAGATGGGAGGGGCCGTGCCAGGGGAGTGGCAGAAGGCAGCAGCAGTAGCCACTATCCAGAAGCAGAGCACATCACCACCCCCCAAACTCAGCAGGCCTGCTTTAGGGCAACAGGCTTTAGTGGCTCAGCATCGCCTCCTGGCAGTGCCCTCCTCCACTGCAACGCAGGGCACTGGAAGGCCTTCAGGACTTGAGGCTGTGTCTGTCTCTGATTCTGGTGGTGCTGGAGCAAGTTCTGGTGCTGCTTCCGATGTTCCTACAGGGCCACCAATGTCCCCCACTCTCGAGGCGATCCCCAGCAGTCCAGATCTGGTGAATCCCACTCAGGCTGCTAGAGGCAGGGCCCAATTCCTGGGCAATGTCAGTAGGGAGAGGAGTAGCAGAGAAGCAGAAGAACTACCAGCTACAAAGGGGGGCACAGGGAGAGTGCCAACAGCATGGCGGTCATGGGCAGTCTAGCCTCAGGGTCCCAGTATTCCCCTTCATGGGACATCACCGTACGGACAGTGAGTCAGAGGCAGACACTAGTGCCTCAGAGGAGATGTCTGGAGCTGAGGTGATGGCTGAGCCTCCTCCCAGAGCTGTGTCACCAGAGCCACCAAGTTCTTCCCCTCCCAGCAGTGCTGGCAGCAGTGTGTCAGCCGGGGCAGGCAAGAAGGCAGGAGGGGGGGGAAATCCTCAGTCTGGGATCATTTTAAGCAGGTGCGGGCAGATGATCCCAGAGAGGTGCAGTGCACATTGTGCAATAACCTGGTGAAGCGTGGGCAGGTGCTCGACAATCTTGGGACAACAGCAATGGTGAGGCACCTGAAGTCATGCCACAGTGCTCTGCAGCTCAGCAGGAAGGCAGGGGAAGTGGATGCCAGTGGGTTCCCAACTACAGCATCCAGTCGCCCGGCTCCTTCAGTGGGCCAGCGTCCTGCACCAACTGCTTGCTGCCTCTAGCAGCAGGGGAAGTATAGGGGTAGAACAGCATCAGGAGCCTCACCAGCAGCGCCGTCAGTCCACCATGGAGGAGCTGGGGTGGGGGGATCTGTCAAGACCATCGGCAGGGCACCGTTGCACTGGCTTCCATGAGAAAGCGAAGCATCTGTTGGCAGAAATGATAGCCCTTGTCAATTTTGGAGGACAAAGGCTTCCAGTGGTGGATTGGGTTCCTGGCCCCCAACTTTAAGCTGCCTTCCCGCTCCACGCTGAGTTGGACCGTGGTGCCACAGCTATACAGGGCTTTGAAGGAACGGGTGAGGGAGCAGCTGGCAGGGGCTGTGGAGGCCATGGTCCACTTTACCACTGATCTGTGGTCCACCAGAAATACCCAGCACGCTTACCTCGGAGTGACTGCACACCGGTGGCAGGACCCAGAGGCAGCACTTGGCAGTGGCAGGAGGGGTCTTGAAACAGGATATAGGTGGGCCCTGCTTCAGGCACGAGTCATGGACAGCTCCCACACCTCAAGGAACCTTGAGGCATCGCTGGCCACCATGGTGAGGGAGTGGGTCACACCAGTCGAGCCTTCACCAAGGGGTGTGTGGTCATGGACAACATGGTCAATATCATAAAGGCAGACCATGGCTGGGGTTTCACAAACATCCCTTGCACTGCACACACCCTCAATCTTGTGGTGAAGGATGCTCTGGGCTTGGGGGAGAAGGGAATTGGGCCAGGGACCCTTAGCTCTCTGGTCGACTGGGGGAGGAAGCTGGTGGGGTTCTTCAACTGCAGCATGAAGGGCAGCGAGCTCCTCCATGAGAAGCAGGCCGAGCAAGGGTCCCCAGTGCACACGCTCATCCAGATGTCTCCACCAGGTGGAATTCCACCTTCCTGATGCTCGAGTGGGTTTTTGAGCAAAAAGCCGCCCTGAATCAGGTGGAACTGGAGACACAGTGAGCCCCTCCAGGATACAAGAGGGAGGAATGGGAGATTCTAGCTCACACGGTCTTCATCCTGATACCATTCCTGACTGTGACAGAGACCATAAGCAGCTCCACCACCACTCTCAGCCAGGTGACCCCACTAGTCCATAGTCTCAAGAGGAGCATGGACCAGATTCTCGGGGGGTGGGATTGTGTCCCTCTGGGCAGTAAGCTCTCCGATGAGGCGCTTAACCTGGCATGGAAGCTGAAGGCAGGGCTGAGTGCATGCTTTGATGAGCTCCTGCGCTGGGACGAATTTGTCCAGGCAACCATGCTGGACCCCAGGATCGAGGGCAGCATGCCACATGAGACAGCAGTCTATGGCCTCCGGAAGGGTACGCTGGTGCAGAAGGTCTGGCAGGCAGAGCAGGCCATGGAGCAGGATGCCCCTGGGAACTCATACCTCTCGCTGAGTTCTTCTGGCCAGGAAAGAGCGAAACCAATCAAGAACTGTTTGCCAACCCCTGCACGGTCCCACAGGCGCATCACCAGCATCTCATGGTCAACAGTATCAAATGCAGATGATAGATCTAATAGAATTAGGAGGGCCAAATGACCCTGATCTAGTTCCCGGCGTAGGTTGTCGACCAACACCACAAGCGCAGTCTTGGTACCATAACCATAACTTAGATCTTCCCTCCCCAAGGCTGACTTCCTGGCTTAATTCCTGGCTTTGGCTTCTGACTCTGATTCTCCCTCTGCTTTGGTCTTTGGATCCTGACTGCCAGTCCTGGCCCTCATCATGAAACTACTCTTAGCTCCAACCCTGTGATTAGTCTATGTACCAGATGTACTGCATACCTTGACAGATCCTTCCCTCATACTTGTGGTGTCTCATACACTTCCTCTGAAGCATCCAGTGTCTGGCAACTTTTAGAGACTGGTTACTGGGTAGTCAACCCATTGCCATCATCCAGTATGGCAACTCTTATATCCTCATGAAGGAAGTGCTACTATCCTTGTTTCACAGATGGGGAACTGAGGCAGACAGAGTAAGTGACTTTTCCAAGGTTAAAAACTTCATCTTAATTAAATGAAGCTATTCCCTTTCATTATGAATTAATGAATTAATGAATTTATTTATTTATTTATGTGTGTGTTTGTTTGTTTAAAGCTGTATCCAACCCTTTCCTTAAGGCTCAGGGTGGGTAGCAGCATATTAAAAATATATTAACATAAAAATATATTAAAATATTTAAAAATCCCCTTAAAAACCCTAGCCCTTGACCCCTGTCCCTGCCTGCCAAACACTTGGAAAAATAGAAGGACCTGACATTGCTTCTGGATAGAGAGGAAATGAATTTCTAAGGGATATATATTATCTTTCAAATTTGGCCATTTTTAATCAAACTTGCTCTGTCTTTGCTCTGTCCAAAGATCCTCACAAATAGTTCAGTGCATTCAGTTCATTTGGTCTGAATAACCGTACTGGATAAACAAATAAAAATCGACAGACCCAAATCCTACCCGCAATTCATGAATCCAACAAGCAGATATGTGCTTTGGATATTCTGATGACTATCCAAAGGTGCAGGTAATAACTGTGAAAACTGACTTGTCTGCTCATTTCACCACTTCCTCTGGAAAATTATCAGACTTTGGCTGTGATGAACTATCAGGGGAAGGGGATTTGACTACCGTGGGGCAGCCACTAAAAACAGTTTTCTGCACTCCCTTGCTGCAGGAAAGAGGGAATAGTACTTGAAAGAGGGTCATCCCACTGAGACCCCAGGTATCACAATGGAACTTATAGGAGGAGGTGGTATTTCAGATATGTAAGGCACTGGCTGTTTAGGCCTTTACAGGTTGGACTAATAATACCTACTCAGTGGCAACTGGGCTCATGACTGGAGGCTGGATAGCCAAGGAGCTAATTTTATAAGGATTCATCACCTGCCAGCACCCTGCCAGAACAGCTTTTCTTTACCAGCTCTTGGTCTTTGGTTTTGAATGAGATCAGTGCTTTCTATATTCTTCAGGGGGGGAAAAAATCTCAGATTTGAGTATCTTTTATATTTTGTTGGGGAAGCTAAAACTGACCTATTTTCCCCTCCTCAAAATAGGAATTTTTTTTCCTCCTGTGAAAATGAGTTCATTTTATGTGAAAATGGACCCTTCTCTCAAGCAGAAAGGGGCTCCCCCCCCCCTTAAAAAAAAAAGAAAAGAAAGGAAACAGGGAACCTGTGGAGCAATATTAAGCCCCCTTTCAAAGTAAAAGAGGGATTAGTGATTTTAAAAATGCCAAAAAATGCCCAAATCGTTGGATAAACATGTTTATGGTGAAATTTCAGTTCGAACCCTGCCCCCTCTCCCCAACATTGCAGATGGAACATTGACCCAAGACAAAATTACCAGCAATTTTTCCTTAGAAAATTGTTTTCCGTTTTGCACAGCAATGTCAGAGAGATTTTCATAAAGGCCCAGAGATGGTTTTCCAGGTACACAGTCTCCATTACTGGGACTCGACTTTCAGATGAGCACATCTCCCAGGGAGGCGCCCAAATAAGCTCCAATTTTCAAAAATGCTGAAAAATTGTTGGTGTTTCTATGGGAGATGAGCTCAGTTTAAAACCTGACCCTTTTAGAGTATCCAGAAGGATTGGGACAGATGACAGGCTGTATGTATTCTGTATTTGGTGACAAATGGAGTAAGAGATAGATAGATAGATAGATAGATAGTGTCATGATTATCTATCTATCTATCATCACTTTTGGCACCTTCACCATTTTAATAACTTTTGTCACTATCAGTACTTCTGGGCTGATGAAAATTCCGAACTGCTAGCTTCCAAACAAATGGATAAATATTCCGTTCTCAATCTATAAAACAGGAATAATAATGACCTACCTTAAAGGGTTATTGCAAGGGTGAACTAGTTGGATAACTCTGATTAATGAAAGTACTTTATGAATAATAACGTACATTTTGATATCAAGTGGGAGGTTGCAGTTAGAGGTGAATTGGATAGTTGATCTCATAACCTCAGTAATAACCAGTATTCTGGATAGGTAATTGGTCAACTGATCAGTAGCCTCATACTGCAGTAACTGAAATACTGATTAATATTTCTTTTCTCATACAAAATAATCAATTTACAGCACAATCAATTTGCCATTTGTCTGCATTTCTTAATTTCTGGTTTACTTCTGGACCAATATCAAAGTTTCATGGATAAGACTTGAACCAATGGGAAACTGAGGTAAACTTGAAACCAGCATTTAGGGAAAGAACTGGAAAGGAATTATGGGCAAAAGGAACTAACCGGTAACCGAGAAACAGACGGGAAATGATAATGTGGTAACACAGTAAATGGCACAAACGTTAATGCAGTAAGTCAATTAATTGGTGAATCCATTGAATAATAAAGAGATAACACTTCAAAACTGATTGTTGTTGACTGCAGATCAGTTACTACAATTACAACAGTTACGTGTAACCACATGGTTAACTGTTTCGGTTCTAGTTGCAGGTTAGGTAGTGTTAACAGGAGACCCCCTCCCACTTGTGACTATTCGGGGGTGGGTATCCCAATATCCACCACTCCTTAAACTTCTGGGGGAATTAGCTTAAAAGACTTAAACTGGGGTCTCCACATGTTCAAAAGGATCAAGCTGAGGACAGTATGCGCTACAGGCAGTTTATGTACCCTCCCCAAATAGAAAGAGAGAGAGAGAGAGAGAGAGACAGATAAACACAGCCCCGGTCTGGCTGGCAGGATTTAACAAGGGGAAAACACAAGCAGCTTGCGGGGATTGGAGGAGAAAGAGGGGTGTGTGTGTTGGCTCAGTGAGGGGGAGCGAGAGAGAGAGAGAGAGAGAGAGAGAGAGAGAGAGAGAGACGATCCAGTAAAACTAAACGAGGTTTATTGGGTTGTACAGTAAAAGAAAAAGGACTCAAATAAGGTACACACACATACAGGCTAATACTAAGACACAGCCCAGGTCTGGCTGATGGAGTACATGAAGGGAAAAATGCAAACGAATGCAAGGGAAAGGAAAGTAAGCTTGTGTTGATTGGAACCCCCTCCCCCTCATAGCTACTGGGGACAGAGCCACCCAATATCTACCGTTCCTTAACTTTAGGGGGGAATTAGCTTAATGGCCTTAAACTGGAGTTCCCAGGTGTCCAGGTGTACAAACAAAGGCTACAAAGAAAACACGGACTGTGGCTGGGAAAGTAAAAGTACACTGAAGAACAGGGGGAGGGGGTTAGGCTCTGCAGAGGGGAAGAAAAAGCAAGAGACTGGACCTATAGTTTACCTCTCCTAGCTGATTGAGCAGGATCAGCAGCCCAGGATCCAGCAATGTTGGGGTCCAAAAAAGGGGGGGGGGAGGCTGAAGTCTGGGAGATCCATTAGCTCAGACACATGCAGGAGAGACCTGCATGTATCTGGGGGGTCCAACGTTTCTCAGAGGTTGATGAGAAAACCAGGGGCAGTTATAGGGTACTGAACAAAGGATTTGGGGAGGCTACAATGGGTTGTTTGGGGTACACAATAAGCTAATGAGGGGAGAAATCCAACTTCCTCTTCCATCACAAAAAGGGTCATACAAGATGCATAAGATATCTTTGACAGAGGGCAAAAGAGCAAACAACAGTGACTGGAGGGTAATTAAGGAGTGGAAGGAGAAGACTAATGATCGGCTTCCTGGGACACAAAGGAAACCCCTGGATTTCTTTATTCCTGAATGGGGGGGGAGGTTGCTGCTCCAAGTTCCAGTCATCGGTGCTCTACTGAATAGGAATAATACCTCTTAATGACCCCATACTTTACTCTAGGCGTTTTCCTTTTTCCTCTCTTCCCCCAGTTCAGGCTGGTATTTCACACGAGTGACCTACTTTCTGCTGGATTCCATGGTGGCTGGGCCCGATCCTTACTCTGTCTTACAAGCCCCCCTCTTGCTCATAATGGGGGGCTATGCTCTCAAGCCCTTTTCCCCACATTTGCCGGCCCTTGGCCACGTCTGGGGGCTGTCCTTTCAAGCCCTCCGGGTCCAAGTTTGTTGGCCGTTGGTCATACAGCAGAGTGGGGGTTGTACCCATTTTAGGGAAAACTGAGGCCATCATCAACAGTAGGTGTAAAGCAGCTCTGGAAATAAATGAAGGTGAACTGATCCCACAATCTGGAATGGTTTGTGTGGTGACAGGCAGAGTAATGGGCTTGATCCTGCAGGGCCCCTACTGAGGGAGAGCCCTTTATATTGTCTCACGTTACCAAGAGAGCAAGGGTTACAGAAAGGCAAAAAAAGCACACAATGAGCATTTCTGCTGGAAGCAGCATTCTCCCACTACTCCGTGAAGTAAAGGAACATAGCTAAACAACTGGAATGTACTTTGGGGGGAAAACAACACTGCAGCATTACAAGAACATTGAGAATGGGATTACAGAATGAGTGCCAAAGTGCTGCTGAATTGAGTTCATTTCTTTTTATAGCACACACTGTACATTTTCAGTCTGAGCTTAAATCTCAAGAGGGGAAAAAAATCACAGGGGAAAAGATGGAAGTGCATGAAAGTTTCTGTGACACTAATGGGCGAAAGAATCCAGTGCATTTACCTTTCCAGCTTCTTGAGCAAAGGACAGTCATGAAGCAAGATTCTTTCTTTCTTTCTTTCTTTCTTTCTTTCTTTCTTTCTTTCAAAAGCAAAATAAGCCTATCAAAGGAGGAATGTTTTGGGGTTGCAGGAATGGCAAAACAGGTAGGTAGATGATGGTCAAGGCTAAATAGTTTGGATACAGAGAGAATTAGGGCAGTATACAACAGGAATGGGTTATCATTTTCATTACATTTGAAATGGGAACCCACAAAAATGGGTATTTCTATTGAAATCCATTGTATTTGACCTGTCCGCAACAGATCAGGTACTGTGAGTTACCCTACCAGCACTGAGTGCGCACCCGTTTCAGCTTTGTCCAACACAACCTGAACCCTGGTTCCCTCCTTCCTGGCTGATCTGGTTGTTAAGGAGGTGTAGCAGTGGTGGGCAGGTGATGTCATTGGGGCCAATCCCAAGTCCTGTGGACTGGTGTGTGCAGCACATGCAGTATGTGTGCATTTATGCATGCACAAATCGCGTGCACCCCTGGCACAGGCCCTGTTACCTGCATGCAAATGGCATGGCCATGCATCAACAAGTGCATGTGGCAACGCCTCCCTGCAAGGATTGGGATTGTGGCCATTGGCACTGGAGAGGTGGTAGAGCTATGCAGGGTTGGAGGGGAGGAGACGTGTCACAGCATCAGGAGGAAGGAATTAGTAGGAAATGCATGAGGGCAATGGGAGAGGTGATCTGGCACCCATAGGAATTTTTCAAGGTCCGGCCAAGCCAGTAGGACCTTGTGCTAGCCCCCAAAGTAAACCAAAAGTTCTGCAGGGCCAGGGACTGTAAGGAATGTCAATGATTATTGAGTCCAATCCCCTGCTTCAAGACAAAATGTCGTACAACTACAGCATTGCTGACAAATGCTCATCCAGCCAAGTCACATACTTTACATATTTTTCTTGCTGGCTGGGATTAAGGGATTATATTTCTTGCTGTCTCGGATTAAGGGATTATATTTAAATCTCAAAATAGGGTCAGACAAGCCACAAAATTGGAAGCCGCTACCTTAGAAACTTGCACCCTGATATTTCCCACAGACCTATGCTCATGGGAGTCAGGTAAGAAGGTCATCTTTAGGTGATGGATAATATAGCAGTCAGGGTCATTCTTGCACATGTCCTAGTGCAGCAGCCACACCAGGCAATGTGCTAAGAAGAATGTGCCAAGCCACAATGCCTTGCAATCTGAAGGGTCCGACAAAGGTCTCTAAAGACTCCGGCCTAAACTGCCTAGAATGTCTCTTGTAGGTTTTTCTTTGCACAGGTCTCTTCAGTACTGAAGACCATGTCAATAAACTGTTCATTAACATGGGAAATGAGTTGTTGCTGGTCTCAACATGCACAGCAGCTTCTGCAATTGAATTTATGGGTTTTGCTACTTATGGTTTTCAGCATCTCTAGCCCAAGTGTGCAAACAGAAGTGGGTTCAAAAAGAGCTTGGGAAGACATCCAGACTTTCCACTTAAGCTGAATTTGAACTAAAACCCTACAATTTATATCTTGCCTCAAGGAGCAGAGCCACAGTGGGGAAAAGACTAGGGCGGGCTTATCTTCAAAGCTCTTTGCCAGTGGAAGTCCAATTAATTTCAGTACGGCTTGTAAGGTTGGAGCACCCTCACAGATCAAGCCATGTGCTCTCCATGGCATAAACCCATTTGAATTATTGGAGAAAATTGAGTTTCTGTCCTGCAGAAAATTCTATTTTCTCAGCACTTGTTTCCATTTGAAATCAAAGATGTTAATGAAATTAAAAGATCTGGAAAAAATATGCATAGATTTTGGCAAATGGGGAGAAAATTCCATGATTTCTGACTTAAAAGAAACGATTCCTTTAATTTTGAGTCAATTAAAAAAAAAGATGGAAATCCAATATTTCGGGTGGATACGTGGATTCAAAGCAAAATGCTTCATGTTGTGTTGATACTTCAAATTCTTGTAACCACGGTGCTTTGCTTCAAATCAACACTTTTTAATATTTATGTAAAGCTACATTTTGGATTGCCATTTGGACTCATTACAAAACAGTTAATTTGCAAACAGAATTTGAAAACAATTTTCTGCTTTCCCAAGAGAATTATTTTTTTTAAATGTGTCAGAATTGACTTTTCCCAACAAAAATGTTCATTTTTATCGAATCACATTTTCTGATGAAAAAATGTTTTATTGGAATTTTTTTATTCTCTCTCTCTCTCTCTCTCTTCTTCTTCTTCTTCTTCTTCATCATCTGTAAGTATGTATGTCTTTTGGTGAGTCTACTTATCTTTTAATCTAACATAAATCAATTGATCAATCAATCATCTGTCTATCTGTCTGTAATGAATATTGAATCTCACAGTCTGCTTTGAATCAAGTCCATCAAAGTGGTCACAAATCTGACTATTTCCTGAAATTAATATTTATTTCAGGTACAGTAGTTCAGGTAGGTAACTTCAGTCACTTCTGAATTTTGGTTTCTTCAGTATTTTAATTAATTTGTTTTGGCTATAGTAGAGCTATTGGTTTTTTATGTGTGATAGTGCTGATAGTGCCAAAATGAAGTTACCAAAATACCAAACCGACCAGATTAATTGAATAAACAAACATACAAATATTGTTTCTGTGATAAATAACTATTCAGACATTCATTGGGCTTTCTGAAAATGCCAGCTGAGGCCCCAAACCAAGGTCCACACACACATGGGCCAAACCTATCCCTTGCATGCACACAATGGGCATTTTTACACACACATTAATTTTAAGTTCTGGATTTTTCAATCTTCTGGGTTTACAAGTCCACAAGTAAGTTCCGGATTCATTTTTTACACACTCTGCCCTGAGTCAGTTCCTGGATGGATTCTTCACACAAACACTGCCCTGAGGCAGTCTAAAGTAGCCACAGCTGTAGATGTGACAGGCTGCCATGGAAACCAAGTGACCACAGCTGCCTGGAGTAAAGCAGTTTACTGGGAGAACTTTTTACACACAAAAGTTCTGGGAGAAGTACTACGCAGAAGTTCAAAGAGTCGGATGTTTAAGATCTGGGTGAGTGATTTAGACACACAAAAATTTCAGGATATAACAACAAACAAACAGGAGAAAAGTGTGTGTAAAAACACCAATGTGTTGTCATGAGCCAAGACTAAATCTGGCACTCTTAGCATCCTCAAAGAGGCGGCTAGCTTCACAGCACCACCAGTACCTCAGAGGTTTGTGCTCTGGTCTACTGGGTTCTGCTCCAATTCTCTGCCAGTCTAATGAGGAACCCCACCCATCAGGTCCTGATTGGCTCCTGGCCTGCCTGGTCCTAATAAAGGGCACGTGACAGGAAGAGGAAGCGAGACAGAGTAATTCCTAAGCTTCTTATACTTTCGCCTTTTGCCTCTTGGCATCCCTAGCTCCCTCACCCCTGTATCCCTCTCCAGCTCTTTGTGCCTGTCTCAGGATGATCTCCTGGCTTGACCCCTTGACTTGTTTTCTGACTACATTTGTGGATTTCTCCCATTCTGTTTTTACATTTGCTTCACCCTTATCCTGACAGAACTTATGCTTGGACCCAATTCTTCTTTGACTCTGCCTGGGCTCTGCCTTGGCCCCTGATGTGCACACGCATGCTGCCCCCAGAAAAAACCTCTGCCTCCTTACTGTGCCTCCACTCGACAAAGAAAGAGATGGGGATGCAGTGGAGGATGAGGGCAGCAGCATGGAAGACTTTGCTGGGGGCATGCTATAAAAGCACACTGACTGTGAGTATTTTCAAACATGATGGAGCACTGTGCCATCATGGTTTGACACTCACCCTGAGCAGGATCTGGCCCGGCCACTGAACAGATGTGTCAGGGTCTGGAGTAGGGAGAGAGTGAGGCGACATCCATATGTGGATCTGTATGACCCTGCGCCCCATGCTACTAAGCGTGTGGCCTGCCCTCCTCCCTCATGGGCGGCTTTGGCAGCCTCAGGATCAGGTAAAGCAGGCCATCACATGTAACAGCCCACTCTACCCTGGTCCAGAGATGGCTTCCCCCGGGCCACGTCAGCACTTAACCTGGACTGTGACTCGATGATGGGCTTGAGTTACAGCCTGGGCTAAAAATTGCCAGGGCCCAGGAAAGCCTGACTCCGACCTCAGGAAACATCTGGTGGGCCGATTCTGACATGATGTCTCTGCGGGTGGCCACACAGGTTAAAGCGTGTCCACCCTTGGTACTGTCATGTCTGAAAATACTGTTTGTGCACCTGTAGGGCGCAGGTTTGGTCTGGATGCATGAGGACCTTGGATCAGGGCCAATATATATAAAGAATAGTTTCAGATCTTCCTTGTCTGTATCTATAATCTGTGTGTACTAGTATCTACCATTGTTACCGGGGTAGGGGAAGGGGTGCGGGCACACGCACACTGCCAAGGGGTATCGAGGTCAGAGCAGGGAACGACCGGTAGTAGAATGCCCATCAGGATAGTGTTTGGGCTCTCACCTCTAATTAAAGAGAACAAGCCCCTATCATCATAGGGCGCTGCTGACCACGAACCCAAGGCTGCCCCACAGGCTCTCACTACACCCAATACAACACAAAGGGGGCGAGGAGTGGGGTTGTTCACCCTAGGGGGTGTAGGGCCCCAGGAGGGGGGAAGGGAGAAGGGCAGGGCACTCACCTCTGAAAATAAGGACTCCAGACAAGGGGGAAGGAAGGGCACTCACTCACACTCATGCTGCTCTCACTGATTCACTCACTCGGGTATTTGCAAGGGGGTCTCTGGGGAAGGTCCACATGCACGGGCAATATTCAGATAGAAGTCACTCTCAGTTCACACTCACGCTCACGCTGCACACAGAGGGCCGGTTATTGTTAATCACCAGTGCCATTCCCCAGGAGGCGCTGGTTCTTATTCCCTAAGTCCCGCCCTTGTGCGAGCTTGCAGCTGCTCTGAGCGGCGCTGCGGGGGTGGGGAAATTCCCACAGGCCATTTCCCTGTGGGGTGTGTGGCCTCTGATTGTAGTTCCACCGCTGATGTCAGGGGTGGTTGTGGGGGCGTTCCCTGCGGGGGCAGGGCAGGCCCTTCCTGGCTAATTCCTCTCGGGGGTGTGGCTACAGCCCCAGGCCCTGCCGCTGCTGTTTGCGGGGATCATGGTGGTGCTTCTTGTGGTGCCGGGGAATGTCCTGCCAGACGGCACCTGGCTGGAGGCGTGTCTACAGGGCGGGGCTCTGCTGCTGCTGCCGGAAGAGAACTTGAGAGAGCTCTTTGTCCCTGCGTGATGCTGGGTTGGTCCGGGGATTACGGGGGCAGATTGGGGACCCTGCTCCCTCGCTTGCCACATGTGCTGCTGACAGTACCCCCCCTCGAGGTCGCCGGATCCCATACTGGAGGGGGCCTGGTTTCCGGGGATGGTGCAGGTGGAAGGTGCGAAGCAGTCGGGGGGCTGACACGTTGGAGGTAGGCTCCCAGGAACAGTCATCAGGGCTGTAGCCAACCCAGTCTACTAGGTAGTAAAGTCATCCCCGCCGCAGCTTGGCGTCAAGGATCGTTCATACTTCACACTCAGGACTGGTGACCAACCATTCCATCGGGCCAGGGGGTACGACCCCCGTTCGTACCTGGGCGGGATCAGCCTTCTTCAACATGGACACATGAAATGTGGGGTGAAGGCACACGTGGGGCGGGAATTGTACCTTATAATTTACCTCATTGATTTGTTGGGTAATCGGGAATGGTCTGATGTAATGAGCGTCTAGTTTAGCCGACGGACGAACGGATGGGTAGTGGCATCGGTTGACCCACAAAAAGTCCCCTGGGCATAGAGGGGCCTCTTTATGGCGGTGCTTATCATTTTTTTTTATATAACGTTGTCAGGCTTGGTGCAAAACTCGACGGGCTATGGTTTGGGCTTCATGAATTTGATGAACGAGGGCACCTTCAGTGGGCACTTCGACTCCAGGAGTGTCGCACGTTCCCAGCTGGGGGTGGAACCCATAGGTCACAAAGAAGGGCGACGTGCCAAGAGAGGCATTGGGTGCATTGTTGTAGGTGAATTCGGCCAGGGGGAGCCACGTGTAGCAGTCATCTTGGAGATAGTTTGTATCACAGCGGAGGTATTGTTACATATTCTGGTTCACGTGCTCCACCTGGCCATTTGCTTGTGGATGGTATGCTGTGGTAGGTTTCAGAGCAACTTGAAGGGATTGGAACAGTGCTTTCCAGAACTGTGCCATAAACTGTGTACCTTGGTCACTAAAGATTTCACATGGCCACCCATGCAGTTTGAACACATGGCGGATGCAAAGCAATGCTGTACGCTTGACTGAGGGCAAGCCCTTGCATGCGATGAAGTGTGCTAGCTTTGTAAAATGATCGACTACTACCAAGACTGTAGTATATTCGCGTGATGGAGGTAGATCTACCACGAAATCAAGACCTATGTGTTGCCATGGTCCAGAGGGTAATGGGAGGACTTGTAGGAGCCCTGCGGGGGCACGATGAGGAAATTTGGTCCGTGCACAGGTAGCGCAACCCGAGACGTGCTGTTGCACGTTGTGGTGCAGAGATGGCCACCAAAAGGAGCGCAAGGTCATTTGTTGGGTACGCTCTATTCTTTGGTGTCTGGCCGTTGGGGCCTCATGGTGCCCCCAGAGGATCTGCGCTCGGCAAGATGGGGGTACGACAATATGCCTTTGATGGCGTTGAAGTCCATCTGGGATGTCTGGCAAGAGCTCTGCTGCGGGGGATAATTCCTGGCGTGTAGCCTCCCGGAGTGCCTCAGACAACAAATACATTGCTGAAAAGGTCTTGGATTCTAAAATAGGTTCAGAAGGCGGCGTGTTGCTGGGTTGATCGTCTAGGTAACAGGACAGGGCATCTGCCAGAACCTGCAATTTGCCAGGCTGGTAGCGGATGTGAAAATTAAAACGGGCGAAAAAGAGTGCCCAACGCGTATGTCGTGCGTTGGCAATGTGGGCACTTTGCAGAAACGTCAGGTTCTTGTCGTCGGTAAGCACTAGAATGGGGTGTTGAGCCCCTTCCAAGTAATGACGCCACATGGTAAAGGCCGCCTTGATTGCAAGGAGCTCTCTGTCCAGGATGGAGTAGTTCCTCTCGGCGGGAGTTAGTTGGCGCGAGTAGTACGCGCAAGGAAGGAGCGTCTCGGGATCCATTGTGGGTTGCAGCAGGACCGCTCCAATGGCCCTCTCGGAGGCGTCTGCTTCCACGCAGAAGGGTTTTTCAAAGTTCAGGTGCTGCAACAACGGGGCGGTCATGTAGGCTTGCTTGAGAAAGTCAAAACTACGTTGTTGTTCTGCTCCCCACTGGTAGGGCTGGTTCTTTTTCAGAAGCTGCGTGAGGGCTGCCATAATTTCTGCATAGTTGGGGATGTACTGGCGGTAGTAGTTGGTGCTCCCCAGGAAATGTTGCAGCGGTTTTACCACCTTGGGAGGGGTCCAGTTTCTAAGGGCTTCTACCTTAGAGGCCTCCATCATGACTCCCGCGGGGCTGATTACGAATCCCAGGAAGCTTACCGTGGTAAGGTGGAAGGAGCACTATTCCCATTTACAGTACAACTTGTTATGTCGCAAACATTGTAACACTTCTCACACGTGTAAAACATGTTCTTCCAGGGTCAACGAGTAGATGAGGATATCGTCGAGGTAGGTGATAACGTAGATATCCAAAATGTCTCGAAAGACATCAGTCATAAGGTGTTGGAAGGCGGCCAGGGCGTTCTCAAGGCCAAATGGCATCACACAATACTCGAAAAACACATATCGGGTTCGAAAGGTGGTTTTCCATTCGACCCATAACAAGTTGTACACTCCACGAAGGTCTAACTTTGTGAAGAGTCACGCACCTTGAAGGCGATTCAGTAATTCTGGTATGAGTGGAAGCGGATATCTGTTCTTGATGGTGATCTTGTTTAACCCTCGTTTCTCCTGCTCGCCCAACCGCCTTCGTCCCTTCTCCCTCGCTGCCCCGCATGCCTGGAACTCCCTCCCTGACGACATCCGCCTTGCCTCCTCCCTCCGCTCCTTCAAATCCCTCCTCAAGACCCACCTTTTCCATGCTGCCTTTCCCAATGCCCTCTAGTCTTTCCCCTTGCTCTTACTGTCAGCCCTCCTCTGCTGACTGCTGCTACCGACCACCTTGTAACCAAGCCAAGTACACGCACCTGAGACTTCGCATCCGCTTGAATGTTTGTTTGTCTTCTCCCATGTCTCTCCCGCTGTCCCCTCTCCTTGTCTCCCCCTCCTTGTCTTTTAGATTGTAAGCCACAGGCAGGGACCGCATCTGATTGTATGTTCTGTACAGCGCCAGGTTACTCAACTGGCGCTTTATAAATGTTTAATAATAATAATAATAATAATAATAATAACCCGCGATAGTCGATACACGGCCGTAAACCTCCATCCTTTTTTGCTACAAAGAAAATAGGGGCCCCTGCGGGGGACATAGAATGGTGGATAAACCCCTGTCAGAGGTTGTCGTCGACATAGGTGTGGAGCGCCTGAAGTTCAGGTGCGACCAAGGCGTAGATCCGCCCAAATGGAGGCTCCGTGTCTGGAAGGAGGTCAATGGGGAAATCATAGGGACGGTGGGGGGGGGGAGTTCGGTGGCTTGCGTCTTGCTGAAAACATTGGCATAGTCCCGATATACCTCAGGTAGCATGTCTTCGCGTGGTGTGAGCCCGGCCTCCGCGGTGGCCCCTAGGATCGCCCGGGGTTGGGGGCGTAAACAGTTCATGGCACATCACGGGGAGAGGAATTGCAGCTGTTTGGTGGACCACACAATATGGGGATCGTGGGTCTGTAGCCACAGGGCCCCTAACACTAGCTGAAAGAGTGGGGTACACACGTCATCGAAGGGGAGTTGCTCATAATGGTTCCCAATAACACACCCCAAGGGGTGCGTACACAAGGTTATGGGTCCCGAAACTAGGGGAAACCCATCAATGGAATGTACTGCCTCTGGTGGAACCTTGAGTTGGGTCGGAATGGACCAATAGGCAACAAGGAGGCTATGAATAAAATTCCCTGAAGCCCCAGAGTCCACAAGAGCCCACATGACCGTGGAAACTTGTGGAGCAAGGGTGAGGGTAACAGGCACTTGGAGGTGTGGGCTCAGGCCGCGAGAGGGAGCTGGGGCTTTGAGCACCCTTACAACTGGGGCGACACCAGTCCGCCCCGGTCTCGACCATTTCCCACCCCGCGGCGGTGGGGAGGCAGGGCTGGGCATTCCCCAATAAAGTGAGTAGCTTTCCCGCAATAGAAGCAGGAACGAGAGGCCCGCCGTCGCTCTCGCTCCTCCTTGGACAAGGGACCTCAGGATGCCCCGAGCTGCATTGGTTCTGGTTCTGGAAGCCTTGGGGGCCCAAGAAGCGGGAGAGGCTGGACCCAACCAGGACGCATCTCTTGTCACTTCTCCCATCGTCGCTCGGTCAACCAAGCTTCTATTTGCATGGTGAGGTTGGCCAGGGCTTCCCAGGTATTCGGGGTTTCCACTAGGGCCAGCTGGTCTTTAATCTCTTCTACCAACCCTCTTTTAAACATGACCTTCAATACCCCATTGGACCACTGGAGTTCCAGGTAAAGCTGCTGGAACTGCGTGAGATATTCCAAAACACCCCCCTTTGCCTGACAAAGGGTCAAAATTAGGGTTTCAGCGTCTCGAGTTTGATGGGGGTGGTCGAACAAGAACGTAAGCTCTTTTACAAATTCGGTGTAATTGCCTAACAGTGGGCTATCCCCCTTAAGGAGGGTTGTAGTCCATTCCAAGGCTGTGCCTCCCAAGTTGCCAATGATGAAGGCCACCTTTTGTTCGTCAGTGACATAGGTGGCCAGCTGTACCTTAAAGGTAAGCCGGCACAAGGCCAAAAACCCCTGAAAGGCTTGCCTGTCCCCAAGAAATTTCTCCATATTAGGCCCTTTAGGTTCACGGGGTCCCAGGGGTTAGCCGCTGCCACGGGTGGCGGCGGCGGCGGCTGAGGGCCCACCATTCCTGCTCCTGGCCCAGCAGCGGCCCCTTGTAGCTGGGTTACCGCTGCGGCCAATCCTCCTTGTTGGGCCTGGAGATCTTTCACCTCCATGGCCAGGGATTGTACTGCACATGTCAGTTGCAAAATTTCCTTGGAGATATCCATATTTACTCAAGTCCTTACTCGGGCCAACAGGGGGCTGGTGATTTGTTACCGGAGTAGGGGAAGGGGCGCGGGCACACGCACACTGCCAAGGGGTATCAAGGTCAGAGCAGGGAACGACTGGTAGTAGAATGCCCGTCAGGATAGTGTTTGGGCTCTCACCTCTAATTAAAGAGAATGAGCCCCTATCATCATAGGGCGCTGCTGACCACAAACCCAAGGCTGCCCCACAGGCTCTCACTACACCCAATACAACACAAAGGGGGCAAGGAGTGGGGTTGTTCACCCTAGGGGGTGTAGGGCCCCAGGAGGAGGGAAGGGAGAAGGGATGCAGGGCACTCACCTCCAAAAATAAGGACTCCAGGCAAGGGCACTCGCTCACACTCACGCTGCTCTCACTGATTCACTCACTCAGGTATTTGCAAGGGGGTCTCTGGGGAAGGTCCACACGCACGGGCAATATTCAGGTAGAAGTCACTCTCAGTTCACGCTCATGCTCACGCTCACGCTGCACACAGAGGGCCGGTTTCTGTTAATCACCAGCGCCATTCCCCAGGCAGCGCTGGTTCTTATTCCCTAAGCCCCGCCCTTGTGCGAGCTCTCAGCTGCTCTAAGCGGCGCCGCGGGGGCGGGGAAATTCCCACAGGACATTTCCCTGCCGGGGGTGTGGCCTCTGATTGTAGTTCCGCCGCTGCTGTCAGGGGTGGTTGTGGGGGCGTTCCCTGCGGGGCCGGGGCAGGCCCTTCCTGGCTAATTCCTCTCGGGGTGTGCGGCTACAGCCCCAGGCCCTGCCGCTGCTGTTTGCGGGGATTGTGGGGGTGCTTCTTGTGGTGCCGGGGAATGTCCTGCCCGATGGCGCCTGGCTGAAGGCATGTCTCCAGGGCAGGGCTCTGCTGCTGCTGCCGGAGAACTCAGGAGAACTCTTTGTCCCTGAGTGATGCTGGGTTGGTCCGGGGATTGCAGGGGCAGATTGGGGACCCTGCGCCCTCACTTGCCACGTGTGCCGCTGACAACCATCTTTTGATCAATCTGTAGCTTGTTTCTATCTTTATTATCTTTCTCATTCTGAGAAAGATAGTACCTACCTACTTACTTGTCCAGGAGTCCCTTTGCAAAGTTCTCCATACATGAGTCCATTAGGGCCTTTTTAAACTTGCGGGATTTCTCCCACAGTTTAAACCTGTGCCTCTGGAAAAACCCCGTGGAGGGACTTTACACACTCCTCCGTGAACCAAAAGTTGCCCAGGCACCATTAGAAACAGTGGTGCCATGTGATTGCCGGGTGTTTTGAGATACGGCATAGATAAGACCCTGATAATCGAGGTCTTATCTATGCTGCATCTCAAAACACCTGGAAGTTGCTCAGCACTGCTGTTTCTAATGGTGCCTGGGTGACTTCCAGTGCAGCTAAAGCCTCCATGTGGGGGGTTTCCAGAGCCACAGGTTTAAACTGCAGGAGAAATCCCACTCATTTAAAAAGGCCCTTAAAGTCTCAACACAAGCACTGAAAGAATAAAAGCAAGACTGGCTCTGCAGTATCGAAGCCATGTCACTTTGCAGCGCTGTGGCTCCGTTGTATTCCATAGCATGTGGGGGGCTGGGAAATGTTTTTCAGGAGCATTTCCCCCCCCCCTGCAAAATGCACATTTGTAGCCTGCAGACAGCCTATAAGTGCCAATGTGCCAGGCATCCAGAAAATAATTCTGCTAGTCAGAGAAGATTGAGCCAATGATGTCGGCATCTTCCAGTTCACCTGGAATTGGTCTGTTGGATCCCCAACAGATGGTAGACTGAGGGGTAATGTGACTGCCAGCTGCATTGCTCCTTGGGAGACCCCTGCCAGTTATATTAGTGGCAGCTGCAACAAAAGAGGACTGTGAGCTCCTCTCCGTAGCCAAAGAAGTTGCTGGGTAGGCATCAGAAATGTGTGTATGTACACAAATAGAGGATTAAACTAGAGAATCCTTAATGAAATGAGTGACTGAACAAACATAAACAGATTTCATAACCCTGATCTGATATCTGATATCCTGCTCTCTGGTCACTCCTGCAACTCCACCAAAAGATGCTGCTCCTGAGAGGAGACAGAGAAAAAAAATCCACTTGGGGGGGTGCTTCTCTCCTTCTACTCACTCCATGACTAGTATTTTCTTTTCTCTCCCCTTGTTTCCCTCTTTCATCTCCTTGCCCTTGGGTACAGCTACATGAGCTGGAGAGGGCCTGATCCTCGAGTGACCCATGCCAGGCAATCACTGCTGCCACACTTCAGGGCCAGCACAGAGAGTAGGACAGATGGTTCGTGTCCACCACCCCCCGTGGGAAAGCTGGATGGGTGACCTGCTGCCAGAGGTCCAGAGGCAGCTACACAGCCACCCCATCCCCGGGACCCCCAACCTGCTTGCTATCCCACCCCCCGGCCGTGAAATGACTGTGTAGGCACGGAGGCAGTATCCGCCATTCAAAGCCCCCTGGTGGACCTCACCATGTGGCAGGGAAGATGGGGACTGGTCCCATGAGTGGTGGCATGTTACCATGCATTGACCCTTACCTCGCTTTGGAAAAGGCTATTACTTGCTGCATCCCAGGCCTTTTTCCAAGGACACAGGCCATATCAGCCAGCTGCTCACCCTGACATGCTGTGAAGTTAACATCTGGTGGCTGCCAGGCAGACAATACACTGCATCACATGGTAAGGCTGCCCGATGTGGGGTAAGGCTGCCCAAATCGTGGTAACGGCTTGTGTGGCTTCACCCCTTGTCTCGCCTAGATTGTAAGTCCTTTGAGGCAGGAAACTGTCTCCAATTTATTTATTTATTTATTTATTTATTTATTTATTTTAAAAATCTACCCCGTCCCTCCTGCCACAGGCAGCTTGGGGCATCTTACAAGTAATAACAAACATTGCTTAAAACAATACAAAGGAAGGGGAAAAAAACACATCCCCCCTCCATAGTCCCCCCCTCCATTACCCTTCTCCCCTGCCAAACACCTGGTGGAATAGCCAGGTCTTACAGCTTCTCTGAAAGGAGGGAAGATCTGAGGCCAGATGGGCCTCCACCAGGAGGCAGTTCCACAACCGAGGTGCAGCCATCAAAAATGCACTCCCCTGTGTGGCCCCCTGAAAAACTCGGGGGACCTCAAGCAGGGCACCCCCAGATGACCACAGGGGTCAATCGAGGACACAGGGAGTGAGGCGATCTCGCAGAAGGGTAGGGCCCAGGCCATTTAGGAATTTATAGGTCAAAACCAACACCTTGAATCAGGCCCAGAAAAATATCGGCAGCCAGTGCAGAGAATGGAGCACTGACTGGTGTAATATGCTCCCGGTGGCCCAATCCCACTAGGAGATGGGCCACCACATTCTACACCAGCTGCAATTTCTGAGCCGTCACCATGAGTAGCCCCATTTAGAGCGTATTGCAATAGTCTAGTCGAGAGATGATGAAAGCATGGATGACAGTGGGCAGGTCAGAGTCCGAAACAAATGGCCGAAGCTGTCGCACCAGATGTAATTGGTGAAAAGCACTCCTCACCACAGCCTCCACCTAGAGATCCAGGTAGAGCTGCTCATCCAGGAACACCCCCAGACTCTGTACCTGGGAGGCCAATGGAGGGCAGACCCCATCAATAATGGGGGCCACCAACTCCATCACCGTACCAACTAGCATCACCTCCATCTTGTCAAGATTCAGCTGTAGTTGATTAGCCCTCATCCGGTTCCCCACAGCCACCAAATACCAAGTAAGCACCAAGGCTGCTGGGCCTGGGTCTGTTGAAAAAGAGAGGTACAGTTGGATGTCATCAGCATATTGATGACACCACACACCGAACCCCCTAATCACCTTGCCGAGTGGCTGCATATGCACATTGAACAGGAGAGGGGACAAAACAGAACCCTGTGGGACTCCATACGAGAGGTCTCGGTATGATGAAAAATAATCTCTGAGCACCACCTGCTGGGTTCTTCCAATCAGGAAAGAGCAGAACCAATCAAGAAGAGTCCTGCCCACCCTTGAACAGTCCCGAAGGCTGATTGTCAACATCTCATGATCAACGGTATTAAACGCAGCCAACAGACCTAACAAAATCAGCAAGGTCAAATGACCCTGGTCCAATTCCTGACGCAGGTCATCTACCAAAGCCACAAACACAGTCTTGGTGCCATGCCCCGGATGGAAACCTGACTGAGAGGGATCAAGAAAACCGATGAGATCAATAGGCCCCTGCAGCTGCTGAGCCACCACCCATTCAATAACCTTCCCTAAAAAGGGATGGTTAGAGACAGGCCGATAGCTGGCAGGGGAGTCAACGTCAAGCGATGGTTTCTTCAGCAGAGACCACACCACTGCCTCCTTAAGACAACCCAGCACTCCGCCCTTCCACAAGGAGGGGTTGACCACCCCAGCCAGCAATGGCTCCATTGTCTCCAGGCAGGACTTAACCTAACTTAATGATTGTTCAATGACAGGTAAAGTTGTAATGCTATATTACAGTGTAGCACCAGTGTGGTGTAGTGGTTAAGAGTGCAGTACTTGGATCAGAAGGTAGGGGGAGGTTCAAGTCCCACTTGAGCCATGAACTGGTTGGGTGACCATTGGCCAGTCATAGATCTCTCGGCCTAACCTACCATACAGGGTTGCTGTGAGAATTAAGAGATTAGTTAATGTTACAGTGAATAAGTTAAAGAATTGTAAGCCACCCTGAGCCTAAGGGATAGGGTGGGATAGAAAAATCAAAATAAATATATTATTGCTATGTAATAATAAAGCCACCCACATACACTGGGATTACTATGGGATGGTAAGGGATGCCTTGCCATGTCTTCCCCCTCCCATGGCCCCTCCTCCCTGTACCTCCAAGCCACCAGGCTTGGATACTGCAAATCCACCATATAGTGGCATCCTCATAGATACCTATTTGAGCTCCAGCTGCTACACACCTCCATTAACAGACCTCCTGAGCAGCCTCTAGAGGTGAAATGAATAACATCTGAAATGATATCTATCTATCTATCGTCAGGATCCCCTTCCCCCCTGTAACTAAGCCAAGTTCATGCACCTGCAATGTCTCACCTCATAAATATATCCATGTCCCTCCCTTTCTGCCCCTCTCTCCCCTGTCCATTCTAGATTGTAGAGGTGTGCACCAGGGACCCATGTCATTATTAATTTTGGTTTTTTGTTTTCATTATTTAAATATTTCATGTTTGGACATATTGAAATTTTGTTTTTGTTTTTGCTTTTGTTTTCAATTTCCATTGGTTTCAATGGAAAACATACTTTTGGCTTTTACTTTTTTGTTTTCTATTATATTTGAATTAAACTTGGAGTGATTGTACCTGCAATGGAAGTCAGTAAATGTACCACATTTCAGAAAGTTTAGATTAAGGAATCCAATTTTCTAAGCAGTTGAAATTATGTTATTTTGTGAAAATCTGCATATACATTCGTAGTTGTAACTTCTTTGTCTCCTATCTAATGTGGATGAAACTTGGTAAGATTATACCCCTTCCCAATTTTACTACCTTTGGTAACTTTCAGAATGATTGGATAAAGTGTCCTGGTGGTAAAAGCAATTAAATTTTAAGTATATGGCTTACTGTAACATCTTTGTAGACCAACCAGTGTACATGAAATTTGGCAGGGTTGTATCTCACACCATTCAGGATATTTTCTGACAATCATAAAGATGTGATAAAGGGTCCCCATTTTATAAGCCCACACAACATATGCAGAGAATGAGCCTATGCCAGGGATTCTCTAACATGTCATTGTGGTATAAGATCTGTTTGGGATGCCTATTGGCCACCAGAAATGTCCACCAAATATTTTCATTCTGTGCTGTGACCACCACAACTTCTCTCCCCCACTTGTTAATGGGATGTTGGAAGCATCTGTTTAGGAAAGAGCCAACAGAGATTCTCTTATGTCCTCTGTCACAGTGCTGCAGGATGTGATTGTGATGATAGTTGGCCAGCCTGGATGTGTAAACCATGTCTCCTGGTTGCTGGGATGCTACCCCAAAGTCCCAGTTATGTACCTCCCTTCTATGCCTGTCTGAGTGCCGCCCCCTATGCTCGTCTCGAAGCCACTACCAATTGGTCCTGTAAAGCTGGAAGCATGCAGTAATTGGCCAGTGAATGTGTCTGTCAGTCAGTCTTTTGGGATGCTCCCCATCCTCCCTCTTACAGTCTCCCTCTCCCTGCCATGCCAGGTGCCTGCCTCTAACTGGCACTGCATGTGCTGCTACTTATCTGAATAATGGTCTTCAAGGGGACAAATGTAATTGCTTATAAAATTGGGGTCCTTTATCAAATTGTCCTGTAATTTGTCGGAGAAGTGTGCTTGGCCTATCCTGCTCCCATGCCCCAGGGAACTGCACCCCTTTCCCCTATCACCATCTTGCACTTCCCCGTTTTCCTTCCCAGTCCTGGTGCGTGTGTATCGTAGAACCTGGAGGTCTTGCGCTTGAGGCTCCATCACCCTATGATGATCTAGGCTGAGGGTTCTTAACCCCAGAAGCCACCCACGATTCTGAGGGTTTGTTTTCAGGCAAGGTATGACTTTCTGCTGTGTGTGTAAGGGTGTGGTGTATCTGTGCTCCCCCCTTTTCCTGCCCCATTACCCCCTGTCCATCACACTTCAGTGGAAATTAAAGTGCAACTTATGTTTTCTTCTCTAATCCATTTGTCCTGGCTAGGCAAAACCACTGGGGTTATTCCAGAAAAACTAAGGCCAGTCTCCCTGCTCTTCAGATTCCATCATCATCATCATCATCATCATCATCATCATCATCATCATCATCATCAAACACCTATAATGAAGCACGGTCCCGTGTGTCATTTAAATTCCCTTCCAAAATCTGCTTATGTGAGTGCATTGGCTCAAAGCATGAGAAGGCATTTCCATGGATTGAACTGGCCTCTCCATCATCATCAACAAATTAAATGAGAATTAAGTGGGCTCTGACAATTCAACTTTCCTCTCAGGAGCTTGGTGCTCATAGACATTTTCTGACCTCCAGCTTATGGCCAAACCCCCAATTCAGAGGGCTGCATTCTGAACCTTTGTTACCATTTGGACTCACAATAGCTAGCAACTACCTGAGATGATGGGAAACAGAGAATCCAAGGCCAGATCCAGGGAAGTTCAAAATGGGGAACAGCAGAGGACCACACGTATCCAGCCTCACAGTCCCCTCCCCCTCCCCAATACAGGGAGTCTATGAGTAAACTTGAAATGACAAAATGAGTGTGAGGACTGGTGTAAAATAGGGGCCCACGGAGCTTCAAACATAGGGAGCTCCACCCCCTATAGATGGCCTGTGATGATTAAGAGGACAGAGGCCACTACATATGTCACATGAATAAACTATATGTAATATATGAGCCTGCAATGCAGGGTGCCCCATCCCTGAATGGGATGCTATGTGTAACTAAATATTAAAAATTAATTGCCGTAACATTTTACATTATTTTTTATTGCATAAATCATGGGGTGTCCATCAGATATTCCTGTGTTGGGGGGAGGGACCATACCACCATTTTTCATGGGGCTCCAGCTTCTCTTGATTCTGCTATGAGAGAATCAGACCCAGAAAGCCTGTGTCTTTGTTTATTTTACAGGCAAGCTTCAGAGAAGGTGAACTCCCCCCATGACCCTGCAAAGGAGTACAGGATACAGTAGGGTGAGCAGACAATTTGTCAGCCATTTTGAGGGAGAAGGATGTCAGGAGCTCCTTTGGCTTTGTGGGTGAATCCACACAAAAGGCAGCCATTGTCTGCATACAAAGTGTAGACCCCAAAGGAGCACAGACAGACAGATAAGCAGCACTCTGTTCACCAGGGAAGCTGTGGTAGGGTCACACAGCTTCATAGGTCTTAATTCAGAGCAGTTCAGGGTTAACTACATTCTTCATCTGGAATGCAGGGCTAGCAAATGCTGGAGGCTGGTGAGTTGCCTTCGGCACCCCAGAGGCATCATTCCTAACCCGGGCTCCCTCAGCCAAAATGCCTCCAGGGGCTGCTACACATTCATGTACTTCCCCTCTCCTGCCAACCCCACCTTTACAAGTGGCTCAGTATCATAATATTGCTCAGCTGAGTGCACCTGGCATACGTATGTCCACTTGTGGAAGTGGTACCTCATTTGGCAAGGGTGTCGGGAGAGGAGGGATGGGACACAGCTCAGAGTCAGTACGCCTCTGAACTGTAATATTTTACAGGAAGAAATTATCAAAGAAGACAAACCCTTCAGCTAATAGATGAGCTAGAGAGACTGAGCCCTGCTTGCGACAGGGAGGAGCCAGCATGCCTTGAATTAAGTTAAGGGGAGAGGACGTGCTTCTGTTTGTGTTCAACCCCTTCTCTACTCCCTCCACCTTTGCATGATTCACCACTGCGAATGGGACTTTCGGTTCTGCCGAGGACTGAAAGTACCTGATAATGGGCCTATCAGATTAATTTGATATCTCAGTTCTTTTCTCTGTATCAGCGGTATCAGATCTTTTGCACTGGTTTTTTATCAGATTTTTAACATTGCGGTTTTCCCACAAGTCAATGGGGGAAACTGCAATGTTAAAAAAACAATACCGAGAAAACTGATAACTGACAGGAGAACCAGGAAACAGAGATCCAATACTGATAAAACCGAGAACCAAGGTTTGGCCAATAGCTCCACCCCTATTCACCACAAACCTATTTACATTCAAGACTCTTCACGATCTTGCTTCTCCCTATCTTCATACTTTTTTTCTGCTGTGTTCCAATCCAGAAACTTCACTCTTCCTTTGTCAACACCCTGACCCATCCCAGAGTCTTCTGCTCTCTAAATGAGCTCAATTCCTTCTCATATGCTGCCCCTTAGTTATTCCTGGAACTCCCTCCCTGAGCACATCCACTCTGTCCCCTCCACTGCCTCCTTCAGATCCCTCCTAGAAAACGAAAATTGATTCAAAAGTACCCTTTTGTTTTCAGTGAACAGTTTTGAAAAAATGGAACAGCTGCCAAAATTCTGACTGGAATTCTGATCAGCCATTTTGTGCATGTGCAAAATGACAGTTGCTGTAATTGGACCACCATTTTTTGTACTGCCTCTGCGATTTTACACATGCACAGAGTGACCAGACACGATTTTGCACGTGTGAAAAATGACTAGAAATTTTTCAGTCTGTCTGATGCAAAGACATCTGAACGATCGTTTGTTCTTATTTTTGTTTGATCCGATTGCACTGACCAGATCTGTCAAAAATGGAATCTAGTTGGAAACAGATTTTCACCCCTAATAAAAACCTACATCTTCTGTTAGACTTTTCCTAGCTCCTCACCCACCCACAGAGTGCTCGTTGATGATCCCGCTGCTGTCCCATCATTTGAAGTCCCTTTCTTCCCTGCAAATAACCTAAATAGGTGCATCTGAAACTTCTCAACTTCATTGATTTATCCCTTCCCTGCCTTTCCTTATATTCTACTCTCTCTTGTATCTCTTCTCTTGCAGGCGCGTTCCACCGCTTGGGGCATCAGTGTGGTGCCCCCGTCCACCGTGAAGGATTCCACACCATGACTCAGAGCAGCTTATTTAAAGAGACTCAGTGAGTGCGTTGCTATCTCTGCAGCGCCAGCCATACCACTGCTTTGAACCACCTAGTGCCACACTTCTAGGTCTGGGGGATGCATTGGCCAACTGTGCATCTTTATCTCTTATGTTCACATGTGCAAATTCAGGTGGCCAGCTGAATTGACTTCCTTCTACTCATTCCTTGTTGCTGCGGAGGCAGAGCACTGTTGGAGACGACTGGATGGGAACTTATCAGGGCTAGGGGTGTACATTAGGGATGTGCGAATGCGGTTTGGAAGTTCGGAGTTGGGACCGAACTCACTCTGTTCAGATGACCGAACCGAACTTCCGAACTGAACCAGAACCAACCGAACCGAACTCAAACTGAACTACAAACCGACCTAACAGTTAGTTCGTGTTCGGCCATATTCGGTTGAGTTCGGGCGGGAAAAACGTGACTGGAAGGTCCAGGGAGGGGAAAGCAGCTGAGGAGCAGACTTCCTGGTACCAAGAGTGGAGAGGCTTGGAGTAGCAGCCAGCCTGCCCAATCACCTTTCCTTTTCAACTAAGAACACTGTCTTCACAGTCTGTGATTGGCCAGGGGCTAGGCTGCACAGAGCCAATCGGACTTGCGGTAAGACGGGAGCAGCAAGTAACAAAACTCTTTGCCCTGCCCCCCTTCCAACACCTTCTGAGCCAGCCACTGATCATTTCAGCAGCGTTTACAGAAGGCTCCCTGACTCCCAGTAGTTTGCTTCCCTCATCCATTCCCAATCCTCCTCCTAATTCATCCATCCAACAGATTTACCTCCCTATTAACATTTAGTTAGATTTGAAATAGATTTAGCTATTATTTTTATTTTTTACCCCTCCCTGTGTTCTACCTCCCTACCTTCCATTGAATCCATTCCTTTCCCTCTCCCTCCATATTCCATCCCTCATTCCCTTCCCCTGAATTTTGATTTATTAGAGTAGGATTAGATTGATTTAGGTTTTATTTCAGTTTCTCTACCCCTCACTGTGTTGTTCTGAGCTGTCTGTGTCCCCCTCTCCAATCCCTGTGTAATATCGTGTGTGTGTGTGTGTGTGTGTGTGTGTGTGTGTGTGTATAGAGAGAGATATTGAGAGAGAGAGATATTGAGAGAGAGAGAGATTATAGTAGTTATTTGGTAGGATTATAGTTAGCTATTACAGTTAAGTTAGCTTAGTTTATAGAGATACAGTGATCTAGTTTTAGAGTGTGTTTTTTATATTCCATTATTTAGTTCCATTGGTTTTATAATAGCTATTAGATAGTTAAATAGCAGTTAGATTTAGTGTAGGATAGATAGATAGATAGATAGATAGATAGATAGATAGATAGAAATTGTAAAAAAATAAAAAATAAAATATATATTTAATATACTTGTGTGTATTCCTTGGTTTGGAGAAATGGAGAAGGGAAGTATGAGAGGGCGAGGACACTCTGCTGTCCGTAATGCAGCCAATGAGGCACGTGGCAGGGGCCATGCCATCAGAGTGCCAGCAGTGGGCAGAAGCAGAAGCCCAAGCCAAGCACCATGCTTTAAGCTGCCAAGGCCTGTTGTTGGGTCTCGCTCTCCTGCACTAGTGGTACTAGTGCTCCCAGTGGCACTAAGGGCCAGGGGAGTTTGCGTCACCTCCTGGCAGTGGAAGAGGCTGTGGTGGCTGTCCCATCGGTGGCTGCAGATGATTCAGAGGACGAAGTATCCCAGGGGCCAGCATTATCCTCCGACTCCCCCATTGTAGAGATCGATCTCAGTCTGGCTACTAGAGGCAGGTCCCGATCCCCGGGCACCAGAAGCAGGGTGCGAAGCAGCAGCAGCAGCAGCAGCAGCTATGGGGGGGGGGGAAGAGTGCTGCTCAGAGTGGCATCAGCATGGTGAGTCCAGCAGCCTCCATCAGTTTGTTTGGGGATGGGGATAGTGAGGCAGAGCTTTCCGTGGAGGAGGTTTCTGTAGAATCTGGTGCTGATGAGTTGATGGCTGTCCCTCCACAAGGTGTGTTGCCACTGCAAGTGCCACCATATCTGGTTCCTGCCCCTCCCAGCAGTGCGTCACTTGGTACAGGCCAGAAGGCAGCGGGGGGCAGAAATCATGGGTCTGGGACCATTTAAGATGGTGTGGATGGATGATCCCTGGGAGGTGCGGTGCACTTTGTGCAGCAAGGTGGTGAAGCAGGGGCAGGTGCTCACCAACCTAGGGACGTCCACCATGTCCAGGCACCTTAAAACATGCCACAGTGCTGCTCTGCTAAGTGGGAAGGGTGGGTCAGTGGACGCTAGTGGGTTCCCGATCCAAGCGGCCACTCGTCCTCCTTTATAAGGCAACCGTCCCGCTCCAGAAGCTGCCTCTAGCAGCAGGAGCAGTATTGCTGTTAGGGGGGAGCAGCAGCAGAAGCAGCAGTGTCAGCTGACCATGCAGGAGCTTTTGTGGGAGCAGCTGACAAGGCCATTGGCAGCTGGAGGGTGGCGTGGCTTTTAAGAGAAAGCCACACACCTGTTGGGCAAGATGATCACTGTTGATGGCCAGCCCTTCTCCATTGTTGGGAACATCGGGTTTAAGCGACTGATGGGTACCTGGCCCCCAAATTTAAGATGCCATGCCACACCACCCTCAGCCATATGGTGGTGCCAGGCCTGTACAGGGCTTTGAAAGAGAGGGTGAAGGAGCATCTGGCACTGGCAGGGTCTGGGGGTGCCACTGTCCATTTTACAACTGACCTGTGGACCAGCCAGAACGCCCGACATGCGTACCTGGCAGTGACGGCACACTGATGGGAGGACCCAGAGTTGTCATTGGACAGTGTCAGGAGGGGTCCTGAAGCAGGGTACAAGTAATGGACATCCCCCACACCTCAAGGAACCTCGAGGCATCCATGAACACTGTGGGACTGTGGGTAACGCCTGGTGCACTGTTCACCCTGGGGTGTGTGGTGATGGATAATGCAGCTAATATAGTGAGGGCTGTCCACGATCCGGAGTTTACCAGAATTCCTTGAACAGCACACACCCTCCACCTGGTGGTCATGGATGATCTGGGCTTGTGGGAGAAGGGGATTGGGGCAGGGACCCTTAGCTCCCTGATAGACCAGGGGAGGAAGCTGGTGGGGTTCTTTAACCGCAGTGTTAAGGGCAGTGAACTCCTCAGGGCCAAGCAGGCTGAGCAAGGCTCCCCAGGGCACCTGCTAGTGCAGGACGTATCCATGAGGTGGAATTCCACCTTCCTGAAGCTTGAGCGGCTTGTGGAGCAGAAAGCCACCTTGCATCAGGTGGAAATGGACAGAGGGGCACCTCCAGGCTTCAATGGGCCAGAATGGGAGATCCTGGCACAGACAGTCCTAGTTCTCAGACCATTCCATGAAGTGACAGAGACCATCAGCTCCTCCATGGCCACCATAAGCCAGGTGGCCCCTCTGGTCCAGAGTCTCCACAGGAGTCTGGAGGAGATCATGCTGCAGGGGCAGGACTGTGGCCCTAGGGGCAAGAGGCTGGGGGATGAGGTGGTTGGGCTCACACAGAAGCTCAAGACAGGCCTGATGGCGAGGTTTGACAAGCTTCTGCAACAGAGGGAATATGTTGTGGTAACAATGCTGGACCCCAGGGTCAAGGGCAGCATGGCATGCAAGTCAGCCCACTATGCCATGTGGAAGGATGATCTTGTGGGGAGGGTCTGGAAGGGAGAGCAGGCTCTGGAGAGGTCGCGGCACCAGCACCAGCACCAGCAGCAGCAGCATGCCCAGGGGGATGGTGGGAGCAGCCGCCCCTCTCAGCCAGTGAGGTCTATCCCTGCCCCCAGCCTGAGCAGTAGCAGCAGCACCACCAGCAGCAGGATGAGCAGCAGCAGCACCCCTACTGCTGCCAGCAGTTCCTCCTCTGTGCATCCCACTCTGGGAAGCATGGGGACCAGCACAAAAGGGCAGGGACTGACAGCGTGGCTGAGGGCAGTGTGGCAGTGGTGCTCAGGGACAGGTATGAGAGGGAGTATGACGGAGCCTCAGCAGCAGTTGATACCTACCTGGACGAAGAGCTGTGCATCGATCCCAGCAGCAATCCCTTGGCCTACTGGTCCGGCAAGACCAACGTGTGGCTGGCCCTGTCCAAAGTGGCCAGGGGATTATTGTCATGCCCACCAACCAGTGTCCCCAGCGAACAGGTGTGCTCTGTGGCGGTGGACATTTGCTCCCCGCACTGCCTGAGCATGGGTGCCAAGTTGGTGGAGCAGTTGCTTTTCTTGAAGGTCAACATTCCGCTGCTGGGATTCCCCAAGCTGCCCCTGGACAAGGAGTAATGGTGGAGTAGCACACACATGATCCCATGTCAGGGGCAGTTTTGGGAGGGGGCTCCTCATCAATAAAGGCTACTGCTGCTATGTTGAGGTGCTGTCCCTCTCTCCCACTGCTTCAGTGGTACCCTCCCCCTCCCTGCCTCCCTCTCTCTCCCTATCTCTCTCTCTCTCTCTCTCTCTCTCTCTCTCTCTCTCTCTCTCTCNGCTGCTATGTTGAGGTGCTGTCCCTCTCTCCCACTGCTTCAGTGGTACCCTCCCCCTCCCTGCCTCCCTCTCTCTCCCTCTCTCTCTCTCTCTCTCTCTCTCTCTCTCTCTCTCTCTCATTCATACTACATGGCCTCAGCTGACCTCTCTGACTGACTGCATGCTGCAGGGTGGCATTTGGAAACTGTAAGTCTGCCAGGTGGCCTCTGGCTAGACGATCTCGGCCCGCCTATCTGACTGGCTCTCTCTTGTGCTACAGTCTTTGCCAGCCTATCCACGATTGCCCTGTCAAGGTCCCAGCCTGCCTTCCCTAATGCTTCTCATGCCACGTTGTCTGCACTCCCAGGTTGCTGCCACCAATCTCAAAGCCTGCCCCAGCGTGCTTGCCTGCTTCTCATGCCACGCTGTCTGTCTGCCCACCCAGGTTGCCTAGCTCAAAGCCTGCCCCAGCTCGCCTGCCTGCCTCTCATGCCATGCTGTGTGCCAGCCCAGGTTGGTGCCGACAAGCTCAAAGCCTGTCCCAGTGCACCTGCCTGCCTCCCATGCCACACTGCCTGTCTTCCCACCCAGGTTGCCTAGCTCAAAGCCTGCCCCAGCCCACCTGCCTGCCTCTCATGCCACGCTGCCTGTCTGCCCGCCCAGGTGGCCTAGCTCAAAGCCTGCCTCAGCCCGCCTTCCCTGGCAACCAATGTCTGGTCATGCTGGTGCCTATGGCCCCCAGGCCTATATGCTGCCTGTGCCAAGGTTTCTTTACCCTGGCAACCAATGTCTGGTGATGCTAGTACCAATGGCCCCCAAGAACCATCAATGAGATTGTGGGACCATCATTCCAGTCATGGGAGGCTGTCATTCCATTCTGGGTGCTGCCACTGCTCATGCCTCATCACCTACCTGCAAGCCTGCCCCCCCACCCACCTACTCCTCCGCACCCACCCATGGATGCCCACTGCCAAAAGAGCCTGTCTCTCTTTCTCTCTGGCACACCCACACAGACACAAGCCCTGCCCCTCCTGGGGGGCTGTCTGCAAGTTGAGACCCTGCTGCTTCCTGGCACATTTTGGGTTAATACCTTAACTATGCTACATGTGGTGCCAGGTGCTGCTCATAGGGATCGACAAGCTGTATGAGATTCTGCCACATGTCAGCCAGAACTTCAGCACAGAGGCATAAAAGATTAGACATGTCAAACAAAGCTAGTAACAACAAATATAACTCTTATTAAAACATTTTAAACAACAACAACACACAACTTTATAAAACCAAAACCCCTAACACGGCCTCCTGCCACTTGGAGACTGAATGCCGGTACAGGTCCATGCTTTGGCTCTCCGTCTGGAGGTACTGGGAATATGCCTTCACGTGGCTTTCCCGTACCTCCAGATCCTTGAAACATGCCACCAGTTGGTCCTCCATGACCATTAGGCTGCCCATTGAGTCCCTCATGGGCCTCTCCACTTCAGCCCTAAAATCCCTTACTGCGGCTGACTCCTCCTCCTTGATGGACTCCTCAGAGGAGCTGGAGGAGGGGAAAGGGGAAGGTCTTTGACACCGTCTCATCTGGCGCTGCTGATGTTCCACCCAGGCAACCCCAGAGTCAGACTGCCACCTCACTCTCCTGCCATGCCGTTTCTCCACATGGACAATGAGCCCTGAAGTGGTCCCTTTGCACTGCAGCCTGAACTGTTTGTGGCAGGACTAAATAGCATAAAAAGATAGGAACATAAAAAATGCCATACTGTGTCAGACCAATGGTCTATCAAGCCCTGCCTGCATTCTGTCTCCACAAGTGGGTGAACTGGGTGGCCAATCTCTCTCTGCAGGGGACTTCAGTTCCTAACGGGTCATCCATTCCCTGTTGTTCCATCCCCCATGCCTTACATTGCAAATGGCGATTACGTCACCTTTCTCATAAAACCACCAGACATCGGACCTTGTCCACAGACTGTCTGGGGGTGGCACTGGTGACCTCCGCCTGAGTGTCTTGCACGGCATGGCACTAGTGCTGGCATCTGATTCCTCTCTAAAATAGCAACACATAAACAAAACCTAAGTAATATCATGCATTTATGATGATGCCTCTAGTCCTCCCTCCTTGGGATGCTAGGGATGGCAATGGGAGATGGTGACCCTGACTGGCACGTGCAAATCCTGCCATTCTTGGGGCACAAGGGATGGTAAATGGAGAGACCCTGGCTGGCACATGTAAATCCTTCCCTCCTTGGGGTGCTAGGGGATGCTAGGGATGGAAAATGGAGAGACCCTGGCTGGCAAGTGCAAATCCTGCCCTTCTTTGGGTGCTAGGGATGTCAATGGAGAGACCCTGGTTGGCACATGCAAATCCTGCCCTCCTTGGGGTGCTTCTGGGAGGGATAGCAATGGAGAGACCCTGGCTGGCACATGTAAATCCTGCCCTCCTTGGGGTGATAGGGATGACAACTAGAAAGACCCTTGCTAAGTTGCTGGCACATGCAAATCCTGCCCTCTTTGGGGTGCTAGGGATGGTAACTAGAAAGACCCTTGCTGGTACGTGCAAATCCTGCCCTCTTTGGTGTGCTAGGGGATGCTAGGGATGGCAAATGGAGAGACCCTGGCTGGCATGTGCAAATCCTGCCCGTATTCGGGGGTGCTAGGTAGGGATGGCAACTGGAGAGTGGAGACCCTTGCTAGGGATGACTGGCAGGCACATGTTTGGGTGGGAGTGCTGCTCGTGCTCGTGCCTGACTGCTGGAAGAGGCCCCCACACTACAGTACCCTCAGTCTCTGTGGCAGACATCCGCTGCTACCTGCTGATGCCCACTGTTTGTGCCTGACTTATGCCCACCACCCACGCACCCATGCGCATGCCAGTGAGATCACTCTAATGGATAGAGCCTTTCTTGTCCTCAAAGTAAAAAAAAAAAGGTTTCAAACCTGGCAGCACCTCTTGTGCCCGCCGCTTGATCCTCATCGGAGGAGCCGGCCACCACCACCGAAGATCCAGGGGCTGGGGCAGTGATCTCCTCCTCCTCCCCCTCTTCCTCCTGCTCCACCACCACCACCACCACCGGCTCCAGGAGCACCACGTTGGCCCCCAGCCATGGAATTAAGACAACAGTTTTCTTCATTTTTAATTATTTTTTTAACAGACACTCCGGTCAGCACACAGACCAACAACAATCACCCACCACTAACACTCACAACCCGTCAAAACAACAAATCCAAACCAAACACAAACAGCCAAAACACACAAACCAATCAGCCAGCCAGCCAAACACACACTCTCTCACCACACAGGTCCGCACGCACTCAAATTTCTGGTTTCCGGCATGATCACGGGATCTCGCGATACCTTTATCCGAACACCCAAACCGAACCGAACACGACTGAACCGAATGGCCGAACCTGAAGTTGGTGAACGACCCGAACGCCTGAACCAAATGCCCAAACCGAACTAAACCGGACCAAACCAAGTGACTGACCCCGAACCGCAATCGGTTCACACATCCCTAGTGTCCATGTCAGTTTTGTTATTACAATGACAATAATAAAAATTGTAATTTTTGTTTTTGTTATTGTAATATCGAAAATGACAACTGAGAATAATGATAATGAAAATGACAGACAAGAATAATGATAATGAAAATTACAACCAAGAATAACGATAATGTTAAAGATACTGAAAACGAAAATGACAATGTCATTATCATTGTCATTCTTAGTGCTGTGGCAGTTGGGTTTTGGAGGGAAAATGTAGAGAGGGGAGGAGAGAGCAGATATACCGGAGCCCTAAACAAGGCTGAACTTTTGAACTGTGGATGTTTTGGAAGGGGCAAGCAGCTCAGCAGTATTTGATGGATGTATTGCTGGCCAACGAGCAGCACAAGCCCGCCCCCGCAGTCTCATGGCACTTCGAGATTGCTCAATGCCTGCTGGCTCCCACAACCAATCAGGTGGCTCTGGAGGAGGGCACTGAAACCCTTTATAATGGGAAGGGCAAGATTTTTTTCTCTGTTCTGTGAGAGCTCTGCTTGTTAGGTTGTGTATACGGAACTGTGGTGCTTGCACACACACAAAAATCCTCTCTAGCACTCATTGTATTACAAATACATTTCCTTCCTCGTACCCTACATTTTACCTTTTTCCTTTCTCTGCCCTTCTCCCCCTGTACATTATATATAGATAGATATTATAGATTAGATATAATTACATATTAAGCGGAGCCATCAAATAGTCAAAGTTAGTGAATACTGTCGGGACAATCATTTGGATATAAATAGGGATAAGACCAAGGTCTTGGCCTTTTCAAGAAGGGCCAAGAAATATGCCTGGAAAATGGGTACACATAATATAGAACAGGTGGCCTCATTCAGATATTTGGGAATGTGGTACAAGAACAATGCAAACTGGAAAAACCATCTGGAAGTAGTAAAATTAAAGGGTGATCAAACGGTAGCAGGACTATTGAAATTTTGGAGCTCCAATGAGGTATAAAATGAAGCCCCTACTTAAGTTACTGGAGGGAAAATTGATTCCCCAGCTACTGTTTGGAGCAGAAATATGGGGCCTGGGAAGGCATGATGGACTGGAGGCACTCCAGAACAAGATCCTGAGGACAGGGATGGGTGTGCCTCAGGGCACCCCCATTGTCTTGATGTGGGCCTGTCTCTTATACACATCTAGATGTGTATAAGAGAACCCTCTGATAACCTACAGATAGTATTCCTCTATAAAACTAGACTTGACTCACTTGGGCTTTTCTGGGCAAAACTTCTCAAATAAAACGATAACTCAGGCAAAATTCTCTATATATGGTAGGATTAAAGACATAAGACTACAAAATGATAGCGCCAGAATACGAGAGCAACTAATTGCTCCTTGGTGTCCACTATTGAAGCAGGGATTTGGATACGAGGAGTATCTTATGGACATTAAGAATTTTAAAGTCAGAAGGGCTATGACATTAGCGAGACTCAATATGATGCCCACTTCAGTAGCCGAGAGCAGATATCGGAGTATTTGGCTTGAGCTAAGATTCTGCCATTGTGGGTAAATGGCAATTGAAGACTTGCCACACTATTTGGTGCATTGCCCCAAAACAATTGAGATCCGCAGTAAGTTCTTTAGTCCCTGGTTTTTGGGTAAGGATCATTGGGACCAGCAGAGGAGGATACAGTACATGCTCACCAATCAGAGCAAGATTGTTGCTAGGCAAGCTGCCGTAGGGGTATTCCAACTGGAATTGTTTAGAAAGCAACAGTCGGTATCTCCCTGAATAACCTGGTATGGAACTGGTTTTTGCCCCCGGGAATTGGAATCGTGAGGAGTTACTGCATGACTGCATGACGAGTGTAACCTCTGGCTGGTATGTCTGGGGACTTTCCCCTCTCCCCCTCTATCGTGGGTAGTGCACGAGGTCGGGTACCTAGGAATTGCTCAGGGTACCCGAGTGTATAGGCCAAGGTTGTGGAACAGGAATTAGTGCCCTCTCCGTTTTAGTCATAACCACCTTTATCTTCTGATTGTGCTGTCTAGGGGACAGCGTGATGACATAATCCCTGGGAAGGGCAAGTTACTCCATCACTTAGTTTGGGACCTGCATGAACAGACTCCCTCAGGACCTCTGACCAGGACCTCTGTCCCTCAGGACCAGGACCTCTCTCCCTCAGGACCATGTTAACTCCCTCAGGACCTCTTGGAACCGCTGGGCTTCCATCAGCCTCCAAGGGTGGAACAACCTAACTGGTCCATTCCCCTTCTGGAGGGGGTGCGCTAGGAGACTGGCCTGAAGGAGTTAATGGTCCGTCCATGACAAGGGCACTGCCCTGACTTCCCCCACAACTGGACCTCCTGCCTCAAGGCCAGAACCGAAGATCAGTTCGAGGGTGTGCCCCCCCACGTGGGTCGGGCAGATAACCTCCTGGGGAAAATCCATGGTTGCCATGGCGGCCATGAATTCTTGCTCTGCCCCGACAAGTCCGGCATCAGTGTGGATGTTGAAGTCCCCCAGAACCAAAGTCCTAGAGGAGCCCATCACCACCTCCGAGGCCAGCTCTGCTAGAGCGGTAAGGGATGCTGCCAAACAGGAAGGGGCCCAGTATACCAGCAGCACCCCTAGCTTGCCTCTGGCCAAATCAAACACCACGTGAAGGGTCTTAATACCCACAATCTCCTCGACTGGATACCTCGTAACAGGCCAGTCCTCTCTAAAAATAATGGCTACACCACCTCCCCAGCCATCCGTGCGGGGCTAATGCTGCACGGAATACCTGACTGGAACGAGATCGGCCAAAGTTGGTCTGGCCAACTCGTCCAGTCAGGTGTCTGTAATAAATGCGAGGTTCAAGACCCCATTCGAGATTAAATCCCAGACAATTGGGGTCTTGTTCATAACAGACCTCGCATTTAGCAGCAACAGTCCCCCACGTGTGGACCTTGGACCCTGCTCCTCCCTCTCCCTCAGCGGGATGGCAACCTGCACCTCCCTCAGGTAGCTCAGTCCCCTAGGGGGGTGCGCCATCCGACCCCATGGACCATACCGTCCTCGCCCCAGAACCACCCCAATAGCCACACCTTCCCCTCCATACACCAGATCCTGGCCCCCCAAACCTGGCTGCTTGTCCTGTGGCCTTCCCCTCCCCCCCAAAAAACCTCCCCCTCTCCGCCATCCTGCTCCCACCAGGGGCTGTTAGGGACCATACCACCCCACCCAACTTCATTTTCTCACAGGGGTCAGGCTCCACCCCCCCAACCAATAACCCTCCCAATGCTCCCCCTACTACCACCAAGGTCAGTCAATGGGACACCCTCCCCCCTCTAACCACCCCACCTAAACCCCCCACCCTCCTCCCTAGCCCTGAACAAAAAAACCCACCAAAATATCCCCTACTGTCCCTGCGGTCCCGGAGTGCCCCAAAGTGCCATGCCCTTTGGCCGCGGCCCTTCAGTTCATGGCCTGTAGCTCGTGGTCTGTGGCTTGTGGCCTGAGGCTGGAGCCACCAGCCGCTGGGCTTTAAAGCCCCAGCTACTTCCAGGTGGGGGGAGGGACAAGCCGGCCCTCGTTACCGGCTTCTGTGCTTCCCCCCGCCCCTCTGGCACTCACAGTAGTCTTTCTCTCCACAGGTGGCAGTGGAGTGGAGTGAACAGCAGCAGCACCCATGGACCTCCGCCTCTTCAGCCGCAGGATGGAAACAGCCCAGCAACAGGCTCGCAGGCAGGCAGGTAAGTGAGTCTAACAGGGAGCTGCTGGCCGCTGGGATTTAAAGCCCCGGATACTTCCGGGTGGGGGAGGGGACAACCGGCCCTTGCTACTGGCTTCTGTGCTCCCCCCCACCCCCCAGCACTCACAGTAGTCTTCTCTCCACAGGTGGCAGCGGAGTGGAGTGAGCAGCGGTGGCACCCATGGACCCCCTCCTCTTCAGCTGCAGGATGAAAACAGCCCAGCAGCAGGCTCACAGGCAGGCAGGTAAGTGAATAAATGTTATTGTTATTGCTTGCCTCTCTATTTGTGGTTGTGGTTGTGTGCCTCCTTGTCCTATCCCCCCCCCCGGTTTTGTGGGGGACTGGACAAAGAAATGCATGACTTAAATAAAGTGGATTTTTCCAGATTTCCAGACTGAGGCAGAGACAAGCCCCCTGTCTGATCTTTTCTTGCTGCAATGCCATGAATGGTGCACACTGGCTGTTTCTGGCTGTTGCTCCCTGCTGGGAATTATTTATTTGTTTGTTATTTCTTTCCTCTCTGCTTATGGTTTTGTGCCTCCTTTCCTGGAGTTTGTGTGGGACAAAGAACTTCATCATGGCTTAAATTGGGTTTTTCAGTCCCCAGGTGGACACCACCATCTTGCTGGGTGCTGCTGTCTCTGATCCTTCCAGATGTAGAAGTGGATAGATTCTTAATTTCAATTATAACGTGGGAGAAATATCCTCTTTGTAGTAGATGCAATGCATAAATCTCCTATTTCGAGCCTTGCGGACCTGAAAATATATCTTGCTTGAATGCTTTGATATTCTGGGTCTCCATGGGTTCTGCCAACCCTGAAGTGAACCCTGACCATGCTGGGTGGTGTAAGGCAGACATAACTCAATATGAATAACCAAAAAGTGCAAATATTTCCTTGCTATCTTGAGTAATATAAAAGGGTGGCTGTTTAAGCTGTTTAATTTTTTCAGATGTTAGACTAAGCCCGGGTGAATTAGTATGTGCTTCACTGAGATGCATGCATATTGGGGACATTTTGGGAACAGAGCTTCTCTCACACACTTTTTCAACCTCACCCCCACCTGAGTGATCTGGTCATAGCTATATCTCTCCAAAATGCAGTCAGTCTCTGCTGGGAGTGTCAACATACACAATCAGTTGTGCGGTGATAGTTACCTCTTTGACATACTAACTAACTGCTGTAGGTGACCTCTTCCTTATATTATTTTTGTGAACAATTCTGCCACAGAAACCAACAGACTGGGCTGTTGGAGCCAAAAAAGTAGCTGAGGAGTATCTGATCAGTTTGTTCACACACAGATATCACTGTAAGCTGATGGAGGGAAGGTGGAGCATAACAATAATCTCTTAGTGAAAGTGATGCCACACTGCCAAATCCCCCAATATCCCCTCCCATATTTTACAGGACTGAGGTAGCAAACACAGCTTCTAAACAACAAATACTGTGGATTAACCTCTTTCAAAGCCATTCTCTACACTGTGTTATGAGGGGATCCATCAAGTGAAGCAACTGGGACCTTATCATACTGAACTACAGAGAGCACAAGCTGCATGAGACAGTGGGAAAGGGTATACACACAAGTTCTGCACCTCCTGGTAGAAGATGATATGGTGGGTGTGTGACAATGTTTCCAAGAATACATTGTTTTGTTTTCATTGCTTGCTGTTTGATGGTGAAACAGCATGGACAAAGACTGGAGTACATGATCTAAAGCACCTATTTGAGAAGACAAAGAAACATGCCACTTGTAAAAACCACCTTCACAACTGCACAAACCTGTCAATGTTGGGCAAAGCAAATATCACAGAAAGACTGGATGAAGGCTACCACGTGGTTGTAAGGAAGCACAATGAGGAGGTTGAGCACAACAGATACATTCTATACAGAATAATCGACTATAACATTTTGTGGTGATTCTGAATTGGTGGACATGACAGAAATGTGGGATCTGTATATCCTGGGGTGTTTCATGGCACAGTGGATTTACTAGCCACTGTTGACAGTACCTTAGAGTGACATTTGAAGACTGCAACAGTCTTCAAGAGGACTTCAAACATGGTGCAGAACTAACTTCTGGACTGCATGTTGGAAACTGATCATGATTTCATAATTCAGGAAATAAAAATGTAGATTTTGTGACTATCCAAGCTGATGACACCACAGATGTCTCAATCACACTTGGTCTCAAGTGTGTAGAGTGTCTGCCCACACAGGGGTTCAGGCTGTTCAACTGAACGAGTTCTGGCGACTGGGGGCCCCAGTTTTCCCTCCCCCCTCCAGGCTGCGCAGGTGGAAGGGGCACCGGGGCTCACCTTCCCCCCCACCCTGCCCAGTCTCATAATTTTTTTTAACCCCCCCACCCCAGGAATTGACTTATCTGGTGGTGCCAGGGCTCTGGATTTGGGACCGGTGGCAGTAGCTGCGGTGGCTGGTCCAGCGACAGCGGTGCTCCAGATCGCTTCAGGCCTCTACTAGGCATCCAGGTTGACCCAGAAGGCCTAGTACAGTCCTGAAGCACTCCAGAGCACCACTGCTGCCAGACCCGCCACCACTGCCGCTGTTGGATGCGGGGCCAGAGCCCGGGCAACACCAGGTAGGTCAATCCCTGGGGTGGTGGATTTTTAAAAAAATTATGAGGTTGGGCGGGGGGGAGGGGAGCCCCGGTGCCCCTTCCACCCATGCAGCCAGGAGGGGGGAGGGGAAACCAGGTTTCCCCCTACCTCCCACCCATTGCCCATGGTTCAGGCAGGGGGCAGTTTGGGTTCGGGGTGTTCGTAAATGGGCCAAACACCCCGAGTTTGGGCAGAATCCCCAAACTTGGTTTGCACATCCCTAGCTATCCAGCTGTGGGGGCAGACAGCCAAGTGTTTACAAGGAGCACTCAGTGCATACTGCCTGGCTTGAGGCCATTCAATTGAGTATTATAAATGATACAAGGAACAATATAAGCCGTAATGTAAATAATCTGGCTGCAATTCCACAGATGGCTTTTGGTGGCATTATAAATGATAGGAGTCAAGCCAGGAGATTCCTTCATGCCTCAGAACCTTCTTGTGGACTTATAGGTCTAATTTAAGTGCATTTGAGGGGAACATGTTATTTAGTGGGTTATGAAGATTCATGGAGATAGATGTCGAGTTAGTTCGTGACCTGGGTGAAGTAAACATTTCTATTCTTACCCATAGAGGTGAAATTCCCTTTCATACCAAGGCCTAGGCTCAGGACCACCCAGGGCTTGTTGGAACCTATGACCTAAGTGGTGGGAAGTCTTGTGCACAATGGGCTCTGCAGTGATGTCTGTCTGTTTGTCTGTCTGTCTGTGTATACATTTCTATCTAACCATCAATCCCTATAATCTCATTCTCATTCATTCTCTCTCCCTCCCTCAGTTTGTCACCATATACAAATACAGCATCTGCCCATCCAGTCATCCATCCCAATATATGGAGTCTGTCTGTCTGTCTGCCTTTCTGTCTATCACAGTATGCTCCAGAGAATAGGGCACTGAATACAGTACTCAAGGGTGGAAACAGAAGTTACTGTGCCACCACAGCAACTTGGCATGGGTTGGGACAGGGAGTTGCGGTGGATGTGATCTGGACTGAATTGGCTGATTCATCACATGTTTCTGTGGCTGTTCTGGCAGGGAGGGTGGGCAGATTCAGGAATGTGCAGCCAGACTACCGCACCCTCACACAGCACCCCGCGCCCTCCCATAATGACCAGCCATGGCAGACCCAATTTGGGCCAGGTCATGGTAGGCCACACCACACATGTTAGCCTACCATGGCCCATTTTCCCCCGATTGGGCAAAGCCTAGCCCAGGCTGTGACATGGAGCTAATCCAGGGTTCAGAGTCTGGGCAAGCCTCTGACATGTCCTGGGGCAATCCCAGGACAACTTCTGGTGGCCCAGCCCTTCAACAGGCATGGCAGTGGCTTGTGTACCAAATCATGAAAAAAATGGACAACAGCAAGTCACCATCACATCTTTTTACCCCAATAGTTTTTTCCTGTCTCTATCTCTAATCTGCAGTGTGTCTCAGTTTCCCTATATATAAAATAGCACTAATGATGATCACACTTTCTAAAGTGCCTTGAGATGAACAGATGAAAAGCATCACATAAGATCTGGCTGTGATTACATGGATCCCACCCACAACAGGTTGTATGATGCTTGAATCTTGTTCCTTTTATGCCTCAGGCACATACCTATACTCACATTCTCAATATCCAACCCTCTCTCTGTGTGTGCTCACGGCTGTCCCTGAACTGTGCTCTCATCAGTAAATACATAATGCTGCAGTGGGGGGGATTGCTGTCGTAACCCACAACACAAGGATAATAGCTTGAATTTTAAAACATCCCCCCCTCCCCCTCACTTCCTTTGCTGTGCTCAGGCTGGTGAGGGCTCCCAGAGCAGCTCTGAGCTGCTTGTGTCCCAACAACTTGACACTTTAATAGTTTAAGAGATCTCCATTCCCCAGCATGCATCAGAACAGATTTATTATGACTGTTTGCGACCGATCCTCCCAAATGTTTTCCTGATGTCTGTTTCTCTGGAGAATTCACTTCCTGGGTCTGTATGACATTGCAAGGGAAAGCAAAGGCCTGCTTCTGGAAGCTAATCAGACATAGTGCCATATACACAGGAAATCAGGAATACCAACAAGGCACTTGGCCCACAGTTTGTCCATGGGGCTGCAACCACAACAAAACAGGCTGATTCCACAGACTTGTTTCTGAAACACAGGAGTGGGGAACCTCAGCTTGAGGTCTTTGGATGCTGACTCTCCAGCCAGTTATTGGTCTGTCTCTAACCTACCCTTTTTAGGGAAGGTTACTGAATGGGTGGTTGCTTGACAGCTCCAGGCCTATGTTCATGCCATTGGATTCCTGGACCTATTTCAGTCAAGCTTTTGAGTTTCATTCTGGGTCAGGCACAGAGACTGTGCTTATAGCCTTTTTTGATTACCTGTACCTGGAGACTGACAAGGAAAAGTTGTTATGGGACTTTTATTTTTCCACTTTATGTGACACCATTTACCAAGTGTCTAGGTGTTACAACCCCAGTGGAAGTACACTATTAACCTAGTTCCAGGCTTAATCGAAAAGCCTCTCTGACAATAGACCAGGATTTAATCAATAAGACCGGTCTTTTGTGGACTCTTAACACCACCTTTCTACTATAATGACCTTCTGACTGTCTCTGGCATGAGATCAGTCTCCTGTCTAGTAATACCACCTTTTCTTATAATATACCAGTGGGCTTCTACCACGTTTAGTATAATATAAGTGTGGGCTTTAACTACTTATGGAATATAGTAGTGACCGTCTTGTTCCCCAGATGTCCCATAATATCTCAGGAGTGATCAGTTCCTGGGATCTTAGAAAAAGAGATTCTGTTTTATCATTAACATATAATAATGAGGAAACAAACTGACAAACAAAGATAGATTTTATTTTTCATAGGTCCAAAGTAACTTTGTTGAAAGAGGCTTGGAGAGATGCCTGCCGCGGAGGTGCCTCTAGGTGTTGGGTCAGTTGGTTTCTTTGTCTCTCTCCCAAGTCAGGGGGTTTGTGTCTTCTTTTTATACACCACTCCGGTGGTTACTTCGCTGGTCACCTGTTTGGTGATGATCCAGGGCTTTTTTGCAAGTTGATGCTCTGTCAAAGATGCGGTCTGCGGATCTCCAAAAACTAGGGATGGGCGAACGCGGTTCAGACGTTTGGCATTCGGACTGAACTCAGCCAGTTCGGATGACCGAACTCGAACACGAACATGAACCCAAACATACCCAACGCACCAAACACCGAACGGCGAAATGGTCGAACACTTCGGTCAGTTCGGGTTGTGTTTGGTTGAGTTCGAGTGGCTAAAACGTGGTCTACTGTCAGGTCACTGGAAGGCCAAATGTAGCAGGGAGGGGGAAGTCATCTGACTCAGCTAAGAGCAGACTTCCAGGCACCAGGGGTGGAGGGTGGAGACTGGCTTGGAGTAGCAGCCAGCCTGCCGAATCACCATCCCTTTTCGCCTCAGACAACTGACTTGGCAGTCTCTGATTGGCCACAGGCTAGGCTGCTCCGAGCCAAAGGGCCTTGCGGTGAGGCAGGCGCAGCAAGAAACAAAATGAATTGCCTCCCCCCTTCCCAATACCTTCTGAGCTAGTCACTGTTTCTGAACAGCAGGCGTTTCAGAAGGCTCCCTCTGGCCCAGCAGTTTTTGTTCTCCTAAATGCATTGCAGTCCTCCTCCCATTACACCCATCCAACCCATCTACCTCCATATTATCATTTCTTAAGCTTAGCTTAGATAGATTTAGTTGTTATTTTTTGTTTTTATCCCTCCCTGTGTTCCCTGTGCTCAATCTTCCTTCCTCCCTCCCCCTCCATTGAATCCTTTCCCTCTCCCATATTCCATCCCTGATTCCCTTCCCTTCCCCTGTTTTTGTATTAATTTAGAGTAGGATTATTAGATTTATAGGTTTCATTTCAGTTTTGATTTTGTAGCCCTCCTTTTGTTGTTTGTGATTCCTCCTCATCCAATATATAGGATACAGAAGGTAGATAGATTGTAGGTTAGAGATAGTAGACAGTTGTAGGAGAGTTAATTTAGTGATAGAGATAGCATTTAGTGATTTAGTTTTAGTGTTCATAGGAGTAGTGTGTACTTAATCCATTCATTTAGTTCATAGCATTTAGGTTATTAGTTACAGTACTTACTTAGACTGACTGTAGGTATATGTATACATACAATATTAGATAAAAGATTTATTAATAAAAAATATTTTTTTTCTTTTATATATATATATAAAATCATTATTTGGGAGGGAGAAATGGAGAAGGGAAGGAGAGGCCGATCTGCTGCCCGTAGGGGAGGCAATGGGGCACGTGCCAGAGGTGGGCAGGGCCGTGCATGGGGAGCGGCAGCAGGAAGCAGCAGTAGCCAGAGGCAGAGCGCATCACCCCCCCCACAAAATCAGCAGGCCTGCTTTAGAGCAACAGGCTGCTCTGCATCACCTCCTGGCAGTGACCTCCACTGACACGCAGGGCACTGGAAGGTCTGCAGGACTTGAGGCTCAGGATGCATATGTCTCGCCTGTGGGTGGTGCTGGAGCAGGTGCTGGGGCTGCTTCCGATGTTCCTCCAGGGCCACCAATGTCCCCCACAGTCGAAACAATCCACAGCAGTCCAGAGCTGGTGGATCCCACCCCGGCTGCTAGAGGCAGGGCCTGATCCCTGGGCAATGTCAGTACTAGGGATAGGAGCAGCAGCAGCAGCAGCACTAGCAGCTACAGAGGGGGGCACAGACAGAGTGCCAGCAGCATGGGGGGCACGGGCAGTCTAGCCTCTGGGTCCCAGTACTCCCCTTCACAGGACATCACTGTGATCGCCAGGGACAGTGAGGAAGAGGCAGTCAGTGACACTAGTGCCGCAGAGGAGATCTCTGTACACGAGGCAATGTCTGACCCTCCTCCCAGAGCTGCAACGTCAGTGCCACAAAGTTCTCCCCCTCCCAGCAGCGCTGGCAGCAGTGCATCCGCCAGGTTGGGCAAGAAGGCAGGAGGGGAAAAAAATCCTTGTCTGGGATCATTTTAAGCCAGTGTGGGCAGATGATCCCAGAGAGGTGCAGTGCATGCTGTGCAAGAAGGTGGCTGCCAAACTTGGCATAACTGCAATGGCCAGGCACCTCAAGACATTCCACAGTCCTGTGTTGCTGAGCGGGAATGCAGGGGAAGTGGATGTCAGGGGGTTCCCGACTCCAGCAGCCAGTTGCCTGGCTCATTCAGCGGGCCAGCGTCCTGCACCAACTGCTGCTGCCTCTACCAGCAGGAGCAGTATGGGGGCAGAACAACACCAGGAGCCTTCCCAGCAGTGGCATCAGCCTCCCCAGCAGTGGCGTCAGTCCACCATGGAGGAGATGGGGTGGGGGGATGTGTCAAGGCCATCGGCAGGGCACCATGGCATCGGCTTCCAGGAGAAAGGCAATCGCCTGTTGGCCGAGATGATTGCCCTGGATGGCCAGCCCTTGTCCATTGTGGAGGACAAGGGCTTCCAGCAGCTGATTGGGTTCCTGGCCCCCAACTTTAAGCTGCCTTTCCACTCCACTCTGAGTCGGACTGTGGTGCCACAGCTGTATAGGGCTTTGAAGGAGTGAATGAGGGAGCAGGTTGCAGGGACTGGGGGTGCAATGGTCCACTTCTCGATGGACCTGTGGTCCGCCAGAAACACCCAGCATGCCTACCTGGTGGTGACGGCACACTCGTGGCAGGACGCAGAGGCAGCACTAGGCAGTGGCAGGAGGGAACCTGAAGCAGGGTATAGGTGGTCCCTGCTTCAGGCTCAAATTATGGACAGCTCCCACACTGTGAGGAACCTCGAGGCAGCTTGGCTAACATGGTGAGGGAGTGGGTCATGCCAGGCGTGGCCTTCACCAAGGGTTGTGTGGTCATGGACAATGCGGCCAATATCCTTAAGGCAGTCTGTGACGGGGGATTCACAAGCATCCCTTGCGCCGCACACACCCTCCGCCTGGTGGTGAAGGACGCTCTGGGCTTGGGGGAGAAGGGGATTGGGCCAGGCACCCTTAGCTCCCTGGTCGACCAGGGGAGGAAGCTTGCGGGCTTCTTCAACCGGAGCGTGAAGGGCAGCGAGTTCCTCAGGGAGAAGCAGGCCAAGCAAGGGTCCCCGGTGCACACCCTTATCCAGGATGTCTCCACCTGTTGGAACTCCACCTTCCTGATGCTTGAGCGGCTTCTTGAACAGAAAGCTGCCCTGCATCAGGTTGAACTGGTGACAGACATCGAGGCACCTCCAGGGTACAACAGAAAGGAATGGGAGATTACCTCCCAAACTGTCTTTGTCCTGAGACCATTCCTGGGTGTCACAGAGACATTGAGCAGCTCCACCGCCACCCTCAGCCAGGTGACCCCACTGGTGCATAGTCTCCACAGCAGTCTGGATGAGATTTTGGGGGTGGGGGGAGCGGGATTGTGGCCCTCAGGGCAAGAGAATGTCCGATGAGGTGATTGAGCTTGCTCGGAAGTTGAAGGCAGGCCTGAGTGTGCACTTCGATGAGCTCCTGGCCGGGACAGTTATGTCCTGGCAACCACGCTTGACCCCAGGATCAAGGGCAGCATGGCCCATGAGACTGCGGTCTATGATCTCCGGAAGTTTATGCTGGTCCAGAAGGTCAGGCAGGCAGAGCGGGCCATGCAGCGGGATGCCCCTGGGGATGGTGGGAGTCGGAGCAGCGACCCCCAGCCATCTGGGTCTATCCCTGCCCCCAGCCCTAGCGGTAGCAGCAGCAGCAGGACCCCTACTGCCTGTAGCTCCTTGCCTGTGCAGTCCACTCTGGGGAGCATGGGGCACAGAACAAAAGGGCAAGCAGCGTGCCTGAGGGCAGTAGGGCAGGTGGTTCCCACCCAGAGCTACCAGAGGGAGTATGATGGTGCCTCAGCAGCAGTGGAAACCTATGTGGAGGAGGAGTCATGAGTAGATCCCAGCAGCGATCCCTTGGCCTACTGGACTGGCCCTGTGCAAAGTGGCCAAGGGTATACTGTCCTGCCCACCAACCAGTGTCCACAGCGAGAGGGTCTTCTCCATCGTGGGGGACATATGCGCCCCACACCGCCTGAGACTGGGGGCCAAGTTGTTGGAGCAGTTGCTCTTTCTGAAGATGAACCTTCCGCTGCTGGGAGTCCCTGAGCTGCCCCTGGACAAGGAGTGATGGTGTAGTGGCACACGCCATCTCATGCCAGGGGCAGTCTTGGGACAGGGATCCTCCTCCTCCTCAATCTGGGCTAGGGCTACTTCTCCTGTGTGCTGCTGAGGTGCTGTCCCTCCCTCCGAATGCCTGGCACCTGCCCTGCCTCTCTCTCTCTCTCTCATATACTACACAGCCTCGGCCGCCCTATCTGACTGACTTCACAAAGCAGGATGGCATTGGGAAACAAACTGTAAGCCTGCCAGCTGGCCTATAGCTAGCTACACGATCTCGGCCCGCCTATGTGACGCTGACTGGCTCTCACTCTCTCACGCTGCACAGTCTTTGCTAGCCTATCTGATTGGCATTGTCCTGCTACCAATGTCCCGGCATGCCTGCCCTTCTGACTCTCAGGCAACGCTGCCTATCTGCCCGCCCTGCTTGCCACCAAGCTCAAAAAATGCATCAGTCCTGCCTCCCATGCCAATGTTCCTGTCTTTCCACCCAAGTTGCCTAACTAAAAGTCTGCCCAGTGCCCAAGCCCGCCTGCCCTACTGCTTCTCATGCCATGCTTCCTGCCTGCCCACCCATGCTGCAAAGCTTGAACCCTTCCTTGGTCTGCCTGACTACCGCTCATGCTATACTACCTGACTGCCTGCCCCGGCAACCAATGTGTGCTGCTGCTAGTGACAACGGAACTAGTTATTCCACCACATGACAAGAAGCAGCCACTCCAGTGCCAGGACCCGCCATCAGGATCCTGTGGTCAAGTTACAGACAGGGAGGGCTGTGTCCAAAACCTAGAACCTGCCACCTCGGCCCCATGATGGGTCTGGGGCCGTCATTCATCGCACACTGCGTTGTCATTCCACCAAATCAAGAAACAGCCACTTCTGCCCCAAGACTAGCCCCAGGGACTCTGCCCGCTCCTTCCCCTCCCAAGCACTGGTTGCCAGCCAGTCCCTTTACAATCACAACAATGCCCACCTATTTCTTTGGATCAACTCTCTAATAGATCCTTGGGTTAAACACTATCTGCAGCAAGGGTTCTGTACCTTGGCTACCAAATTTTCTGTTTCCTCAAGTGCCAGTGGCCCCCAGACCAGGCCTATATTCTGTCTGTGCCGTGATGCGAATGGCATTAAGAAACAGCTGCTGCTGCCAGACCTATATGCTGTCTGCGCCAAGTGTTCTGTGTCTGTACCCCTGGTGGCCGGCGGCCGCCAAGCTCAAAGCAATGAAAGCATGCCTCTATTGCCTCAGCCTGCCTTCCTGCCTCTCATGCGAAGGTGCCTGTCTGCCTGACCAGGTTGCTTCCAAGAAAGAGAGAGAGAGAAAGTCCACCCACTGCTTGCTTGAAGGAAAGACAGACACAATCCCACCCATGCTGTCACCGGCACTATATGGCCAGAGAGAGAGAGCGACAGAGAGGTTCCCATTTCCAGCTAGAATTAGGGAGATGGGAGTTAGAGGGGGAGAGCTCAGCTACATATATCCAGGCTGCCACCAGATGGAACCAGGAAGAACTCCCATCTGTGCTGCGCCCATTAATGCCCATTGCCCACATCCAGCACACAGCAAACCTACTGTAATGAGATGGAATAAACCCACAACATATTATATCTGCCTGCCTGCCTGCCAGTGCCTGCCTGTATGTGTCCCTGTACTACTACATACCTGCTGCCCTGCTACCACCTAGTGCCTGATCAAATGAAGTATGCCCCATAGGCTTTAGGCTGTCATTCCACTGTCCCCGATGCCCGCCCGTCCCAGGGACCATCAACGAGATTATGGGACCATCATTCCAGTCACTGGGGGCTGCATTCCATTCCATTGCATCCAGGTGTCCACATGCCAGCCTGCCCCCCTCAACAAAAGCCTACTCCTCTGCACTCACCTGCGGATGCCCGCTGAAGCTGGCTACTGAAACTAAAAGCCCCTCCGGCCACCAGCTCACGTCGCCTGCTGCTCACTACCAAGGAGCCTGTCTCTCTTTCTCTCTGTCACTCCTACCCACACAAACACCAGTCCTGCACCTCCTGGAGGGGGGGCTTTCTGCTAGTTGAGACCCTGCTGCTGGCACAGCACATCTTTGGGTCATAGCTATGCTACATGAGGTGGCAGGTGCTGCTGGAAGGGATCTTCTAGCTGTATGAGATTCTGCCACATGCCAGACAGAAATTCACCACATAGGGATAAAACAGAGGACATGTAAAGTGAGGCTCGCAAAAATACATTTGAAAAGTTTACTTAAAACTATTGACAATACAAGAAAACAACAACAACAGCAACAACAGCAACGACATTTAATAAAGCAAAAGCAAACATGTAAAGGAAACTGGGTCTGTCCCCCCATATTTGGGGGAAAGGCAACAGGCCTTGGGGCAGTAAACATTCTGGAGGGCCGGCCACCATGGAGGGGTCCACCACGCCATTGTCCACTGCATATTCCACCACCTCTGCTAGATCGTTTTGCCACCTGGAGAGCACCTGGTGCTAGACCTGCACGCGGCGCAGTTCGGCGGACACATACTGGCCGTATGCTGCCACCCGCTGCTGCTCCACCTGGACCGCCTGCATCTCCACCACCAGGCACTTCTCCAGGTCGACAGAGGAGCGCTGGACCTCCTCCACATGGCCCTGGGTGCTCTGCCACAACCTGGCCCGAAGGGCCTTGATCTCGGTGTCCTCCAGGATCCTGGGGGTCTCCACACCGAGGCTGGAGGCGGGGGGAGAGGAAGGGCTTATATGCCTTCTTTTGCTGGCTGCCTTCCCCCCCTTTTTCTTACACTGCAGCCTCATGGGCGCCACTACAGAGGAGTTCTCACCTGCCCACCTCACACTCGTGCCGTGGGTCCGCTCTATGTGAGTGAGAAGCCCTGATGTGGTCCCCTTCCTCTGGCGCCTGAATATTCTGTTGCAGATCTAGAAAGAGCAGAAAAAGAAAGGAACATTAGAAGTGCCATACTGTGTCAGACCAATGGTCTGTCAAGCCCTGACTGCATTCTATCTCCACGAGTGAGTGGACTGGGTGGCCATCCAATCTCTCTCTGCAGTGGACTTCCGTTCCTAGCAGGTCAGAGGGCAATTCATTCCCTGTTGTTCCAGTCCCCGTGACATACCTTGCATGTGGCGGTTCTGTCGCCCTTGTTGAAAAACCTCCAGACATCCGACGACTGACTCTGAATGTCTGGGGGTGAGGCTGCCGAGCTCCACCTAGGGGTTCGGCGATGAGTCATCATCCTAGGCCTGGTCCTGGCAGCAGGGCTGACCCCAGGGCCAGAATCCAATTCCTCTCTGAAATGGGACCACACAAGAACACCAAATAAATATCATGCATTTATGATGATGCCTCTAATCCTCCCTCCTTGGGGTACTAGGGATGGCAATTAAAAAAAAGCAACAAAGCACGTGCAAATCCTGCCCTCCCAGGGGTGCTAGGGGATGCTAGATATTGCAACTAGAAAGCCCGTGGCTGGCACATGCAAATCCTGCCCTCCTTAGGGTGCTAGGGATGGCGACGGGAAATGTTACCCTGGCTGGAGGAATGAGACTGCCCTTATTTGGCGGTGCGTAGGGAATGGGATGGCAACTGGAAAGTGGAGACCCTTGCTAGCCTGGCACATGTTTGGGTGGGGATGCTCATGCCTGACTGCTGGAAGAGCCCCCCACGCTATAGTACCCTCTCTCTCTGTGGCAGACATCCGCTGCCACCCGCTGTTGGCTACTGTTGTTTGTGCCTGACTGATGTCCACCACCCATGTACCCACCCGCACGCCAGTGAGCTGAGATTGCTCTAACAGTAAAAAAGTAAAAAAAAAGTTTACAAACCTGGAAGGAGTGGCAGTACCTCAAGAGCCCGCCGCTTCCTCCTCATCCGAGGAGGAAACCACCGGTGCCATGGGAAGTGTAGCAGGGATAGCGGCCTCGACCTCCTTCTCCTCCTCCAATGGCAAATTGGACCCCAGCCGGGGGATCCGCATAACAGCCTTCTTAATTTTTAAAAAAATTATTATTATTTTAACCCACACACCCACCAACAGTCACCCACAACACACACCAACCACCCAAACACACAGCACAGCCAAACCCAACACACAATCACAGCCAAAAACACACGAACCAAACAGCCACCAAGTCAACACATACCCACTCACCTCACAGCTCCACACACACACAAATTTCCAGTTTCCGGAACGATTTCCTGCTTCCCGCGATCTCACGTTATTTTTTCGCCAAACGCCGAATGGTTGAACGCGAACGCACGAACCGAACACAGCCAAACCAAATGACCGAACCCGAACCGCGATCTGTTCACCCATCCCTACCAAAACCAACTTGATTTATCAGATGCCCTGAAGAGCCACAGCTCACACCCAAGAACCTCAAGACCGTTTTTCTCCGGCCAACCTGTCAGGGGCTTTCTGGCCATCTGCTCGAGGTTGCTGCTGGTAGGTGTGGTGTCTTCTATTGGGTCTCCAAAATAGATGTTTTTTTCTCCTGTCGCTCTGGTGCCTTTCGGCTCAGTTCCTTTCTTTGGAGGGCTGGTACTTTTTAAAATAGATGTTTGTGATGGTACTTTCCGGTTCAGTTCCTCCTTTTGGAGGGCAGGTACTTCTAAAATAGGTGTTCCAGATACGCTTCATCGCTTCAGCAAAAAAAACCCTGTTATTTTGCAAGAGGCAGGTTGTTTTTCTCTTGGGCCATTTGTCCAGAAGCCTCGCTTCAGCCTGGTCAACCTAAAACCATGCATTCAAAACTCATGCATACGATTTTTATCTAACAAAGTTTACCCTGTTGATCTTTTTAGATCTTTTGGTGGCCTTTGATAAAGTTGATCATGAGGTGTTGCTGACATGACTGCAGAATCTGGTGGGGGTGCGCGGGACAGCTCTTGAGTGGTTCCGCTCCTTCCTATCAGAGAGGCCTCAGAAAGTGGTGATGGGCGATTGCTTATCATCCCTTAGGACCTTTCCTGTGGGGTCCATCTGTGTTATATTCTTGTTCAACGTGTATATGAGGCTGCTGGGTGAGGTCATTTGGAGGTTTGGGGTGAAGTGTGATCATTATGATGATGACACCCAGTTCTACCTCTCTTTTTCATCCGACCCAGGTCCTTCAGTCTCAGTACTCACCCGATGCCTGGCTGCTGTCATGGACTGGTTGAAGCTGAGCTGATTGAAGCTGAATCATGACAAGACTGGGGTGATGATGAATGCCTAGCCTTGTGACCTGGAGGGGATTGTGACTTCTGTTATTGATGGAGTATGTCCCTCTTTGGTAAGTCAGAAGCACAGTCCTGGACCCCCTGCTTCATCAGGATTGTCAGGATTGTCAGGTTAGTTAGTTAGTTAGTTAGTTAGTTAGTTAGTTAGTTAGTTAGTTAGTTAGTTTTATTATTAGTGCGAGACCATAGGTCATTGCACGACACACAATAAAAACAATAGCAAATAGATTTTAAAAAATTAAGCACAGTACAATGAGAAACTACATATATAAACATCTTGACAGAACCTCTGGTGACAGATGTCAGTTACCAGTTTCTCCCCACAAGATGTAATCCAAAAGACTGCAAAAATCTGCTCAAGTGATAGGGGTGAACCCCATTACTCCTAACCCCTTGGATTTAAACTGATGCCTGATCATTAACAGCAATTGATGGTCCCATGGACCAGCAAGACAATGCCCCTTAGGCGGTTGGACTCAACACTTACTAAGTTGAAATGCCATCTTCGCCACACTACGCATAAACTCATTGGAATTGGTCATCAAACAAAGTTGTAACAGCTGTTCTGGTGAGGAATATAGTCACCCCTAAATCCAGGGAGTCGATTGTCAGGCTGCAGCAGTGGCCAGGAATGCTTTTCACCAACGCCATCTGGTGAGGAAATTGTTGCCTTTTCTTTCTGATTCAGATCTTGCCATGGTCATTCATACTTTCATCTTCCTAAGGCTAGATTATTGCAGTGCACTTTACGTGGGGCTGCTCTTGATAACTGTTCAGAAGCTACAGCTGGGGCAGAATGCGGCAGCTCACCTCCTTTGGGAGTACATTACGCTGTTGCTCCAATGTCTGCACTGGCTGCCTATAGCTTTGTTTCTGGGCACAATTAAAGGTGCTGATTTTGACCTTTAATGCCCTAAATGTTCTACCCTCAACATAGCTAAAAGACACCTGTCCATCCATGCCCCATTGTGGCCACTGTGATTGGCCTGAATTGCCTCCCTATGGGTACCATCCATTAATCTTGTTTGTATGACAAGAGCTCATAGGGAGGCATTCTTGGTTGCTGCTCCAGTGCTATGGAACTTTCTTCTATGGATGGGTGAACAGAAAGCCATTTGGACATTCGATCATTCGGTCGTTCAGTTCGAAACCCAAGTTCAGGTTTGGCTTTTTGGTTCAGCAGAGTTTGATTTGTCCGAACTCAGCCAAACATTCAAAAGAGTGCTATTGGTACAGAAACCGAAAACAATTTTTTTTTGGTATTGCTATTTCTGGCCCTGAAACCACCCCTGGTGTCCACTCCTGGTGCCAGGAAGTCTGCTTCTCATCTGCCTCCCCCTTCCAGTCACGTTTTTCCCACACAAAGTCACGTTTTTCCCGGCCCCAAACTCATCTGAACTTTTCCGAACTGTTCGGAAGTTTGAACATTCTGTTCGGAAATTTGGTTCGGTCATCCAAACAGGCCAAGTTCGGGCCGAACTCCAAACTTTGGAACCGCGTTCAACCATCCCTACTTTCTTCCCCATGACATTTGTTTGAGCCCAGGCCTGAGCATCTTCCAGAGGTGGTGTAAAACTTTTTTTTTGTTTGAAAAGGCATTTGGCTGGTCGGGGATTGGGGTGTTCCGAAACGTGGGGGAGCCCTCCTCCACACATTTTTTTTTGCCAGCAATTCTGCAGAGGATTGCAGAGCTGGATTTCCCTACCCACAATCCTGCAGTATCACTGGCAAAAATGTGCAGAGGGTGCTCCCACGTTACAAACTCTGTGCATGCTTTGCCTTCCAGATTCTTTCCTGGAGGCAAATCATGTGCGGTAAGTATCATGGGAAAGCACTCAGTATCTTCTCACACAGTTTAATTTTTTTTGCAGGAGAGAACAGTTGTACCTTAGCTGTTATTATATGTTTCTCTGGCTTTGAATTTCATCTCGAGTGCTGCCACTACCGAGCTAACAGAATAGCATTCACAGGTAACGACATCGTACGGCAAGGCTGCCCATGCCTCTCAATGATGCTGGTGCGCTTATCTGGTATCAATTTCACTCCTTCAAACAATGGTGTCATTGGCTGCAGTCCCAAGTGGGATCCACGTGGGTCCCGCGCAGCACAATGTACTGTCAATGGACGTGCATGTGGTTTGCGTGCAGTGTATGCAGGGCATGGGATCGCCCCAATGGCAGCAGGTATTCTCTTCTCTATGAGGGTGAAGGGGTGAATGTGTCAGAAGTGTCCTTCACACATTACGAGCAATTTTCAGGAGCGACTTAGCTTGATTGTTAAACCTAGTTTTTTAGCTTGTCAGTTGCGGGTGATTTACAACTTTCTCATGCAGGATCTTATGAGTGAATTCATTTACATGAGTAATACAAAAAAGCGGAGGAAGAGGCTTAAGTTAGGTTTTTCATTTCTTGTGAATGCAGCCTTTGGATGCAAGATGGGCAGGAGCCATGAACCAGAAATGGTCCCTGCATGGCCCTGCTGCAGAATCCTCCATACTCAGGCTGCAATTCTGTGCTGCCAGAATGCACTTTCTGTGGTAATTTGGCCAAATGTCAAATTCTGTTTTTTAAAAAATGACTGCCATTGCAGCAACAGCAGCAGCAGCTGCTGCAGCAGCAGAGAATTCCGAGTGCCCTGGGTATGCTCTACTCACACTAAACACCAATTGACAACAGTGAAGGTGTCAAATATCAATCTTTTACTACCAAGACAGAGGTCTGGATGGAGTCCTATTCAGTTTTCAATCTCTCTTTTGATATTGCTAATTTGAGATCCAAATGCCGTTCTCCCTCTGCCTTCCAAAGGAAGAAGATTCCGACATGGTTTTTCACTGATACTCATTGGTCAAACCTGTGCTTCCCACGGAGTGAAAAGGTCAGCCCAGGTCTGCTCTGTGGCCACTTGTTTCTCTCCGCAGTGAACAATTTCAGACGACAATAATAACATCAATAATGCTGCTGTCTTCTCTCAGTGCTCGAGTTTCTTATTGATTGAAATATTGCAGTCTCTGTTTGCTGCATCAGAACAAAGTTGTCATAGCTGGAATGAGGCAACTGACACACAAAATCTTCCCCCATGAGGGCAAGAAGAGGAGCTGAACCGACTTAGAAACACAGGTGGGCAGTGGAGTGATTACCAACAGACCTGCAAAATTGGAAGCCAGTTCCTCTTCTTTGACTCTGCCCTTCCCCAACTGGTGACAGATTTACCCTCTCATCCATCTTGTGGGAAACTTGAATGTTTCTGGGGCACTGAATGGCTCCGTGTGTGGAGATGGATGGAGGTGGGTGAGTGTCCATGGGAAAGGGCCCACACCCACCTACACCCACCACGACAGCACACCCATCCCCCCCACCCACCACTGCCCATGTAAAAAGGACCAATATTAAGCATTGATCTCGGCATTTAAGTCATTAGATGTACATCTTTTTGAACATGGGGAAACTTGAACACATTATCTTCCTTATGAAACTTTTATGTTGGTTGCTTTTCAAAAGCAAGGAGCTAGTAGTCCACATCTTTCCTTATGCATAGCCAATGTAAGACTTGGATGAGAATCCTAGTGCACTTCCAGTCTCTGGTCTATGCAAACATCATACAAAAATGGACAATTGTGAAGGGCCATTACAAGGTCATTGGGTGCATTTTTCCAGCCTCTGTTGTGCAGTGGGTCGATTGGTCCATGACATGAGGATGACATGTCTTGATTAGATACGTTCTTGCTTCTTTGTGATGATTTTCCATGGATTTGGAACATTGCATGGAATTCTGCCAGTTTTTAAACTGTGGAAGAAGTCTACAAATTTCCAAATGCATGGTACTGCCATCTTGTGCATGTGCAGAATGGCGAAGCCTTGCACTGCCCTGAATTTTGCATAATACTCTGCTGCTATTTTGTGCATGCATAATATTGGATGCAGCTAATCTAGATCTCTAGTGAAACATAGACACAGTCTGCTCCACATTTTGCCAGACTGGAATGGGCAAATCTGTCAAAGAAGGAATCCACACTGAAGTTTAGTTCAGCCCTAATCCCGATGAGCAATGGGACCACTGCTCCATTAGTTCCAAAATGGAAGCACATTGAAGGGACCTGACTAAATACCTTTGGTCGTCTGGCCAAGTGTGTATCACCACTTCTTCAGTGGTGGTCATGGACAGTGGCTTCATTAGTGTGTGACTGATCATGATGATAAGTGGAGGAGGCAAAATGCCCGTTGAAATAGCCAGGAATGGAAGAGATTCCTATAGCTACCTTGGCCCCAAAGCAATGCACAATGCAATGTGCAGTGCACGGGCAGACCATGGTGCAATTTGGGGGGGAAGGTGACCTGTTGTACCAAGGGATATCACCTGCAGAATATGTCGTAAGAGGGGACAATTTGGTAGCTTCAAAAACATGTGATTAACATGTGAGCAAATCAATGTATGCATCTCTGTTTCTGTGACATCAGGCATCTCTCATAGAATGCCTGGACACATGGATAATATAACAGGTGGAAACTCCAGAAGACTCTGGCAGGTGGGAAGGTGATAAAGTGACCTCTGTACAAATGAGATTTTGGCCATAAAGTTTTTTTAATTAAATGGCTCTTCTAAAAATATGGACAATGTCTGACTTGTTTGTATTCTATTATGATATCTAACTCTTGGATGGAAGGTGGAATTTATAGCTTCTCTTGCTAATTTCCCCTTGGAAAGGATTTTTACAGACTTGACTTTACAGTATAGCCTGTAAAATCTGTTTAGGGTAATTGATATTCAAGTGATATAAGTTCCTTCCTTTCTGTTCAGCTGGGCAGGGTTGGGAATGGTGATGAGCGCTGCATTCATAAACAAAAGCCAATGTTTATTGGAAAAATTAAAACCTGAACTTAAATGAAACAGTAACGACGGAGGGGGGAGGGACATTTGACTGGACACTGAGGGTTAGGGATGGGCGAACAGATTGCGGTTCGTGTTCAGCCATTCGGTTCGGCAGCATTCGGTTCATGTGTTCGTGTTCGGCCATTCGGGTGGATCGCCAAGTTCACGTTTGGCCATTCGGTTCAGTCGGGTTCAGGTCATGTGTTCGTGTGCGTGTGAATTGCCAAGTTCACGTTTGGCCATTCGGTTCGGCCATGTTCGGGTCATGTGTTCGTGTTTGGCCGTTCGCCGTTCGGGTGGATCGCCGAGTTCGCGTTCGGCGTTCAGCCTAAAAATATCGTGAGAGCGCGGGAAGCCAGAAATCGTGCTGGAAACTGGAAATTAATGTGCATGTGGAGCTGTAAGGCGAGTGGGTGTGTGTTTGAGTCGGTGGCTGCTTGGTTTGTGTGTTTTGGCTCTGATTGTGTTGGGTTTGGCTGTGCTGTGTGTTTGGGTTGGTTGATGTGTATTGTGGGTTACTGTTGGTTTGTGCTGTGTGTGGTTTTTGCCGCTGGAGGAGGAGGAACCGGAGGAGGCCGCTGCCCCTGCTACACCTCCCGTGGCACCAGTGGCACTGGCTTCCTCCTTGGACGAGGAGGAAGCGGTGGGCTCTACTGCCATTCCTGCCAGGTTTGTAAACCTTTTTTTTTACTTTTAAGACAAGAAAGGCTGTATCAGTTAGAGAAAGCTAAGCTCACTGTCATGCTGGTGGGTGCATGGGTGGTGGGCATAAGTCAGGCACCCCCAAATAAGGGCAGTCTCATTCCTCCAGTCAGGGTCACATCTCGCGTTGCCATCCCTAGCACCCCAAGGAGGGCAGCAGGATTCACACATGCCAGCCAGGGGCTTTCTAGTTTCAATATCTAGCATCCCCTAGCACCCCTGGGAGGTCAGGATTTGTACGTGCTTTATGGGGTTTTTTAGTTGCCGTCCCTAGCACCCACAAGGGGGGATGATTAGAAGCATCATCATAAATGCATGATATTTACTTGGTGTTCTTATGTGTTCCCATTTCAGAGAGGAATCGGATTCTTCTGGCCCCAGGCCCAGCCCTGCTTCCAGGCCTAGTACGACAACTCATCACCACTGAACCCCGAGGCGGAGCTCGCCTGCTTCACCCCCAGACATTCAGCGCCAGTCGTCGGATGTCTAGTGGTTTTACATCCAGGGCGACAGAACTGCCACATGCAAGGTATGTCACGGGGACTGGAACAATTACCCTCTGACCTGTTAGGAATGGAAGTCTCCTGCAGAGAGAGATTGGATGGCAACCCAGTCCACCCACTCATGGAGACAGAATGCAGGCAGGGCTTGACAGACCATTGGTCTGACACAGTTTGGCACTTCTAATGTTCTTTTCTTTATCTGCTCTTTCTAGATCTGAAAAAAAGTGTTCCCCCATCAGAGGGAGGGGACAACATCGGGGCTTCTCCGCCACATTCAGCGGACCCACGAAATGCGGGTGAGGCGGGCGGGTGAGGAGGACTCCACTGTAGCTGCACCCATGGAGTTGCAACGCATGCAAATGGGAGGGAAGGCGACCAGGAAAAGGAGGCATATAAGCCCTTCCCCTCCCCCGCCTCAAGCCTCACCATGGAGACCCCCGGGATCCCGGAGGATGCCACGATAAAGGCCCTTAGGGCCAGGTTGCGCAGCTGCACCCAGGGCCACGTGGAGGAGGTCCAGTGCTCCACCGCTGACCTGGAGAAGCGCCTGGTGGCAGAGATGCAGGCAGTGCAGGCGGAGTGGTAGCAGGTGGTGGCATACGGCCAGTATGTGTCCGCCGAGCTGCGCCGCATACAGGTCTACCACCAGGCACTCTCCAGGTGGCACAACAACCTAACAGAGGTGGTGGAGTACGCGGTGGACAACGGCGTGGTGGACCCCTCCATGGTGGATGCTTGCCCTACGGAATGCGAGCCGCCCCAAGGCCTGTTGCCTTACCCCCAAATACGGGGGGACAGGCCCAGTGGCAGAGACACTGACTCTTAGGTTGTTTATAAGTTTCCTTTTCATGTTTGCTTTTGTTTTATTAAATGTCATTGATGTTGTTGTTGTTGTTTTCCTGTATTGAATTTGTAAATAGTTTTAAGTAAAGTTTTCAAATTTATTGTTACGAGGTTCGTTTTACATGTCCTCTCTTTTACCCCTCCCTATGTGCTGAAGTTCTGGCTGGCAGGTGGCAGAATATCATACAGCTACTAGATCCCTTGAAGCAGCACATGCCACCTCAAGTAGCATAGTAACCCAAAGATGTGTGGTGCCAGCAGCAGGGTCTCAACTAGCAGAAAGCCCCCAGGAGGTGCAGGGCTGGTGTTTGTGTGGGTGGGTGTGACAGAGAGAAAGAGAGACAGGCTCCTTGGCAGCGGGCAGCCGGGCAGGAGGCAGCGGGAGCTGGTGGTCGGAGGGGCTTTTAGTTTCAGCTGCCAACTTCAGCGGGCATCCGCGGGTGGGTGCAGAGGAGTAGGCTTTTGGGGAGGGGGCAGGCTGGCATGCGGGCACCGGGCTTCTGAATGCAATGGAATGGAATGCAGCCCCCGTGACTGGAATGATGGTCCCATAATCTTGTTGATGGTCCCTGGGACAGGCGGGCATCGGGGATAGTGGAATGACAGCCTAAAGCCTATAGGGGACACTTCATTTGATCAGGAACACCGCACTAGGTGGTAGCAGGGCAGCAGGTAAGGATGCACACAGGCAGGCACTGGCAGGCAGGCAGGCACATATAATATGATGTGGGTTTATTCCATCTCATTTCGGTAGGTTTGCTGTGTGCTGGATGTGGACAATGGGCATTAATGAGCACAGCACAGATGGGAGTTCTTCCAGGTTCTGGTTGGTGGCAGCTAGGATATACCTAGCTGAGCTCTCCCCCTCTAATCCCCATCTCCCTGGTTCTAGCTGGGAATGGGAATCTCTCTGTCGTTCTCTCTCTCTGGCCATATAGTGCTGGTGACACCATGGGCGGAATCGTGTCTGTCTTTCCTTCAAGCAGTGGGCGGGTGGACTTTCTCTCTCTCTCTTTCTTGGCAGCAATATGGTCGGGCAGACAGGCACCTTCGCATGAGAGTCAGGAAGATGGGCTGAGGTAATAGAGGCATGCTTTCATCATTGCTTTGAGCTTGGCGGCCACCCGGGGTACAGAACACTGGGCGCAGACAGCATATTGGTCTGGCAGCAGCAGCTACTTTCTTAATGCCATTGGCATCATGGCACAGATAGCATATAGGTCTGGCCTGGGGGCCATTTTGGCACGTGAAGAAACAGACATTGCTGGCCAAGGTACAGAACCCTTGCTGCGAATAGCGTGTAGCCCAAGGATCTCTTAGAGAGTCGATCCAAAGAGCTAGGCAGGCATGTTGTGATTGTGAAGGGAAAGGCTGGCAGCTAGTTCTTTGGAGGGGGAGAAGCAGGCAGAGCCCCTGGGGCTAGTCCTGGGGCAGAAGTGGCTGCTTCTCGGTGGGGTGGAATGACAGCGCAGTGTGCAAGGAACGACGGCCCCAGACCCATCACGGTGGGTCCCGGGGCTAGGGTGGCCGCTTCCAGGTATTGGTCACAGCCCTCCCTGCCAGTAACTTGGCCCTGGCACCCAAGAGGTGGGTGCCAGGCGGTGGGTGCCAGGGCTGGAGTGGCTGCTTCTGAATGAGCTGGAATGACATCAGATTGTGAGATGAATGATGGCCCCAGACCCATCACGGTGGGTCCCGGGGTTAGGGTTGCAACTTGTACATCTTGGCAACAGCCCTCCCTGCCAGTAGCTTGGCCCCGGAACCCAGGTGGCGGGTGCCAGGGCTGGAGTGGCTGCTTCTGATTGAGGTGGAATGACAGCGCAGTGTGAGATGGATCCTAGCCAAGTGTGTCCAGTCTCCCTGCCTTGGTCCATCCCAGCTGCATTCTGGGGGGGGGGGAGAGTGAGAGATAGCCAGATACCCCACCCCACCCTGCAGGGTGTTTGCTCACTTCTTCTACGTTGGGTGCAGGGCCCTGCGGGATGTTCCCAAGGTTTGAATGTTGTTGGTTCCAGGCCCCCTGCCCTATAACACAAGCTGCCTTTTGTGTCTGCTGCTCAAAGCTCCTGTCCCCTCCCCCCAATATGGCCCAGTTTACTCTGAGCCTCACATGCAGAGCTGGGAATAGGGCATCCCCAGCCCTGCAGCTGGTGGGGTGTGTGGAGGTCTTGCTGGTGCTTGGGAAGGGGAGGGACAGGCAGAGCTCCCCACCCACTCAGGCTGGGTAGAAGCCTAAAAGACCCTCACATATAATGAATTGAGACACATGAGGTGGGTGCTGGGGCTAGAGTGGCAGCTTCTGGATCTTGGCCACAGCCCTCCCTGCCTGTTGGCCCCAGGATTCTGATGGTGGGTCCTTGGGCTAGAGTGGCAACTTCTAGATACAGTGGAATTAAAGATGGATAGACAGTGGATAGAAAGATGGCTCTCTGTGAGTGGAATGACAGGCCATTTTGAGAGGAAAGAATATGAGCTAGGAAATAATTATGTCAGCAAGCTGCAAAAGCTTTATGGATTAAAATGGGAGGGAGCCTCCAAGAAGCAAGTGTGCTCCCCAAGACTGAGCCACCTTTCTGGCTCTACAGAATCTCCTAGCCAAGTGTGTCCACTCTCCCTGCCTTGGTCTATCCCAGCTGCATTCTGTCCCCACACTTCTCTGGAGCCCCACATGCAGAGCTGGGAATAGGGCATCAGATAATGAATTGAGACCCATCATGGAGGGTGCTGGGGCTAAGGTGGCAGCTTCTGGAACTTGGCCACAGCTCTCCCTGTAGATTCCTCACGAGGAATGAGAGAGCGGGACTGGGTGGGGATGCCCACTGTGATTTCCCAGAAAGCTGTTCTTTTTCTTTGTGAGAGGGGGAGAGGGTTTGTCTTTGGGCTTCTGCCCCACGAGGACCGGGTTAATCTGTTTCTGTCATCAAAGAAAAAGGGAAAAAGAGCTAATCCAAGAAACAGGGCTTCCACTGGACGCTGCACTTAATGGGGGATATTTCTGCTGAGCTGAGCAATGGTGTCCCCCATGCAACCCACTACTTACACACACTGGGCCGGCACGATGGGGCCGGCACGATGGGGCCGGCACGATGGGGCCGCCCCTTCCGCTGTGCAGGAAGCAAGTGTCGCTTGCGGTCTTCAACTGGGTTACATTTTTTTGAATGTACATTTAGGTGCCTTCCAGAGCACTTGTTTCCAGGATGTAAAGAGTTTTTTTAAAAAAATAAAAAATACCAGCCACTCCCGTGTTAATTTTAGATATTTCAAGTGAAGATTTGGTAGCCTGTGCAAGTTGGATCCAGCACGCTGCCTCTAAATTAATGGGCATTGAACCTGCCCTTGTTCGTAGTCAAGATGTTGCCACCGTCTCCTTGCAGATCCTGGAGAGGAAAACACTTTCTTTCCAAGGGAAGAATCCATTGTGAATCAGAGTAGGAAACAGGACAAAAAAGATCGGGGCAAATTCCCCTCTTCCTTGAAATGCAGCCTTTAAAATGTTCCCGTTGTTAAAACCCAGAAGTTCCCTGGAAGGCCTAGAGCGTCTCTGACGCCGGCAGCCACAGCCGGCGCTGAGGCCGCCGGACCGCCCGCCACCGCCGCACCCGGAGCTCTGCAAGGTAAGCAAGCTATGAACTTTAGTAGGGGTGATCCCTGGGGGGTTGGGGGGGTGTTAATCACCCCCCCCAGGGATCGGGTCATACTTACCGGCGGCTGCGGGGATGCCGCGGCCGCTGGTGCTGGGGGGTGGGCTCGCCTCTGAGTCTTTTTTTAAACAAAAATCCAGGCTGGGCAGGGTGGGTGGGGGGTGTCCCCCCTTCCACCCACGCAGCCTGGACTCGGGGAGGGTTTGGGTTTTTTAACTTTTTTGGTGGGGCTTTAAGTTTTTACATTGCAGCCATTTTTAAATGGCTGCAATGTAAAAAAATCCGGTACCCGGAATCCGGTACCCAGACCGGATTTACCGGGTTGAATTCGATAATGCCGGTACGCCCGGTACCGGCATTATCGGATACCGGATTTACCGGTTTTCCCGCCCCTACTGCTTGGTAATACTGTTGAATACTTGGTACCACTTGGTACTTGGTAAAATACTCAGTACTTTGTAAAACACTGAATATTTTACAGAGTATTTTATCGAGTCCCCTGAGTGGTGGGCAGGAAGGTGACAGGAAGGGTCTGCAAAGACAATTCACAAACAGGAGGCAGTCCATTGAGTCAGAGTGGATCTGGTTCACTGTCTGCTGCTGCTGCCACCACCAGTGAGAAGTGGTGAGGTCCACCAGTGCTGCACATCTCCCAGCTGCAGGCTGGGAGTTCTGGCAGCCATATTTTCTCTGGGTGCATACCAGGATATGTAGTCCAGCATGCTAAGAGAAAGCCAGCATTCTAATGCTTTCTGGGAGCATGATGGACTACATTTACCAGCAGAGTCCCAGAGAAATGTTGGTGCAGTACTGTGGGCCGTCACAGGGTTTGCAGTGCTTGTGGGACCTCACTGGCGGTGGAGGAAGGTTGCAAGCCTGCTCCACTTTGACTCCATGGCTATGTCCTATTAGTGAGTTTGTTTTGCTACCCCTCCCTCCCTCCTGTCCCCTTCCTGCCAGCCATGCCTGCCCCCTTCCTAACCATCACATTAGGGGAGTTATGCCTACCTCTTTCCTTCCCACCATTCCAGATTGGATGATCAAGGAGTTACCGAGGAAACCAAGTACTGTGACCATTAATCCGTTCATCAGTACTTGGTAAAATTGAGTCAAGCACTGTGATCCTCGATAACTACCAAGTAAAACCAAGGACCGAGTTTCAGTCCTATTCCGAACTCAATAGTTCAGGCAGCTATTATCAGCTGGGTAGACTGGAGGCAGACATCCAGTGTGAGACCAAGCAAGACTTGAACCCCAAACCTTAGTACATTAACCACTTAGTCACAGAACCTTTATTTATCATTGTGCCAAAATATTCTGCATTCAGGTTCTGTATTCATTAATATTATTTTCATTTTCAAATTTCACTCCAAATATGCAAAATAATATTTGCACCAAAAAGAATATTTGCATATCCAGTGACAGTCCACGTTTTCTGGGACTTGGGGATGTTTTTGTTATAATATTTGGTTATTTGTCCAAATATACAAAATGAAATTATTATTATTATTATTATTATTATTATTATTATTATTATTATTATCATCAAGCATTTATATAGTGAAGGCAATGCACATGGTGCTTTACAAAGTAATTGAATAGACACGGTCCCTGCCCTAGGGCTTACAATCTGAGGGGGGGGGAGATGAAGGAAGGGGGACAGAGAGAGACAAGGAGTGTAACATTCATGAGGATGCAAGGTCCCAGGTGCACACGCTTGACTTGCTTGGTTACATCGAGAATGATGGCTGGTTGGTCCATGTGGTGAGGATATGAGTACACAGACCTTACGTAAAAGATTGTACTGGATGGAGGGTATCAGCAGGAGTTAGGTGAGGGGATCAAGAAGTCGAGAAGGGCTGGGGAAATAACTGGGGAAATAAAACAATTAAAAAACCCAAAGTGAATAACTAAAAGTAGTGGGCATGAATAATGTGTTTAGGAACACTTTGTCGGGCCTAGCTCGCTTCTCGGGTTCTCACTTTTCTTGAAAAGAATCAGGGTTCTCAACTCATTCTTTCCAATGAGAAGTAGATGAGAATTGCCCTGTCACCAAGAAAAACTAGAACCTCCCCCCACACTTGTTTAAAATAAAAAACATTGTACTCACCAGGTTGCTTCTCTCTGTGTCCGGGACTGCTCTGGGTTTCCTAGCTTCCCTCTCCACTTCTCTGTGAGAGCAAGCGAGGAGTCAAGTTCACTGAGGAGGTGTTTTTAAAAAAACAAAACAAAAAAACATCCCAAACAACTGCACATGCGCAAAATGGCCCCTGGGGCCGTTGTGCACATGCACAGCCTTTTTCAAAATGATGGAGGCAGCATCAGCGCCATTTTGGAAAAGGGCAGCTGGTCTGCACATGCGCAGACAAAGCACCACACATGTGCTGAATGGCTTTCCTTTTCCAAAATGGCATCTATGCTACCAGTGCTACTTTGACAAAGGGCTATGCATGCACAGAATGGCCGCAGTGGCCATTTTGCATGTACACAGACCAGTTTTTGAATTTTCTTGAGATTCTCGTGGATTACTAATGAAAAAAAAAAGAAAGGATCCACAACTATGTACACAAAACCTGGTATATTATAGTATATGAAATATCACAATATCACTCTTGTGGACAAATCTGTAGCTGATACATGCCACATATACACAATTTATACCAAAACAAATTACATATACATATCAAATTGCATAAAACATGTGTAAGCACATACAGTACTTATCACATTAAAAAACATGTATGATATCAAAATTAATATAATGGAACAACCACACACATGTTCAAATTGTGCCCCTGAACAACTTGGAGCTCTGATGGAAATCCAATATTGTGTGAAATACCAGATATCGCTCTTCTGTGTGTAGTCACACACAGGACTATGAGATCTGATAAAAGTCCAAACGCGTTTCAGGGCCACTGCCCCTTCCTCAGTGGACAAATATACAATAAACGCAGCAAATTCAAAATGTGTTAGGATCTGCAGGACAATAAACGTGACCTTCCTATGCACAACTGCTGCCTCTTTAAGGGCTGATGTCACTGCTGGTTTAGTAGTCTCAAGTTGGGATCTGCAGGGCAATGAGCATAACCTTCCTACGTGCAGCTGATGCCTCTTTAAGGACTATTGTCACTGCTGGTTTAGTAATCTCAAATTAAACCTGTAAATTCAAAACAATCACAAGCTAAACAAGAGGATATCTTCTATACTGGCAAAAAACCCACCAAATCAATGCCTTGGAGTCTTAAATTCAAAACTGTTAAGATGATGGCATTTAAACTTACAACAAACACCGCTCTCAAAATCCACAGCAAAAAAGGAAGGGGGGGGGGCGAGGGAGACAACAAAGAAAGGGAAAAGACTAAAACACTTACTTTGGTGCTAGCCTTGTGCCTCTCTAGTTGTAAAAAGGAAACTCACATGGGCTTCTCTAAAACAAATGATACAGTGACACACTTATTACAAATGCCTGCCTGCCATGCCGCCATGCAACATGGTGCAACATTAGTTCTTGGGTAGAGAGAGGGCTCTATTGCCATCTCTTTTTTTGGATTCTCGTGAGTTCTCAGAATGTTACCTAAGCTGCTGCATAAGCTCATGGCAATACCGATTGCACTACCAGAGGCCTTCTTCAGACTAAATGAGGATCTGTTAAAAGATTTGGTGTGGAATGGCAGAAAGCCACGAATTAGGAAAGATTCATTAATGCAAGTAAAGGAAAAAGGGGGACTAAATGTACCTAACCTAAAATTATATCACAGAGCAGCAATTACATTGGGGATTTATGACTGGTTTCAGGAGTTCAACGCACCCGAATGGGTGAGGTTAGAGAAAGAACTGACACAGGCAAAAGAATTAAAAGAACTCCTAGTCGATCAAGGGAAAATGTCGGCGGAAATCAGAAGAGAGCATCCATTCGCAGGAATATTGTGTAGGAACTGGCACATACTGAGGAGGAAAATGGGGTTAGAAGGAGAATACTCCCCCTTCACCCCAATAGACTCTATAATGGCCAGGAAAAGAGGAATAGCACCGGGGCTCAGGGAATCATTAAGAAAAAAGGGGATAGTAAGAATGGGGCAACTATTTACAAGAGGGAACTTTCTATCCATAGACAAAATAGAAGAAATAACGCAAGACAGAGTAGATATTTTCCAGTACTTACAAATAAAAGGTCTAGCAAATGCCCCCCAAAATAAAGAGAAATTTAACAGGGAACCACTTAAGTTGGAAACGCAGATATTCAACAAAAATAAATCCTCAGGAAGATTGGGAAAGTTATACAAATCAATAAAGGAACTATACTATAAGGCACCAGTAAAGTATATAGAAGATTGGAGGAAGGATTCAAACCTATCCCTAGGGCCGGAACAGGAAAGGGAGATATGGCACCATATGAACAGGTGTG
>QEPC01007294.1:385413-403930 GCA_003113815.1 Sphenodon punctatus
GAGATCCAGGTTTCTGTAAGAGCAAGGAGTTGAAAGGGGTGAGAGAGGAAGAGATCATGGATGAAGGGGGCTTTAGCCACAGATGAGCAGCAGTTCCAGAGGGAGCAGGAGAAAGATAATTGGTTTCGAGGAAGGCATGGGATGTGGATGAGATTGGGGGATATGGAGCAGCTGGGTATGCAGGGTTTGGGTCTCGCATGGGCCTCACACCAGCCCCAATGGGCTGTGGAGTATCTGGGTGTGGAAGGTTTGGGTGAGGGGAGGTGGGGGTGGGTGGGGGTAGGCTTACAGGGAATGGGCAATGGGGGATGAGGGAGGGGAGGGGAAATGGGCATGGGTGAGAATAAGGGGTAGGTTGGTTGGAGAAAGGCCACTGGAGGAGGGAGAGGGAGAAGGAGGAGAGCCATGGTAAGGGTGAGAAGGATGGGGGAGATAGAGGGTGAGGAGGCATGGGAGGTATGGGGAGGCATCATAGGTGGTAACAGTCTGGGAAGCAGAGGGAAACCAGGCCTGAGGGTGTCACAGGAGTGCGTGCATGATGGGTGGAGGCGATGGTCAGAGGCGGCTGTGTGGCGTGGGCATTGTCAGGGGGGTGGCTCCTCGCTGTCCTTGCACCGGCCTCACAACGGCCACAAAAGAGCCAGCAGGGCACCCTGCCAGGGGTCTGGGCAGCGGGGGTGGGCTGGATGCTTTCTCTGTCTGGCCCAAGGGGTGGGGCTACCCTCACCTGTGGGGATTGGAGCAGAAGGTCAGCTTCTGCTGTGCGGGTTAAGGTTAGGGTAAGGGGAGCAGGGAAATGGGTCTGGAGACACAGCACTGCCCTAACCACCTATAGTCCCACACTCTCTTTTGCTTGGGGCAAGCTTGCTTGTGGAAGGAAAACACCTCTCAGGTTCTTAGATGGCCCAAAGTCTCTTACAAGAGAAACAAGGCACAGATCATCATTGGGGGGGAAACAACGAGGCCCTGAGCAATGCCCCCACTCATTCACCACCACACCCACGGTTTCACCCAGTCTACTTCTAATTTCTCCCTAACCACCCAAACACCATTTCTCACAGTGCTCATGGGGAAGGAAGGGGAAGGATGGTGCTTCACAGTGGGGACCGCAGGAGGGGGAACCCATAGGGAACGTGGGGATGGCAGTCGGGGATGGGCTCGCACAGGGTCAGGGGGGAAAGAGGAAGGGGCCCACACAATTATGTCAAAAAAGTGTTCCACAAGCACTTCCGCAGGCACACACTCCACTTACAACCATGCACACTCCACTCACCCTGTCCACGCTCTCCCACAGTCTCTCCCACACTCACTTTGCACTCGCTATACCGAACCAATTCCTACTGCTTCATCAAACACTCGGGGCCAGTCTCACAGCACGCTGATCACCAGCGTTGCTTGTGAGTACATGACCTCCCTTTATTCGGTTAGTTCTGCCCGTATCTCTCCTGCAGATGCTCAGAGTGTCGCAGCACTCCTGCTGGCCCCACCCCCTCACTCCCAGATGCCCTACGTGGAGGCGGTGCCCTGGGCGCCCGGCTGGCGCCCTGCCCTTTCGGCCTCTGCCATGCCTCCTGTCCTCCTCCTGTGCCTGTCCATGGCTCGGCGAGTGGGGTTCCTCAAGCGGCCGCGGCCCCCCATGGGCTGCCGCCGGCCCCACCAGTGCCAGGACCCAACGTATAGATAGATAGATAGATAGATAGATAGATAGATAGATAGATTGTGTAGTGATTCAATTTTAATATTTTATCATGTGATTGTAGGACTAGGTCTTTGTAGATATTAGATAATATTCCATTTAGTTCTATAGGTTTTAGAATAGTTAATAGCAGTTAGAGTTAGCGTAGTAGATATATATAATATTCAAATTCTGAATAAATAAATAACAAATATATAAAATATTCCTCCGTATAATTTGGAAAGGAAAAATGGAGAAGGGAAGCAGGAGAGGCCAGTTTCCTGCCCGTAAGGTGGCAATGGGGCATGTGGCAGAGGTAGAAGGTGCGTGCCAGTGGAGTGGCAGCAGACATCAGCAGCAGCCTGAGCCCATCACCACACCCCAAACTCCACAGGCCTGATTTTGGCTGTGAGGCTTCAGAGGCTCCCAGCAGTGGCACTAGACGAGGTGTGATTCAGAGGCCCTTCCTACCAGCATCCTCTACTGCCACACAGGGCACTGGAAGGCCTGCAGTCCAGGAGGCTGCAGCTGTCTCTGCTGCCATGGCAGGACCAGGTTCAAGTGCATTGGGGTTGGATGTTACTCAAGGACCACCAGTTTCCCCCATTATTGAAGTGATTCCCAGAAGACCAGGGCTGCTATATTCCAAACCGGTTGCTAGAGGCAGGGCCCAATCCCTGGGCAATGGCTACAGGTAGACGAGCATCAGTACCAGCAGCAGCAGCGGAAGCATCAGAAGCATTAGAAGCTATAGGGGCACAGGGAGAGTGGCAGCAGCATGGGCTGTCAATCAGCCTCAGGGTCCTAGTACTCCCCTTCACGGGACATATCTCAGATTTGGGACAGCCAGGCAGATACTAGTCCTGTGGAGGAGATGTCTAGTGCTGAGGCAATGGCTGTTGTTCAGAGAGCTGTGTCACCACCATGTTCTGCCCCTCCCATCAGCGCTGTCAGTGATGCATCACCCGGTGCGGGCCAGAAGGCAGGAGGGGGGCAAAAAATCATACATCTGGGCGCATTTTAAGTTGGTGTGGGCAGATGATCCCAGGGAGGTGCAGTGCACTTCGTGCCAGAAGGTGGTGAAGCATGGGCAGGCGCTCACCAACCTTGGCACAACTGCCATGGCGAGGCACCTGAAGCGATTCCACAGTGCTGTGCTGCTAAGTGGGCAGGCAGGGACAGTGGACACCAGCGGGTTCCCGACTGCAGTGACCAGTTATCTGCCTCCAGCAGCAGGCAAGCATCCTCGAGCAGCTACCTCTAGCACCAGAGCGGTATTGCTTCTAGGGCGCAACAGCAACAATAGCAGCAGCAGCAGCAGCAGCAGCAGCAGCAGCAGCCAATTGAGGCCCAGTAGCGTCAGTGCACCATGGAGGAGGTGGGGTGGGGACAATTGCTAAGTCCATTTGGCAGCTGCAGGATGTGTAGGACAGTTTGGCTTTCAACTGAAAGCCACACGCATTTTGGGGGAAATTATAGCGCTCGATGGGCAGCCCTTCTCGGTGGTTGGGGACATGGGGTTTAGGACCTGATTGGCTTCCTGGCCCCCCCAGTTAAAGTTGCCCTCGTACACCACCCTGAGTTGGCAGGTGGTGCCAGTCTTGTACAGGGATTTAAATGAGTGGGTGAGGGAGCGGCTGACATGGGCTGGGAGTGCCATCGTCCATTTCACCACCGACTTGTTGTCAAGCAAAAAGGCGCAGGATGCCTACCTGGCAGTGACGGCACACTGGTGGCAGGACCCAGAGGCAGCATTTGGGAGTGGCAGGAGGGATCCTGAAGCAGGGTATAGGTGTGCCCTGCTTCAGGTGGAAGTAATGCATGGCCCCAACACGTCTCGCAACATCGAGGCAGTCCTGACCGCCATTGTGAGGGAGTGGGTCACGCCAGGTGTGCCCTTCACCAAGGGGTGTGTGGTGACTAACAACGCAGTCGATATATTGAGGGCAGTCCATGAGGGGGGCTTCACCAGCATCCCTTGCGCCACACACACCCTTCACGTGGTGGTCAGGGATGCTCTGGAATTGGGGAGAAGGGGATTGGGGCCGGCATCCTCAGCTCTGTGATTGAGTGGGGGAGGAAGCTGGCCAGTTTCTTTATCCAGAGCATGAAGTGCAGCAACCTCCTCTGGGCAAAGCAGGCAAAGCAAGGCTCACCAGTGCACCAGATAGTGCAGGATGTGTCCACGAGGTGGAATTCCACGTTCCTGATGCTCAAGTGGCTTCTCAAGCAGAAAGCCGCCTTGCATCAGGTTAAAATGGTGATGGACAGCGGGGCACCTCCATGGTACAAGGGGACAGAATAAGAGATCCTGGCTGACACTGTCTTTGTTCTGAGACCGTTTCTGGCCATGACGGAGACCATCAGCTCCTCCACAGCCACCATCAGCCAAGTGACCCGTCTGGTCCAGAGTCTCCTCAGGAGGCTGGAGGAATTTCTCCATGGGTGGGATTGTGGCCCTCAGGGCAAGAAGCTGGTGGCTGAGGCGGTTACCCTGGTGCGGCAGCTGAAGACAGGACTGAAGGCACAGTTCGATAAGTTCCTACAGTGGGAGGAATATGTGTTGGCAACCATGCTGGACCCCAGGGCAGCATGACACAGCAGACACTGCTCTATGGCCACTGGAAGGGTGAGCTGGTGGAGACAGTCCGGGAGGCAGAGAGGGCTCTGGAGAGTGCGCAGCAGCAGTAACAGGATGCCCCTGGGGTTGGTGGGAGTGGGAGCAGCCACCCCTTTCATCAGGCAGGGTCTATCGCTGCTCCCAGTCCTAGAAGTAGCAGCACCAGCAGCAGGCTGAGCAGCACCAGCAGCAGGCTGAGCAGCACCAGCAGCTCAGATGTGCAGGCCACTCTGGCAAGCATGGGCCCGTGCACAGCAGGGCAGGCAGCGTGGCTGAGGGCAGTGGTGGAGGTGGTGCTAAAGGACAGTTATGTGAGGGAGTACGACAGTGCCTCAGCAGCAGTGGAGAACTACCTGGAGGAGAAGCTGTGCATCGATCCCTGCAGCGATCCCTCAAACTACTGGTCCGGCAAGACCAAAGTGTGGCCGGCCCTGTCCAAAGTGGCTAAGGCTCTGTTGTCCTGCCCACCAACGAGTGTCCCCAACGATCAGGTGTTCTCTATGGCAGGGGACATTTGTTTGCCGCAGCGCCTGAGACTGGGTGCCAAGTTGGTGGAGCAGTTGCTGTTCATTAAGGTGAACCTTCCACTTCTGGGATTCCCCAAGCTGCCCTTGGACATGGATTGATGGTGCAGTGGCACACGTCTTCCCATGCCAGAGGCAATCTTGGAATGGGGCTCCTCCTCAATCTGGACTGCTGCTGCTGAGGTGCTTTACCTCACTCCAAATACCCGGTTCCCGTCCTGCCTCTCTCTCTCTCTCTCTCTCTGACTAGATGGCCTCAGATGGCCTATCTGACTGACCTCATGATGCTGAGTGAAATTGGGACGCTGTAAGCCTGCTAGTCAGCCTCTGACTAGACGATCTCGGCCCACCTATCTGACTGGTTCTCTTTCTCTCGCACTGCACAGTCTTCACCAGCCTATCTGAGTGCGCTGCCAAGGTCCAAGCCTGCCTTCCTTACTACCTCTCATGCCATCATGCTTTTCTGTCCACCCTGGTTACCAAGCTTGAACCCTGCCTCATCCTGCCTTCTGATCATGACAAAGTGCCTGTCTGCCTGCCCTTTGGGCAAAGCTCGAACCCTGCCTCAGCCTGCCTTCCGATGCCAAAGCCCTGCCCCACCCTGCCTGCCTGCCTCTCATGCCAAGGTGCCTGTCTGCTCACCCAGGTTGCCAAGATCAATGCCTGCCACAGTCTGCCTTCTGATGATCATGCCACACTGCCTGTCTGCCCGTCCGCCGAGGTTGTCAAAATCAAAGTCTACCTCAATCTGCCTTCCGTTTCTCATGCCACGCTGCCTATCTGCCCGCCCTGGTTGCCAACCTAGAGCCCTGCCTCAGCCTGTTTTCCGATGATCATGCGACACTTCCTGTCTGCCCATCCTGGTTACCAGCCTCGAACCCTGCCTCAATCTGCCTTCTGCTTATGCCAAAGTGCCTGTCTGCCAACCCTGTGGGCAAAGTTAAAGCCCTCCCAGCCTGCCTGCCTGCCTCTCATGCTAAGGTGCCTGTCTGCCTGCCTTGGTAGTCCTGGGTGATATGCCCCACTGACCTGATGATCCAGCTGCTGCTGTCTGCTTGTCCATGGGTGCTTTTCCCCTGGCATATACAAATGTGCCCACGCAATCCTGCTGCTGTCTGATGCTATATGGGATCTCTTCCCTGGCAAATCCTCCAACTCTGGCTCCATGGATGCTGCACACACACAAATCCTGCTGCTGTCATCTCTGGTGTTCCACAGGTTGCGTGCAATGGCAATCCAATGTCTGCTGCTGCTGATATTGCCCCTGCAGTGCCACAGGCTCTGTGTCCTGGCCATCCAATCTATGCTGCTGCTGCTGCTGCTGCCTCTGCTGTGCCACGGGTACTGTGTCCAGGCAATCCAATGTCTGCCGCTTCTGCCAATGCTGCCTCTGCTGTGCCATGGGTTCTGTGCCCTGGCAATCCAATGTCCGCTTCTGCTTCCTCTGCTGCGCCATGGGTTCTGTGACCAAGCAATCCAATTTGCACTGCTGCTGCCTCTGCTGCACCATGGGTACTTTCCCCTGCAAACTAATCTCTGCTGCTGCTGCTGCTGCTGCTTCTGCTGCTGCTGATGCTGCTGATGCTGCTGATGCTGAACATTGCCTCTGAAGTGCCATGGGTACTGTGCCCCGGCAATCAAACCTCCGCTGCTGCTGCTTCTGCTGTCTCTGCTGTGCCATGGGTACTGTGCTCGTCAATCCCGTCTCTGCTACTGGGTGACCATGTGATTCATCACTGGGCAAGGCTTGACCAATTTGCAGTAGAGCTTCTTGAGATAACTCCAGTACAATGGAAACCTGCAATGCTCGGCCAGGTAGGGGTACCAGTCACCAAGCCCTGGCTGTGCCTCTGCCGCTGCTCCACCCATGTCAGCCAGCCTGCAATGCCTGGACAAGCAGGGGTGCCAGCCACCAAGCCCTGGCCGGGCCTCTGCCGCTGGTCCACCGATGCCAGCCAACCTGTTATGCCTGGCCAAGGAGGGGTGCCAGCGACTAAGCCCTGACTGGGCTTCTGCTACTGCTCCACCGATGCCTGCCAGCCTGCAATGCCTGACCAAGCAGGGGTGTCAGCCGCAGTTACTGTGCCCTGGCAATCCAATTTCTGCTGCTGCTGCTGCTGCTGCTGTTGCTGGTGGTGGTGGTGGTGGTGGCGGTACTGCGCATCAGCCATTTCCTCCTCTCTCTTTTAGGTGGGCATAGCTCAGATGAGTGCGCCAGCAAGCGGGGGCTGGGTGTCCACATAATTCACCACCAGGCAAGGCTTGACCAATTTGCAATAGAGCTTCTTGAGATCGGTCGCGTATGATACCAGCCTGCAACACCCAGCCAAGTTGGGGTGCCTCACCAAGTCCTGGCCGGCCAAAGTCTCCCACCACTAAATGACACCTCTGCTGTGCCATGGCAATCGCAGATTAGAATCTCATATCAGAATTGATTCCTTTAACAGCTAGAGAATTAAAATTCAAGCTGAATTGGGAATCAGAAAAATGAGAATTAATTAAAACAGGAAGCCATTTTAATGATAAATCTGGAAAGACCTGCTTAATCAAATGTTACACAGAGACTGGCAACAAGGATCTTGTAGCCTGAATGCATTATAAATCTTCACCTGCTTTAAGAAAAGTATATAGCATCATCTGGATGAAATGCAATCCAATCGATGCTACTTTGCCCCGGCCATCCAATGTATGCCACTGCTGCCACTGCTGCTTCTACTGTGCCATGGGTTCTGCTACTGGTCAATCCAATGTCTGCTGCTGCTGCCTCTGCTGTGCCATGGGTTCTGTGCCCAGCCAATCCAATGTCTTCTTCTGCTGCTGTTGCTACTGCTGATGTGCCATAGGTTCTGTGCCCTGGAATCTAATGTTCACTTTTGCTGCCTCTGCTGTGCCATGGATTCTGTGCCCCAGCAATCCAATGTCCACTGCTGCTGCCTCTGCTGCCTCTGCTGTGCCATGGGTTCTGCTACTGGGCTATCCAATGTCTGCCACTGCTGCTGCTGCTACTTCTAGTATGCCATGGGTTCTGTGTTCTGACAATCCAATGTCTGCTCTTGCTGCCTCTGCTGTGCCATGGGTTCTGTACCTAGGCAATCCAATGTCTGCTGCTGCTGCCAATGCTGCCTCTGCTGTGCCATGGGTTCTGTACCTAGGCAATCCAATGTCTGCTGCTGCTGCCAATGCTGCCTCTGCTGTGCCATGGGTTCTGTACCTAGGCAATCCAATGTCTGCTGCTGCTGCCAATGCTGCCTCTGCTGTGCCATGGGTTCTGCTATTGGGCAATTCAGTGTCTGCTGCTACTGCCAATGCTGCCTCTGCTGTGCCACGGGTATTGTGCCCCGGCAATTCAATGTCCACTGCTGCTGCCAATACTGTTTCTTCTGTGCCACGAGTACTGTGCCCGGGCATTCCAATGTCTGCTGCTGATGCCAATGCCACCTCTGCTGTGCCATGGGTTCTGTGCCCCGGCAATCCAATATCCTCTGTTGCTTCCACTGTGCCATGGGTTCTGTGTCCCGGCAATCCAATGTCCGCTTCTGCTGCCTCTGCTGTGCCATGGGTTTTGTGCCCAGGCAATCCAATGTCTGCTGCTGCTGCTGATGCTTCTGCTTCTGCTGCTGCTGCTGCTGCTGCTGCTGCTGCTGCTGCCTCTGCTCTGCCATGGGTTCTGTACCCCGGCAATGCAATGTCCGCTTCTGCTGCCTCTGCTGTGCCATGGGTTCTGTGCCCAGGCAATCTAATGTTTGCTTCTGCTGCTGCTGCTGCTGCATCTCAGACAGCCAACCATGCCCCCACAGGCACCTCCAGGGGCCAAGCGCTGAACCTGCCTGCCTGGGCTAACTGGGGTACCAATCCCCAAGCCTTGCCAGTCCCTGATGCTGCTGTTGCTGCTGCTATGTCTCCGATGACCTGCCATGCCCCCACAGGCACCCTTGGAGTGGCCGAACTCTGTGGGACCGAACCCATGAACCTGAACTAAGGTTTTGGACCTAATGGCCAAACAACCAAGATTCCACACCCTGTTCTATTCACACATCCCTAGCGGCAGTCCACAGGGCATGAGATTGTCCCCAATGTTGTTTGAGGAATCTCCAGCTCAAAATGCTGAATGCTGAAATAGCAAAATACTGAAGCAGCAGAAATACTGAACACAAAATGTGACCAAAGTACCATATACCAAAATACTGAAATCAGCCAAATACTAAAGTCAAGAAAATGAAGAAACAAAAATATAAATTTGGCAATGCTACTGAAGTCAAATTTGGATATTTGATTTTGGGAATGAAGTAATTTCTCTTTACAAATATTAAAAGACATATTTTTATTGTTGCAGTTCTAGTTGGGATTTTCAAATCAAGCAGTGGTGGCTGATGGGTTCTGGGGCCAGTCCAATGGTGGACAGGGCCAACAGTAGAAGGAACCACCCCATAGAGATGTGTGAACAGACCGTAGTTCAGATGTTTGAACTAAAAACTTAGTTTGGGTTTTTAGTTTTGGTTCCGCAGAGTTCGGACCTCCCCGAACACTTAGAAAGTTTGGTCCTGGGGGTGCCCGTGGGGGCATGGCTGTCTGTCTGAGACCCAGTGGCAGAAGCAGCAGCAGAGGCCAGGAGTCACTGGCTTCCAGGCATCGATGGAGCAGTGGCAGAGGCCCAGCCAGGGCTTGGTGGCTGGCATCCCTACTTGGTCAGGCGTTGCCAGCTGGCATCGTACTCGACTGATCTCAAGAAGCTCTACTGAAAATTGGTCAAGCCTTGCCCAGTGGTGAATCTCATGGACACCCAGCCTCCGGCCACTGACGCACTCGTCCGAGCTATGCTTGTCTATAAGAGGGAGGCAGAAGCCCGGACAGGTCTCGGTGGCTAGCACCCCTCCTTGGTCAGGCATTTCAGGCTGGCTGTCATCTGTGGAGCATTTGGCAGACAGTAAAGTGGAACAACAGTCCTCCCTGACTGGAACCTGGACCCCAGAATCCTGATGGTGGGTCCTGGGGCTGGAGTGGCTGGCTGTTTCTTGATGTGGTGTAATGACGGCTCCCCAGGAGCAGAATAACGGCCCCAGAACCCTGATGGTGGGTCCTGGGACTAGAGTGGCAGCTTCTGGATGAAGTGGAATGACAGCCCACCCTGCCTGTAATGTAGGCATCAGAACCCTGATGGTGGGTCTTGGGGCTGGAGTGGCTGGCTGTTAGGTTTTTTTTAAAAAACCCACCACAGGGATCACCCTACCTGGTGGTGCCGGGGATTTGGACCTGGGTCCCGTGGCGGCAGCAGTGGTGGGGCCAGCTCTGGCGGTGCTGAGGAGCACTTCAGGCCACTACTTCTGGTCAGGTGACCAGGTCAGGTGATCTGGAAGGCATAGTAAGGACCTTATGCGCTCTGCAGTCCTGCCAGAGCCGGCCTCGCTGCCACTTTGGAACCCGGGTCTGGAGCCTGACCTACCTGGTGGTGCTGGGGTTTCGGCCACAGGACCCAGGGCTGGAGCCTTGGCACCACCAGGTAGGGCGATCCCTGTGGTGGGGGCTGTTGTTTTTTTTTAAAAAAAATAATTTGTAGGCTGTGCAGGGTGTGGGGGGGAGGTGAGCTCCGGTGCCCCTTCCACCCACGCAACCTGGAGGGAGGGAAAACCAGGTTCCCCCATGCCCCCCACACCCTTCCCGAACAGGATTGCCCCCCCAAACAGGTTCGGGCCAAACAGACAAACCCCAAACAGTTTTGTTGGGTCGAACCCCGAACGGGTCGAACCCCAAACCCCTGGGTTTTTGCACACCCCTAATGATGGGTATAACACCTACATATATCTAATCTAATCTAAATAAATGAAACTATGCAGGTAAATGTGTGGAAATGGGTGAAATAGGAGGAGGAGGATGGTAATGTATTGAGAGGAACACAAACTGCTGGGAGAGGGAGAGTTCTGAAAACGCCTGCTGACAGGATCAGTGGCTAGCTCACTACAATATGGTAGGAGGGGAGGGCAATGACTTTTATTACTTGCTGGGCCTTCCTTACCACAAGCCTCATTGGCTCTGTGAAGCTTAGCCCATGGCCAATCGCAGACTGCCAAGCCAGTGGTCTGAGGAAAAGAGGGATGGTGATTGGACAGGCTGGCTGCTAATCCAAGCCTTTCTCCACCCCTGGGGCCCAGGAGTCTGCTCCTCATCTGCCTCTGCCCTCCCTGGGCCTGCCAGCCAGGGTTTTCCCGCCTGAATGCCCCCAAACTTCTCCGAACACACCTGAACTGTTCAGGGCTCCTGGAGTTCGGTTCAGCCATTTGTTTCAGTCTTCCTAACTGGCTGAGTTCGGCCGAACCCTGAATGTCTGTCCGCGTTTGCACATCCCTATCACCCCAACAGTAGATGGAGCCAACCCAACAGTAGGCAGATCCAACCCAACAGTAGACTGGAAATTGCACACTTACATGATCATGATCAATGGAATAGAACATACACACAACCCACCATGTGGCATTCAAAGAAAGACACACCAAAATGTATGGAAATGCAGGAAAGCAGGTTTATGTAGAATTCTAACATGCACACCATAAATGCTGCAATTGGTCCCTTGGTGGGAAAAGATGCCCTACCTCTGATATGTACTTTTAAAACAATTTTGTATGCTTTCACCTTTGTATAATATTATTATTATTGTTATTATTATTATTATTATTATTATTATTATTATTATTATTCACATTTATATAGCACCAGCGATGTACCTGGTGCTTTACAAAAAACAAGATAGACACGGTCCCTGCCTGAGAGCTTAAAATCTACATCTTTAATGTGTCATTCTTAACAACTTTAATAATGTGTCAAAATCTACACGTTTGGTAGATATGATCCTTCCTGCACCCATCCCAGAATTCTATCTGTGCCCTTCCTCAGGGAAGCTGCCCCTCAGGAACCATTGTGGGAAACATCTACATCTAACACCTTTAGTGACTTTTGGATGGCATACACAATCAGGAAGGCAAAATGAATAAAAGCAGCAGCAAGACTGGACAAAATAAGAATCTACACCAACATATACTCAAAATACAGCACAGCATACCTTTCCTAAAGATTACAATGAATTCATTAATTAGTTTTCCTATTTATAAGCTAAAGCTTCATGACACACCCTATTTCCTGATGGGAGTTAGAGGGATGAGTTTTCCACTATGTTTTTTCCCCCACTATGAGCCCACCAAAATGTCTCAACAAATTAAAGCATTCAAGATCAAGTTTCTCAAGCATCAAATCACACAGGAAACAAACAAACAAAAATAAAATTATCCAGGTTTTACTTGCATGGATACAACTGTACAGAAGGAGGTAAGAACATAAGAAGTACCATACTAGGTCAGACCAATGGCCCATCTAGCCCAGCATCCTGTCTCCAACAGTGGCCAATCACGGTGGCTTGGGAAAAGCACCCAACAGGTCACAATGGGGGATCCATTCCCTGTTGTTATCCCCCAACTTCTGTCATGTTCCCTGATAATATCCGGCTAATAGCTGTAGTACTAATAGCTGCTTCCAGAAACTTCTCCAAATCTCTTTTAAACTCAACTATAGTACTGGACCTTACCACAGGCTCTGGCAGTAAATTCCACAACCCAAGTATACGCTGAGTGAAAAAATAATTTATTTTATTTTATTTATTTTAAACTTGCCACCCTTGAGTTTCATGGACTGTCCCCTAGTTCTAGTACTAGCTGAGAGGGTAAATAACTGTTCCTTGTTTATTAGTTCAACACCACTCATGATTTTATAGACCTTTATCATATCTCCTCTCAGTCATCTCTTCTCCAAGCTGAAAACCCCAACCTACCAAGCCTCTTCTCATACAGGAACCCTTCCATGAGCTTGATCATTTTTGTTGCCTTTCTCTGTACCTTTTCTAGTTCAGCTATGTCTTTTTTGAGATGAGGTGACCAGCACTTCACAACAATATTTGAGGTGCAGTCTCACCATTGATTTGTATAAAGGCATTATGACCTCCTCAGTTTCATTCTCTATCTCCTTCCGAATAATTCCTAATATTCTGTTTGCTTTTTTTACTGCTGCTGAGCACTGAGCTGTGGATTTCATTGTATTGTCCACAACCACTCCCAGATCCTTTTCCTGAGTGGTAACTCCTAGCGTAGTACCCAGCATTGTGTGCCCATAGTTTGGATTGTTTTTCCCTACGTACATCACTTCGTACTTGTCCACATTAAATCTCATCTGCCATTTAGATGTCCAGATACCCAGTGTCGTAAGATCCCGTTGCAGTTCCTCACAGTCTGCTAGTGTTTTAATTACCTTGAAAAATTTGATGTCATCTGCAAATTTGATCACCTCCTCTTAACAGCCTTTTCCAAATCATTAATGAATACATTAAACAGCACTGGTCCCAATACAGATCCCTGAGGCACACCACTTTTTACATCTCTTCATTGTGAAATATGACCATTTAGTCCTACCCTTTGCTTTCTATCCTTTAACCAGTTTCTGATCCATAGTAAGACACTACCTCCTATTCCATGACTTTTTCTTTTTCTCAAGAGTCTCTCATGAGGGACCTTATCAAATGCTTTCTGGGAATCCAGGTACACTATATCTACTGGGTCTCCCTTGTCCACATGCTTATTTACACCCTCAAAGAATTCCAACAGGTTAGTGAGGAATGACTTACCTTTACTAAATCCGTGTTGACTCTTCCCCATTAAGTCATGTTTAGCAACATGCCCTGTAATTCTGATCTTAATGATGGTTTCCATCATTTTGCCCCGCACAGATGTGAAGCTTACTGGTCTGTAGTTTCCAGGATCACCTGTGGATCCCTTTTTAAATATCGGGGTTACATTGGCCACCCTCCAGTCCTCAGGTACAAAGACAGATTTTAGTGACAGGTTACAAATTACTAACAGTAGGTCTGCGATTTCATATTTGAGTTTCTTCAGAACTCTGGGGTGAATGTCATCTGGTCCTATTCAGTTTGTCAATTTGCCCTAGAACATCCTCCAACATCTCATTTATTTGTAACAACTCTTCCAATTCCTCACTCACAAAGCAAGGATCCGGCATGGGTACCTCCCCCAAATCCTCTGCCATGAAGACCAACGCAAAGAACTCATTCAGCTTCTCTGCAATGTCTTTACGCTCCCTGCATGCCCCTTTTACTCCCTTGTCATCTAATGACCTAACTCACTCCCTAGCAGGCTTCTTGCTTCTGATGTATTTGAAAAAGTTTGTGTTGCTTGTTTTCGCCTTTTTAGAAAGCTTCCATACAAAATGTCTCTTGGCCTGCCTTATTAGCACTTTACATTTACATTGCCAGTGTTTATGCTCATTCGTAAATGCTGTTAACATATCATATTCAGCACAATTACTTTCAAACCAAACAGAAAACTGTTCATTAATGCTCTTTGACAACAAGCAATGCTTGTTGTTCACAAAATTCAGCATTGACAATATCCAGCTCACAGAATAGAGGCATTCCCTTTCCCGCTAGCATGGGCCAAATCACAAGCAGCAGCTACATCAGAAAGCAAGGAAATCTTTCACAGACCCACCCCATTCTTGTAAGGAAAGGTGAAAAAAATGCAAGAAAAACCCCCAAATTGGTTACTTTGCAGCACAACACACAGCAATGGTCCAGCTCACAAGATGCCATGGAGTATTTCCTCTTTCCCTGAGGGTTTTTCTTTTTATAACTTTGGGGTTGTGAAAATTTTCCTGGGAAAGGGGACATCTTCCATCTTGTGAGTTGGACCATTGCTGCTGTGTTGTACAAGTACAAGTACAAAGTACAAGTACAAAGCCTGCTATCCTGATCCACCACTGGAGTTTGTTTCAGATGTGGGTTTATGCCTGCAAGGTGCAACTCGCAAGCATAGCCTCAGGTAATTTCTGATAGAATTGTTGCCATATGACAACTGTTTAGTGGCCTGCATGAATTAAGTGGAAACTGGAATACATCTTCAAGTGGGTAGGTGTTCATATTACAATCACCATCACAGCATTGGCAACAGTGATCTTTACTGGTGTTTCTGGGGAACCCATCTTCACTGCGTTTAACTTTTTTTTTAACATGACAAGTTCATGTGACCATACTGAGCACAGCTTGTTCTTACCTGTGGATGAAAACAGACATTTTATTTATTTCTTACATTTTTACCCCGCATCCTCCCGCAGAATGGTGGCTCGGAGTGGCAATAACATATAAAAATACAATAAAATACATAAAACTAAAATATTATAATATTAAAATTACTAAAAGGCAATAAAAAATACCCTCCCAACCCCCTCTCCCCCTCCCCTGAAGGCCCAGTGGAACAACCAGGTCTTACATGATCTTCAGAAAGAGGGGAGGTCCCGGGATAAACGAGCCTCCATCGGGAGGGAGTTCCACAGCCTAGGTGCGGCCACTGAGAACGCCCTCTCCACCAATTACAGGAGTCACCCCTCCCCCCCCAGCCCTACCAACCAACATCACCTCCGTCTTATTGGGATTCAGCTTCAGTCGATTCTTCCTCATCCAGTCCCCCACAGCCACCAAACACTAGGTAAGCACCGAGACTGCCGGGCCTAGATCTTCAGAAAACGAGATGTAAAGTTGTGTATCATCGGCGTACTGATGACATTGTACGCCGAACCATCTCATGATCTTCCCCAAGAGTTGTACACATTAAACAGGAGAGGGGACAAAATAGAACCCTGTGGGACTCCATACATAAGGGCCCGGGGGGAAGATGTATATTCCCCGCAGACCACCCCCTGAGTTCTCCCTGCCAGAACCATTCAAGAACAATCCCACTCACCCCAGCCCGGTCCCGCAGTCTTGTCACCAACATCTCGTGATCAACGGTATCAAATGCGCTGACAGATCCAACAAGATCAAAATAGATGATCTGCCCTGATCTAATTCACGGAATAGGTCATTGATCAAGACCACAAGTGCAGTCTCCGTGCAAAACCCTGGATGAAAGCTGGACTGCGAGGGGTCAAGAAAACCCAGTCCAGATGCCTCTGTAAATGTCGGGCCACCACCCGTTCAATAACCTTCCCTAAAAAGGGAAGGTTAGAGACTGGCCGATAGCTGGCCGGGGAGTCAATGTTCAAGGATGGTTTCTTGAGCAGAGCCCACACCACCGCCTCCTTGAGGTGGCAAGGGAGGCATTGACCACCCCCACCAGCAATGACCCTAATGTCTCCCAGCTGACCTTCACCAGCCAGGATGGGCATGGATCAAAATCACAACAGGTGGCCCGCACTGTTCCAAGAACATCCGCTGCATCAGCGGGTGATATGCACTGAAACTGATCCCACAAATACTGACATGATAGGGCTTCCTCTACCTCTAGTTCACTACCTTTCACAACTGCAGCATTGAGGTCGTGATGGATATGAGTGATTTTATCTGCACAAAAGTCAACAAACATGTCTCAGTGGGCACTGGAAGATTCCAGTTGCAGGCGGAGAGAAGCCGGACTGACCAGCTGCTGCACCACCTGGAAAAGCTCTGCTGGATGTGACTTTGTAGATACAATGAGGGCAGCAAAGAATTCTTTCTTTCCTGACCTCACTGCCACAGCATACACTCTTAAACTAGCTTTATGCTGCAATCGGTCGCCTTCAGTACGAGTCCGACGCTACTCTTGCTCCAACCGCTAACTCCACTTTAACTTCGGCTTTAACATTTCTTATCCATGTTGCAGGGATGCATAGGACACCAATACATCCCTGCAACATGCATAAGGAATGTTAAAGTGGAGTTCGTATCATGTCTGTTTTCATCCTATATAGACTATTCAAGTGTTGGTAAACACTGTTTCACCTACCTTGACAGCTGAAAGCAGAGTTTAAATGTGGTTATATAAAATTTCCCACTGAAGAGTCTTAGACAAGCCAAGAAGAGTAAAGGACTGAATAGCACTCTCATCCCCAAATGTGACCTGTGTTGGCATGAGTCAGAGGAAAGAAAGTATAGGAAAGCCTCTGCCAGCAGCAAAAAGAAGCCAACACACTGATAAGCATGAGTTTGCTAGCATCAAAACCTTTTTACAGAGAAAGAAACTATGCTCCAGCTTGGGATTCAAACTATATCTCTCCTGTGGGTCAACAACATTCTCTCAATAGAAGAGTGGTCTCTCACAACAGCCACATCTTTTGACAACTTCTCATTTCAAGCAATACCAACCACTTGACTGCTCGGGCCGGCTCGGGCCCCACTCGGGCCGGCGAGCTGGTGGGCAGAGCCATGGAAATGGTAGGCAGAGCCAGGGAGATGGTAGGCCAGTGGCATGGCATAACACAGCTGCAAGGAGTTCCCATGGTTAACATCGTATGGAAGAAAACACAATCTACATGCACATCAAGCTTAAAATAAATAATGTATAAACTCCAAACACAGGGAAACACTGNGCCCAGCATCCTGTCTCCAACAGTGGCCAATCACGGTGGCTTGGGAAAAGCACCCAACAGGTCACAATGGGGGATCCATTCCCTGTTGTTATCCCCCAACTTCTGTCATGTTCCCTGATAATATCCGGCTAATAGCTGTAGTACTAATAGCTGCTTCCAGAAACTTCTCCAAATCTCTTTTAAACTCAACTATAGTACTGGACCTTACCACAGGCTCTGGCAGTAAATTCCACAACCCAAGTATACGCTGAGTGAAAAAATAATTTATTTTATTTTATTTATTTTAAACTTGCCACCCTTGAGTTTCATGGACTGTCCCCTAGTTCTAGTACTAGCTGAGAGGGTAAATAACTGTTCCTTGTTTATTAGTTCAACACCACTCATGATTTTATAGACCTTTATCATATCTCCTCTCAGTCATCTCTTCTCCAAGCTGAAAACCCCAACCTACCAAGCCTCTTCTCATACAGGAACCCTTCCATGAGCTTGATCATTTTTGTTGCCTTTCTCTGTACCTTTTCTAGTTCAGCTATGTCTTTTTTGAGATGAGGTGACCAGCACTTCACAACAATATTTGAGGTGCAGTCTCACCATTGATTTGTATAAAGGCATTATGACCTCCTCAGTTTCATTCTCTATCTCCTTCCGAATAATTCCTAATATTCTGTTTGCTTTTTTTACTGCTGCTGAGCACTGAGCTGTGGATTTCATTGTATTGTCCACAACCACTCCCAGATCCTTTTCCTGAGTGGTAACTCCTAGCGTAGTACCCAGCATTGTGTGCCCATAGTTTGGATTGTTTTTCCCTACGTACATCACTTCGTACTTGTCCACATTAAATCTCATCTGCCATTTAGATGTCCAGATACCCAGTGTCGTAAGATCCCGTTGCAGTTCCTCACAGTCTGCTAGTGTTTTAATTACCTTGAAAAATTTGATGTCATCTGCAAATTTGATCACCTCCTCTTAACAGCCTTTTCCAAATCATTAATGAATACATTAAACAGCACTGGTCCCAATACAGATCCCTGAGGCACACCACTTTTTACATCTCTTCATTGTGAAATATGACCATTTAGTCCTACCCTTTGCTTTCTATCCTTTAACCAGTTTCTGATCCATAGTAAGACACTACCTCCTATTCCATGACTTTTTCTTTTTCTCAAGAGTCTCTCATGAGGGACCTTATCAAATGCTTTCTGGGAATCCAGGTACACTATATCTACTGGGTCTCCCTTGTCCACATGCTTATTTACACCCTCAAAGAATTCCAACAGGTTAGTGAGGCATGACTTACCTTTACTAAAT
>QEPC01007294.1:408042-467175 GCA_003113815.1 Sphenodon punctatus
CCCCCCGTGCCACTCTGAGCAGCAGATTGGGGGGGGGGGAGCGGTAAGGAAGCGGCTGCAGCGTGCCACCGGCAGCCATGTTCTTCTTTCTTTGAGCATGTGCGCTGGTTCCTGCCTCAGGCACCCGACCAAAGGCATCTCGCCAAGGCGCTTTCAACAAGTGCCTTGGTGAGAACTTTCCTTGCGCCCATTGAGCGCAATGGAAGCCCTAGCTCCTCCCTCCACAGCACGTCATATACATGCTGTGTAGACAGAGGAGTTCAGCCGGGCTGAGCGCTCAGCCGCCCAAACCGCATTTTCCATTGGAAAACGCGGTTGGGCTTAGCATTTTTGAGCCTTCTGGGACTCACTCCTCTGGAGTGGATCCCAGAAGTCAACTGAAACAGCGCCGCAGCAGCCTCTGCCTTTGCTTCACAGCGGAGGGTGCTGCAGCGCTGTTGTCAGTTTCAGTGAAACTGAGAACAGCGCTGCAGCAGCCTCCGCTCGGAAGCAAAGGCAGAGGCTGCTGCGGCGCTGTGGAAAGCGACGGTGATTTTTTTTTTAAACAGCGGCGGCGCCTGGCAGGGCCTCGGTGCTTGGGGGATCAGTGCCCCAAACCGCGTCTGATACTGGACCCCTTCCTGTCCGGCAGCATCCCTTACAACTCTAGCAGAGCTGGTCTCAAAGGTGGCTTTGGGCTCCTCCAGGACTTTGGTCCTGGGGGACGTCAACATTCACGACGATGCCAGCCTTGTAGGAGCAAAGTGAGAATTCATGGCCACCATGGCAACTATGGATTTGTCCCAGGAGGTCACCTGCCCAACCCACCTGGTGGGGCATACCCTCGACCTGATCTTCAGCTCAGGCCTTGAGGCGAAGGGTCCGGTAGTGGGGGAGGTTCAGGTCAGTCTCTCAGCGCACCCCTTCCAGAAGGGGAATGGGCCAATTAGGATGGTCCAACCTCGGAGACTGATGGAACCTCAGCGGTTCCAAGAGGTCCTGAGGGAGTTAACCTTAGACCTGGATGGTCACTCTGTCGATGAGCTGGTCCAGCACTGGAACAGCTTGCTGAAGGAGGTCATTGACAGGGTGGCTCCGAGATACCCTCTTCCTCTGTCTCGTCACTGCAGGGCCCCTTGGTTTACTGAGGGTCTGCGGTGTATGAAGTGAGTAGGTAGGAAGCTGGAGCAATGCTGGCATCGGACTCGATCTGACTCTGACCGACTTCTCCAAAGGGCCCATTTGTGGTCCTATGTTGAGGCTGTGAGGACAGCAAGGAAGGAGTTCCTTGCTGTCCTCATTGCGTCTGTGAAGTCATGCCCAGCAGAGCTTTTTTGGGTGGTGCGGGGGCTGGTCAGTCCAGCCTCCCTGCACCTGGACAGGGACTTGTCCCAGACCCGCTGTGAGGAGTTTGTCACCTACTTCGCAGACAAGGTCGCTCGGATTCTGAGCGACTTTGACACTGGATTTGGGGCAGTAGGTGGAGAGCACGAGGTGATGGAGGCCCTGTCTGGTCCAACTTTGTGGGGGGAGTTTCAGAAAGTGACGCCAGCCGATGTGGTGGATGTCTTTGGGTTTGTGAGAGCCACCTGCTGTGAACTTGATCCATGCCCGTGATGGTTGGTGAAAGCCTCCAGCGAGACACTGGGGATGGTGCTGGTGAGGGTGGTTAATGCATTCTTGCAGCAGGGGAGGTTGTCACCTAGCTTCAAGGAGGCTGTGGTGTGCCCCCTGCTGAAGAAACCGTCGTTGGACGTGGACGCACTCGCCAGCTACCGACCTTTCTCTAACCTTCCCTTTTTAGGGAAGGTTATTGAGCGGGCGGTGGCACTCCAGCTCCAGGTGCATCTGGATAGCATCGATTTCCTAGACCCTTTCCAATCTGGGTTCTGCCCCGGCTATGGCACCGAGACGACGTTGGTGTCCTTGGTCGACAATCTCCACCAGGAGATGGACTCAGGATGTTCAACATTTCTCATCCTGCTAGATCTCTTGGCTGCTTTTGACACCGTGGACCATGGGCTGCTGTTGAGATGGCTGCGTGACCTGGGGGGTCTGGATGGGACTGTTCTTGAATGGCTCCGCTTATTCCTCTCAGGAAGAAGCCAACGGGTAGTGTTGGGAGCTGAAACATCTTGCCCCCGCGCTTTATCCTGTGGCGTTCCGCAGGGTTCCATTCTGTCTCCACTGTTATTTAATGTATATATGCAGTCCTTGGGGGAGGTCATGAGAGGATTTGGGGTGCGATGTCACCAATATGCTGATGATACTCAGCTGTACCTCTCTTTTTCAACTGCCCAGACCCTGTTGTCTTGGTGCTATCCCAGTGTCTGGAGGCCGTGGTGAAATGGGTGGAGCAGAGAAGATTGAAGTTCAACTCAGATAAGACAGAGGTGATGTTGGTGGGGAGAGCGAGGGCGGTGTCAGCCCCCTTGATTGGGGGGGGGTTCACCCTCCTATAGCTCAGCAGGTTTGGAGTCTGGGGCTGATAGTGGATGCAGATCTCCACCTGGAGCAACAGGTGGAGGTAGTGGCAAAGGCTGCCTTCCGCCAGTTATATTTGGTGTGGAGGCTGCATCCGTATGTCTCTGGACCGGACCTGGCCTCCCTCATCCATGCCTTCATCACCTCGTGGCTGGACTACTGCAATGCGCTCTATGTGGGGCTACCCTTGTTCCTGGTTTGGAGGATTCAGCTAGTGCAGAATGTGGCGGCCCAGTTCCTTTTGGGCATGGGCCGTCGGGAGCATATAACACCTGTGCTCCGGACTCTGCACTGGCTGCGAATAGCAAGCCGAGCCAGGTTCAAGGTTTTGGTATTGATCTATAAAGCCCTTCACGGACTGGGCCCCTTGTACCTCAGGAACCGTCTCACCCTCCGCGCCCCAGAGCAGCTCCTTCGGTCTGCCAGGAGTGCCTTTTTGGAGGTCCCCCATGTCAATCGGGGGACCACAATAGATAGGGCATTCTCGGTGGCCGGGCCGTGTCTTGGGAATTCCCTCCCGGAGGAAGCTCGCCTGGCCCCAAGCCTTTTAGAATTCCGGTGAATTTGCAAAACCTAGCTGTTCGCCCAGGCCTTTGGGGATGGGGGGGGAGGGGGGTTGGGGGTGTTATCCCCCTCCACCCTTTTTGTATTTGTATTTATTTTTCAGTTGTTGGCTATCACAATGAGCACATATAAAATGTTGATATACATCAAAACCACATACAAGATAAAACCAAAAATAAACCAATTAACATTGGGGTGCATTATGTGATATCTCCCCACGACTCCTGTTTCTCCCCTTTCCCCCTTCCTTCCCCAAAACCGCCGTAATCCTTCTGTTATTTTCCTCCACTACTCGGGTATGGCCCTCTCCAGTATGGGGGGCTCCTCTGGATTTAGATTACCTATTTCACAATCCTCCAAGGCCCTGCATTTAGTCCAGTTAGAGGAGGTCCATTCCGGACAGCCAGTTCCAGGATTAATTACATGAACCTGTCCAGGCTCCTGGATCCCATCAACTGAGATGACCTCCATTATACTAACAGACTCTAAAGATCTAATCTTAACCCCTACCTCTATTGGGTAACTCTGTTCCACCTCCTACCCAACTGTGGTCCACTACCATTTCCCCTCTCATGTCCCAAACTTTCCCAACTCTCCTCATCCTGATCTTCCAGGCAGAGCTCCTTATTCCCCTCCCTTTTCCTTTCCACCTCCTTCCCACCCACCCCTTGGAGCCCTATCCGCTTTACCTGAGTCAACTCCACTTCCATACTATAACTTACATCTCTCTGCTCATTTCCATTTTCTATCGAGCCCTCTTCTACTGTCATCCACTAGACTGTCATCTCGTGTCATCCACTAGACTCGCAACCAAATTCCCTCCACCCCCAGTGATTTTGATAGATTGCTTAAGCAGGGGAGAAACCCCCCCTCTCTTCCTAGGTTCAGCTCCCATAAGTTTCTGGAGATTCTTATTAATGAAAACCTTGGCTATTGTTACTCCATTATTTGGCAGCACCCACCCTGCTTTCAACAAGTAATCTACCCAGTCACTTCATCTGAATGAGATTACTGCCTTAAATACAGCATGGTCCCACCTCAGGATCCTAATTTCCCTAACCTCTCATGGATGACACAAGACTGACAGGAGCGATCGCAAATGCTGCGAGACTAAAAAAGGTGTAGCCCACACCAGAAAAAAAACCGATGGAAGAGGGCGCGCCGATACCACTATTGCTGCAGAGCACCAGATGAACTCTTGGGACTTTGTCCTCACCCCTTGGACTAAATCACCCCCTTCACAAGGTCTACTAGCCTTAGCCTCTACCGGGGGGGGCTGATTCTTTGAAATCTGGGGTGCATTATGTGATATCTCCTCACCACTCCTGTTTCTCCCCTTTCCCCCTTCCTTCCCCAAAACCACCATAATTCTTCTGTTATTTTCCTCCACTACTCGGGTAAGGATACACAATTGGGCAAAAATATGCTGGAGAGTTTTCGATATCAGCAGAGTCTGGTTTGCTAGGGTATGCGCCCACTCTGGATTATCCCCTTGTGGCGGTTTTACCCATTCGCCCATCCCCTTCAAAGGTGCCGCCCTCCCTGGGGAGCTAGGCAGGGAGCATACTTCCTCCTTACTCCCAGTCAGCTGGCGTTTCTGTGTTCCTCCACCAAGCACCACAAATTCGTTATTCGCCTCCACTGCCAGTGGAGCAAATGTATTAGCTAGAGGGATAGCCAATGCTATCTGGTGGATAGGGTCAGCCGGCACTCTCTGTGCCTCAGGGAGATGAAAAAAACATATCCAGGTTTCTCTGCTTCATTGGCGGGAGTCCTGCCTTTTGACCACTGATACCGGTTTTTGAATTTATTTCCATGGCTCGCCTGAGCCGAAATATACAAAAGGCACAGGCGTAACGACCCCCTTGGCTCCCGCCGGCGCCTAAGGCCGCGCGCACAAGGGCGCGCCCTTGCATGCACAGCCCTTAGGCGTGCTGCCCCGGCGCACACCTCTGGTGCCGCCGGCGGTGGGCTTAAGTTTAAATGGCCCCGCTCAGCCTCACTGTGGTCCCACTGCCTTGCTTCCATCAGCTGATTGATTGCCCGCAAGCACCGCACCTTTCTCCTGAAGCTCTCTCCCCTCCATGGACACCTCTGGTGGGCTTAGGTTTAAATGGCCCCGCTCAGCCTCACTGTGGTCCCGCTGCCTTGCTTCCATCAGCTGATTGATTGCCCACAAGCACCGCACATTTCTCCTGAAGCTCTCTCCCCTCCACCCCCTCCACCCTTATTTATTGTATTAATTATTTTTATGTTCCCTAGTGTGTTTTAATTGTTGTAATTTTATGAGTCTTTTAAAATGTTTAATAATAGTATTTTTACTTAAGACTATTAGCCACCCCAAGCTGTTTCAGGAGGGGTGGGGTATAAATGTGATTACATAAAACATAAATAAATACATAAATATATTTCAGCCGTCGTCTGGGATTGGATTATCTAGTTATGGCAAATCCTGCACCAAAGAAGGGCTGGACATTATCGTGCAATCCCTTTCAGATCTCTAATTCTATTATTCAGCTCTGGTTCAGCTCCTTTCCATCCCACATCTCTGACAGTATGGTGTGTTTTTTAGCTGGTTTGCTGCTTGCACTGTGCTCTCAAGCAGGGAAGTAATATCCTGTGTTGCCATCTCTCCATTCTTAAACAAGACATTCATGACTTCCCCTTACATTGGTATAGCAATGCAAGCCTCCCATTCAGGTTTATTTTTAACTACTCCCCTCCATGTAATCTCCCCAAAATTACTTTGGAAAGTACTATATCAAAAGGTAACATTAAACTCTCAAGTGCCTGAAAATTATTCAAAGTAATGGCTTATGCGGGGGCAAACCCCAGAAATTTCTTTTGTAAAGTTCTACTTACATAATCTCGGAGGTAGATTTTCAGAGCTTTCCATTTATGTTAGTCAGGAGATATTTCTGAGTCTTTATGGTTCATCTACTTTCAGGCCACTAGATAGGAATTTAGTTGTTTTCCTCCTGTTTAATCTCCATTTCTTTTTGCACAGTCTTTTTCCTTTTCTCAGGCCAAGTAAAATAGGCCAAGGCCTCTTCCACTCACCTATTCCATTGAGGAGAAAGAAAAATGACATTCACGCTAATATGGATAAGAGAAAAAAAAGGTCAACATACTTTTGGGTTGTATTAACAGAAGCATTTGATCCAAGGTTTGGGAAGTCATATTACCCTATATTTAGCATTTGTCAGGTCTTTCATGGAGTAATGTGTTTAGTTTGGGACTTCACATTTTAAGAAGGATGTTCATGGAAAGGATTCTGAGCAGAACAGTGGCCCTGATCCCATGGTCTGCGGATCCCACGTGCATCTGCGCAGGATCTGCACACGTCGGCATTGCTGGGCCGCACATTGTGCCACATGCAAACTGTGTGCATGTGCGCTCCTGGATCTACAGGCCATAGGATTGTGGCCAATGAAAATGATTAAGGGCTCAGAATACAAGTCATACAGGAAACACTGATGGCATGGGTTACTTGGAGAAAGGAAAATTAATATGATCAGTTTTCAAATATCAAAAGGGATGTCATCAAAAGATGGAGAATATTTGTTTGCCATAGAATAAGAAACAGTGAGTTACAGAAAGAAAGGTTTTGGTTAAATATTAGGAAATCGTTTTTACCTGTTAAAAACAAATCAATAGTGGAATAAGCTAGAACTAGGGGACAGTTCATGAAACTCATGGGTGGCAAGTTTAAAACAAATAAAAGATTTTTTCCCCCACTCAGCGTATAATTGGGGTGTGGAATCTACTGCCAGAGGCTGTGGTAAGGGCCAGGATGACAGGAGACAGGATGCTGGGCTAGAATGACCATTGGTCTGATCCAGTACGGCACTTCTTATGTTCTTAAGCTGCCTAGGGAGGTTGTGGAAACTCTTTCTCTGGAGATTTCCAAGAAAACAAACCTGGTCAGACCACATCTGTCAGGTATTCCTTACGTATGTGGTATCCTTCCTCAGGTCCATTGCTCTGACATTCAAACCTTTGTTGCTTTGTCAGAGAGAGTATTATTATTATTAAGAACATAAGAAGATAAGAAGTGCCATACTGGGTCAGACCAATGATCCATCTAGCCCAGCATCCTGTCTCTGACAGTGACCAATCACCGTGGCTTGGGAGAATCACCCAAGAGGTCACAGTGGGGGATCCATTCCCTGTTGTTTTCCCCCAGCTCCCATCATGTTCCCTGATCCTGTCGGGCTAATACCTGCTAATGGACCTATCTTCCAGAAACTTGTCCAAACCTCTTTTAAACTCAGCCCCTACCACAGGCTCTGGCAGTAGATTCCACTATCATATCACCTCTCAGTCATCTCTTCTCGAAACTGAAGAGCCCCAACCTACCAAGCCTCTCCTCATACGGGAGTCCTTCCATGACCTTGATCATTTTTGTCGCCCTTCTCTGTACCTTTTCCAGTTCAGCTATGTCTTTTTTGAGATGGGGCAACCAGAACTGCACACAATATTTGAGGTGTGGTTGCACCATTGATTTGTATAAAGGCGTTATGACCTCCTCAATTTTATTCTCTATCCCCTTCTGAATAATTCATGGGTACCTCTCCAAAATCCTCCGCAGTGATGACCGATGCAAATGACTCATTCAGCTTCTTTGCAATGTCCTTATCCATGAGTGCCCCTTTTGCTCCCTTGTCATATAATGACCCAGCTGACTCCCTAGCAGGCTTCTTGATTCTGATGTATTTGAAAAAGTTCTTGTTGCTTGTTTTTATCTCTTTAACAAGCCTCCCTTCAAAATCTGTCTTGGTCTGATGTACCATTTACATTTACGTTGCCAGTGTTTATTCTCTTTCGTATTATTTTCATTGGGACTAGTCTTCCATTTTTTAAAGGATGCCTTTTTGGCTCTAATTGCCTCCTTCACCTTCCCTTTAACCACAGTGGAAGTTATTTGGTCTTTCTGCTTCCTTTTTTAACTTGCGGGATGCATTCATCTGGACTTCCAGAAGGGTGCTTTTATACAGTCTCCATGCCTCTTGCAAACTTGTAGCCCTTGTCATAGTCTCCCCTTGTAAAGTTATATGCTACTGCTGTACTTTTCTTTATCTTTCTCCCTACAGAAATTATGTCAAATGTGATCATATTATGATCGTTATTGCCTAGTGGCTCCACCACAGTTACTCTTTGCACCAGGTCCTGCGTGCCACTCAGGACTAGCTCTAGAAAAGCTCCTCCTCTTGTTGGTTCCAGAACCAGCTGTTCTAGGAAACAGTCATTTAGGGCATCCAGAAAATTGACCTCCACGTCCTACCATGAGGAAACATTCCTCCAAATAATATTAGGGTAATTGAAGTTATTATGTTGCCAACTTTAGTAGCCTGTCTAATCTCTTTTAGGATTGCTTTATAAGTCTCTCCATCCTGGTCAGGGGGATGACAGTATAGCCCTACTGTGATACTCCTCCCCTTAATACCAGGAATTTCTATCCATAGAGATTCTAGGGAACAGTTTGCATCATTTAACATTTTAATTGTACTTGACTCACTGTTGTCTTTTACATATAGAACCACCCCACCACCAACTCTATCTACTCTGTTATTCCGATATATTTTGTACCCTGGTATTAGAGTGTCCCATATGGTTATCCTTGTTCCGCTATGTCTCTGTGATACCTATAATGACTAGATCTTCATTTAGCGCCATACAGTCTAATTCTCCCATCTTACTTTTTAGACTTCTAGCATTTGCATATAGACATTTATGTGTATTATTTTTATTATTCTTAATGTGCACATTATAGGGGACTGTATCAGGCACCCTGGAATTGTTATTTATCTGTTCTCCAGTGAATTCCACCTGAAGTCCATTAATTTTTATCCCTACTTCAGTCTTAAGCAACTCTAAATCCCCTAAATTAACATCATCCTACATAGATGCCACAGTCTGAACTGTGCACTCCACAGTGCCTGTCGGCTTTCCCCCAGGTTCTAGTTTAAAAACTGCTCTATCACATTTTTAATTTTTTCTGCCAGCAGCTGGGTTCCATTCTGGTTAAGGTGGAACCCATCCTGTCTGTATAGACTCCCCCCTCCACAGAAGACTGCCTAGTTTCCGATCAATTTAAGCCTTCCTCCTTGCACCATTGTCTCATCCATGCATCGAGACATTGGAGCTCCACCTGCCTCTGGGGTCCTGCGTGTGGAATAGGAAGCACTTCCGAGAATGCTACCCTGGAGGTTCTGGACTTGAGTCTACTACCTAGAAGTCTAAATATGGCTTCCAGAACCTCCGTCCTACGGCTACCTATGTCATTGGTACAAACATGGACCACAAGAACAGGTTCCTCCCCAGCACTCTCTAGGATTCTATCTATATGCCGTGTAAGGTCCGCTATCTTCGCACCAGGCAGGCAAGTTACCATACGGACTTCACGGCGACCAGCAACCCAGCTATCTACATTCCTAATAATCAAATCCCCAACTACCACAGCTGTCCTATTCCCACCCTTTAATTTTAATTTTAATTTTAATTTTTTAACCCTCCCTTCCTGCCAAAAGCAGCTCATGTTGGCTATTAAAAAATATAAATATTAAAATATAACCATAAATATAAAAGCATAAAATATCCCCAACCCTACACCACCCCATCACCCCCTATGTCCACCTCAGCTCCCCCTCCCTACTCCCCATTTATTATTTATGTATTTAATAAATCTGCTGTAGTTCAATAAAAAAACGGATACTCATTGGAGTATAAATGGAAATTGGTAATTACCCAAACTGGCATTCTGAGTTCCAGCAGTGTTTATTTTTGATGGTTTTACCTATTTTCCCATGTATTTGCTTTAGCTCTAATAATTTGCATGTAATGGTTGCAGCTGCTCCCAAAGATAGCTGTGTTGCTGCCATTGCCCAAGACTCAAACCCATTTTGTTATACCAACATCTGTTTCTGTGGGCCATAGCTTTGCTGGCCCACCAGTGTTGAGTGAAGCACAGACCACTGCTTTGCAGTCTGCGATTGGCCACAGGCTAGGCTGCACGGAGCCAATAGGTCTTACAGTAAGGCGGGCGCAGCAAGTAACAAAAACCATTGCCCTCCCCCCTTCCAACTCCTTCTGAGCTAGCCACTGATCCTGTCAGCAGTCTCCCTCTCCCAGCAGTTTGTGTACCTCACAATCCATTGCCATCCTCCTCCTATTTCACCCATTTCCACACATTTACCTCCATAGTTTCATTGATTTAGATTAGATTAGATAGATTTAGGTGTTATTTTTATTTTTTACCCCTCCCTGTGTTCTTTCTCCCTACCCTCCATTGAATCCTTCCCTCCTCCCTGTATATATTCCATCCGTGATTCCCTTCCCCTGTTTTTGGATTTATTTACAGAAGGATTAGATTGATTTAGGTTGTATTTCAGTTTTGTACACCTCCCTGTGTTGTTTGTTGTGAGCTGCCTGTGCCCCCCATCCCTGTGGATAGATAGATAGATAGATAGATAGATAGATAGATAGATAGATGTAAGAGTTGCCTTAGTTATAGAAATAGATAGAGATAGTGTGTAGTGATTCACTTTTAATATTTTATAGTGTGTTTGTAGGACTAGGCCTTTGTAGATATTAACTAATATTCCATTTAGTTCCATAGGTTTTAGAATAGTTAATAGCAGTTAGCATTAGTGTAGTAAATATATATAATATATAATATTCAAATTCTGAATAAATAAATAAATAAAATATAAAATCTTCCTCTGCATAATTTGGAAAGGAAAAATGAAGGGAAGCAGGAGAGGTGGGTCTGCTGCCCATAACGCAGGCAATGGGGCATGTGGCAGAGGTGGCAGGGGCCGTGCCAGCGGAGTGGCAGCAGGCATCAGCAGCAGCCTGAACCCATCACCATGCCCCAGACTTCACAAGCCTGATTTTGGCAGTCCGGCTTCAGAGGCTCCCAATGGTGGCACTAGTTGGGGTGTGGTTTGGTGGCACCTCCTGCCAGCAACCTCCACTGCCACACAGGACACTGGAAGACCTACAGTCCAGGAGGCTGTGGCTGTCTCTGCTGCGGCTGCAGGAGTAGGTACAGGTGCTTCATGGTCAGATGTTCTTCAAGGGCCACCAATGTCCCCCATTACTGAAGTGAGTCCCAGCAGTCCAGGGCTGGTGGATCCCACCCCAGCTGCTAAAGCCAGGGACCGATCCCCAGGCAATGGCAGCAGGGAGAGGAGCAGCAGCAGTAGCAGCAACAGCTATAGGGGGCACAGGGAGAGTGGCAGCAGCATGGTGGTCCGTCCATCAGTCTCAGGATTCCAGTACTCCCCTTCATGGGGGGGACATATCTCAGATTTGGGACAGCAAAGCAGACAACCTTTTAAGTTGGTGCAGGTGGATGATCCCATGGAGGTGCAGTGCACTTTGTGCCAGAAGGTGATGAAGCATGGACAGGTGCTCACCAACCTTGGCACAACTGCCATGGTGAGGCACCTGAAGTGATGCCACAGTGCTGTGCTGCTAAGCAGGCAGGCAGGGGAAGTGGACGCCAGCGGTTTCCCAACTGCAGCGGCGAGTCATCCACCTCCATCAGCAGGCAAGCATCCTGCTCTAACAGCTGCCTCTAGCAGCAGGAGCGGCATCACTGCTAGGGGGCAGCAGCTTCATCATCAGCATCAGTGCACCAAGAAGGAGCTGGGTTGGGGTAAGCTGCTAATTCCATCAGCAGCTGCAGGATGTGGAGGGCGACGTGGCTTTCAACTGAAAGCCATGCTCATGTTGGGGGAAATGATAGCGCAGGATGGGCAGCCCTTCTTGGTGGTCAGGGACATGGGGTTTAGGTGCCTGACTGGCTTCCTGGCCTGCCAGTTTAAGCTGCCCTCGTGCACCACCCTGAGTTAGCAGGTGGTGCCAGCCCTGTACCGGACTTTTAAGGAGTGGGTGAGGGAGCACCTGGCAAGGGCTGGGGGTGCCACCATCTACTTCACCACAGACCTNGTGCCAGCCCTGTACCGGACTTTTAAGGAGTGGGTGAGGGAGCACCTGGCAAGGGCTGGGGGTGCCACCATCTACTTCACCACAGACCTGTGGTCGGGTAGGAACGTACAGCACACCTACCTGGCAGTGACAGTGCACTGGTGGCAGGACATGGAGACAGTGTTTGGCAGTGGCAGGAGGGGTCTCGAAGCAGGGTATAGGTGGTCCCTGCTTCAAGTAGAAGTCATGGAACATCGGAACATCAAGTCAGCCCTGACTGCCATGGTGAGGCAGTGGGTCATGCCAGGCAAGCCCTTCACTAAGGGGTGTGTGGTGACAGACAAAGCGACCAATGTACTGAAGGTGGTCCACAAGGAGGGATTCACCACCATCCCTTGCATTGCACGCACCCTTCACCTGGTGGTTAGGGATGGTCTGGGCTTGGGGAAGAAGGGGATTGGGGCAGGCACCCTTAGCTCCCTGATTGAGAGGGGGGAGGAAACTGGCCAGTTTCTTTAACTGGAGAGTGAAGGGCAGTGACCTCCTCCAGGCGAAGCAGGTTGAACAAGGCTCCCCAGTGCACCAGCTGGTGCAGGATGTGTCCACCCAGTGGAATTCAACGTTCCTGATGCTTGTGCAGCTTCTTGAGTAGAAAGCCGCCTTGCATCAGGTTCAACTGGTGATGGACAGCAGGGCACCTCCATGCTACGATGGGGTGGGATGGGAGATCCTGGCTCACATGGTCTTCGTGCTGAGACTGTTCCTGGCCATCACAGCAACCATCAGCTCCTCAATGGCCACCATCAGCCAGGTGATCCCTCTGGTCGAGAGTCTCCTCAGGAGGCTGGAGGAGATTATCCAGGGGCAGGATTGTGACTCTCAGGACAGGAAGATGGCAGATGAGGTGGTTGACCTGGTGCGGCAGCTGAAGGCAGGACTGAAGGCGTAGTTCGATGAGCTCCTGAAGTGGGTGGAATATGTTTTGGCAACCATGCTGGACCCCAGGGCCAAGGGCAGTAGGGATGGGCGAACAGAACCGAGTTCGGAAATTCGGTTCAGTTCAGTTTGAAAATCGAGTTCAGTTCGGAAGTTCAGTTCGGTCCGCACTTCCGAACCACGTTTGCCCATCCCTAAAGGGCAGCATGGCACACCAGACAGTGCTCAATGGCCACTGGAAGAGTGACCTGGTGGAGAGGGTCCAGCAGGCAGAGCAGGCTCTGGAGAGTGCACGGAAGCAGCAACACGACACCCCTGGGGATGGTGGGAGTGGGAGCAGCCACCCCTTTCAGCCGGCGGGGTCTATCCCTGCCCCCAGCCCTAGCAGTAGCAGCACCAGCAGCAGGCTGAGCATCAGCAGCACCCCTATTCCGAGCATCAACAGCTCATATGTGCAGGGCACTCTGGAGAGCATGGGCTCATGCACAGCAGGGCAGGCAGCGTGGCTGAGGGCAGTGGTGGAGGTGGTGCCCAGGCAGAGTTATGTGAGGGAGTACGACAGTGCCTCAGCAGCAGTGGAGAGCTACCTGGAGGAGGAAGGGGGATTAACTCCTCCCCCTGCTGTGGGGGGGAGGGGGGGTAATGCCTGTGCTGGAGGCTGAAGGGTTAACATTGCAGGGGAGTCCCTCTCTATTTGTCTTTGGTGGTATTGGTGATACCTCAGGGAGGGAATTATTTTTTTCCAGGCCCCTGTGCTGGAACCCCTAGAGGCAGTGGTGCCCACTGAGCATTTAGAGGTTGGAGACTCTTTTGGGGGCACCTCACTGGAGATGATCAGGACTTTGACGCCATAGCCCCCACCAGCCAGGGAGTCCCTGAAGGGGAGGCTCTCTGATTGACATTCTCCAGAGATCACGGTTCTGTCCTGGAACATTGCTGGGTGGAAGGCTAAGGCTGATGATCCAGAGATTTTGTCCTTTTTGAGAGCCAATTATAATATCTGCCTCCAGGAGACATGGCACCAGGGACTGGTTTCCTTAGTAGGCAATGACACCTTTGGATTGGAAGCTCGCCCCAAGTTAGGAAGGGGCCACCCTAGTGGTGGTTGCCTGTGCTTTGTCTCCACTTTATTGGGAGTAGGGTATCTCCCCTTACCTGGGCAGTACTCTTTCATCTGCAGTACAATGGTGGTCTTCCCCCTTAGACTTGTGGCCTTACTCAATGTTTATGTACCACTCTCCTCCTCACATTATTATCAGGACTCACGTTGGGGTGAATTGAGTAGGTTGCTTCTAACACTGGAAGAGGTCCATCCAGGTATTGGAATACTTTTAGTTGGGGATTTTAATGCCCACTTAGGTGCCTCGGACTCAGCTCTTTCCCAGGACGGAGGGTCATGGGCATTGGAGGATTCCGCCTCAAACCCATAGAGGCTTTCTAAGGACAGGGGAATTAATAGGAGTGGTCTCCTCTTGGCAGAGCTACTGGTGGCGGCTGGAATTATTATTTTAAATGGCAGGTCCATCCATGACCATCCTGCCAAGTTCACCTGTGTTTCCCCACTGGAGACTAGTGTGATAGACCTTTCAACAATCTCAGATTTTCTTTACTCTTTGGTCAAATGGTTCAGGGTAGTTTTTCAGTCAGGTAGTGACCATTTCCCAGTGTGGATGGGCCTTGCGAAAAGTGATTTCATCAGTGGGGAGAACTTGCAGACTGTTGCTTTGCCCCCTCCAATTACTTTGGGTAATTGGAAACTTAAGTGGGACTCTGAGCTTGAGGGCAAGGTTAACTGCCTGCTGTCCTCTTCTGAGGGCATTACCTGGCTTTTAGGGCTTGAGCAGGCACAGGATGCAGAGGAATTTTTGTTTGGTTATAAGATGATTCTGGATGGTCTGTCTCCCCTGTTTTTGCAGTTAAACTAGCTAGGGAGATGGATCCCATTTTTCCTTCTTCCTCCTGGTTCGACGGGGATTTCTGTTGGACTAGGAAGTTGTTACGAGCCACTCATAGGTGTTTTAGAAGGAGTGGCACTTTGCCCTCCTTGATAGCATTTAGGCACCTGTGCTGTGACTATAAGGAGGTCCTCTGGAAGAAAAAGAGGCAGTATTACTCTAGGCAATGGGAAAAGATCAATCTTGCCCTAAGATCCAAAGACTCGGTGCGTTTCTGGAGATTAATCAGGGGTTGTGGAAAGCCTCGGGGTGTGTGTGGGGTGGGTGGGAATGGAGTCCCTGAGGCAGAATGGGTCAAGCATTTTGCCTCTTTGCACTCCTTTGACCCAGGGCCTTCCTCCCCCTTGGCTATACAACATTCCCTGCCTACTTGACCTCCAGTTTCGGTGACTGAGATTGAGGTAATTATTGATGGGTTAAAGGGGGGGGGAAGCTGCGGGCCCTGATGGGAACCTGACCTCATTAAGGCCAACTGAACCTGGTGGGCTGCAGCACTTGCCACTTTGTTCACAGGTATTAATAGGCTTATTAGCCTCCTCTGTGTGGTTAGTAAAATGTATCCCTGGTACCTTTTGAGCAGGCTGGGCAAATGGATGGAGGAAGAGAAAATATTGGGAGATGAGCAGAACGGCTTTAGATCAGGTTGGTCTACTTGCGACCATTGCTTTCTCTTAAGCCATTTTATTTCCAAATACTCGCAGTCCACGGGGCTCTATGCAGCCTTCGTGGACCTGCGAGCGGCAATCGATTTGCTGTCCAGAAACCATTTATGGACAAAGCTCACTCATTCATCTATTGATGTGAGGCTGTTGGCCTTAAAACAAAGATTGTATAATAACTCTTCTATGCAGATTCGATTAGATAACAACAACTCTTTATCCCAGGAAATACCGACCAAGTGGGGGTCAAGCAGGGGTGTGTTCTCATCCCTGCTTTATTCAATCTTTACCTGGATAGTCTTATCCCCTTGGTTACCTCCTCCTCCAACTGCCCGCCCAGGATAGGGAAATGAGAGGTGGCAATTTTGCTCTACGCAGATGATGCCATCTTGTTGGCTAGATCGCGCTTGGGCCTCTCTAGACAATTGGCAGTGCTCCATCTTTACTGCTTGCAGATTTTTTTTTAATTTCTTTTTTTTTTTTTTAAATTAACTACACTAAAACAAAGGTTATGCTCTTTTCCCCCAGGAGGAAGATATATAAGTGGTTCATTGGGGCATATGCATTGGAGCAAGTTGCATCCTATAAATATCTGGGGTTAGTTTTCCAGGCCAATGGGTCATGGATTGTACATGCTAAGGCGACTGTTAGGCAAGCTAAATTATTGGGGAGGTCAGTTTGCAGCTTTTTCAGAGCCAGAGGGGGACACCTGGTTATTCCAGCCACCAGAAGGTGTTCAAGGCCAAGTGTCTGAGGCAACTCCTTTACGGGGCTCAGTTTTGGACGGCTAAGAGGTTTTTGGATCTCGAAAGGGTGCAGACCACCTTCCTAAGATCACTGCTCGCTCTGCCCAACCATGTTCCCAGTGCTGTCCTTCGCAGGGAATGTGGTCTGATCCCTATTGAGTCCCAGGTGTGGTGTATAGTCATTGGTAATTGGGTGAAGTTTCATTTTGGTCTTGTCACCCCACTGGCTGCTCTGGTACTTACGGAGGACAACCCTTGGGTAACCCAGGTGAAGACTAAGTTATGCGCTATGGGCCTCTGATTTGATAGTCTATACTCCCTGAATTATAGGGGTATAAGGAATTTTTTTAACCAAAGGTTGGCTGATATTACTGCACAAGACGAAATGGCCTCTCTTAGATGTAAGATCTTGTTGACCCCAGTTTTAGGGCTATGTGAGGATTCTCTCTCCCTGGATTTGTATTTACAGTTCCAGCTGAGCCACGGTGTGCGGAGGTGTTTCACAATGGCGAGGATGGGTGTGTTTCCTTCAGGAGTGACAGAAGGTCATTTCCAGGGGAGGCACTTGTCCTCTTGTCTATGTGGCTACCCCTTGTGGGTGGTAGACTCTCTTGCACATATTTTATTTTATTGTGAATTGGATACCAGCCTCTGAGCCAGATGGCTCTCTCCTTACATAAATCTTTGGTTGTTAAAATCGGACCAGCAGGCCCTGTTGATACTTCTTTCGGGGCAGGATGAAATTATTACCAAGAGGGTGGCTTGGTTTCTCTTTAAAGTACTTGCTCTGAGGGCGGCCAGGAAGGCCTCTTTACCTCCTGGAGATGGGAGGGGGGCCCCGCGTCATTATGATTCTTGACCTCTGTGGTAGCCTCTCTTATTAGGGATGGCCTTAGTAGTTCCCGGAAATGGGTGGGAGGCTTTATGTTATTATGACCCCTGATCTCCCTGATAGTTTCCTTTTTATTCTGTCTGGATTTTGATAATCAGTTATGTTTGGGTGTCTGTTTTTGATTGTGTATGTTTATTGTCTATGTTTTCAGTGTAATGCCCTTTGTCTATGCACTTAAATAAATTAATAATAAAATAATACCTGGAGGAGGAGCCATGCATTGAACCCAGCAGTGATCCCTTGGCCTACTGGGCCAGCAAGACCAACGTGTGGCCAGCCCTGTCCAAAGTGGCCAAGGGTCTCTTGTCCTGCCCACCAATGAGTGTCCCCAGAAAGCGGGTGTTCTCCATGGTGGGGGACATTTGCTCACTGCACCGCCTGAGACTGGGGGCCAAGTTGGTGGAGAAGGTGCTGTTCCTGAAGGTGAACCTTCCGGAGCTGCCCTCAGAGATGGATTGATGGTGCAGTGGCACATGCCATCCCATTCCAGGGGCAGTCTTAGGACGGGGCTCCTGTTATATCTGGGCTGCTGCTGCTGAGGTGCTGGTGCCCACCCTGCCTATCTCTCTCTCTGACTAGGCGGCCTTGACTGACCTATCTGACTGATCTCATGATGCAGGGTGGCATTGGGAAGCTGTCAGCTTGCCAGCCAGTCTCTAGTTAGATGAACTCGATCCATCTATCTGACTGGCTCTCTCTCGTGTGGTGCACAGTTTTCGCGAGCCTCTCTAAGTGCCCTGCCAAGGTCCCAGCCTGCCTTCCCTACTGCCTCTCATGCCATGCTGCCTGTCTGTGCACCCTGGTTGTGAACCTCGAACCTGCTTCAGCCTGCCTTCCGCTGCTCATTTCACACTGCCTGTCTGCTGCTGCTGCTGCTGTTGCCTCTGCCTCTGCCATGGGTTCTGCTTTCGGGCAATCCAATGTTTGCTGCTGCTCCACCAATTCCTCACAGCCTGCAATGCCCAGCCAAGTAGGGGTGCCAGACCAGCCACCAAGCCCCAAGCCTTCCCGGCCTCTGCTGCTGCTGCTGCTGCTGCTGCTGCTGCTGCTGCTGCTGCTTCTGGGTCTCAGATGGCCATTCATAGTGCCACGCACACCCCCGGAGGCAAAACATTGAGCTTGCCTGCCTGGGAAAGCCGGGGTGCCGAGTACCTAGCCTTCCCAGTCTCTGCTACTTCTTTTCTGCTGTGTCTCCGACAGACTGCCATACTCCCACCAGGCCCTCTGGAGCTCTCCAAGCCTCTGCCACAGCTGAACTTTCAGAACATTCGGGGGGTCCGAACTCCGCAGGACCAAACCCACGAACCCGAACTAAGTTTTCAGACTGAACGTCCAAACGTCTGAACATCCGAACCCTGTCGTGTATGGACATCCCTAATGCCCACCTCAAAGCCACTACTGATTTGTTTTGTAATGCTGGAAGCATGCAGTAATTGTCCTGTAGTTTGGTAGAGATGACAGGGATGGTATGTGATACCTTTCCTGTCATCTCTGTGAAAGTATTTTCAAGTTAATGTCTTATACCACCAGGACCCTTTATCCAATTTTTCTGAAAATTACCTGAACTGTTAAGCTTATGGAGGGACATACCTTCAACAAGTTTCGTGCAAATTGGATGAAAGATAAAGAAGTTGTAGTCATGAATGTGTATGGATCTTTTTGTAAAATCACAACATTCAATTGCTTCTAAAATTGGTTTCTTTTATCTAATAATTTCAAAATTGGCATACATAGTTCCCTCTGTTGGGGGTACAATCTTCCCAAGTTTCATCAGAATTGAATAAGAATAAAAAAACTATAGCCGGATATACTTTTTTCGTTTCCCCCCTTTATTTCAAAAACAAAATGTTGTTTTCATTTCTATTTTTATTATTATTTGTCATTTTCACTGTTGCAATAAAGATAATTATGTCTACAAATTTTGCATGGATATTTTCTTTAAAAGTCATGAGTTGGTCATGGCAGGAATGAGAAAAAGTCACGGAAAACTCATGGGTGAGTTTTTAAAAAACTTTCATTCAATATTGTATTTTTTAAACTCCCCCCCCCTTAGATTTTAAACCCAGGGATTAGACTATAACCCCCCCCCCCAGCACAGATTGTAACCCACCCAACACAGAATAGAAGGAGGAGAAAAACACACCCCACCCCTTAGATTGTAAACCCATGGATTGTAAAGCACTTTGAAAGCCCCAGGCTTAGATTGTAAGCCCAAGCAGGGGAAAAAGGCAGAGGAAATGCTGTCATCTTCTCCTGGGCACCTCTTGAAGCTCTGACAATGGTAACATTCTCTGCCTCTGATCTTGCCGCCATGTCATGCTGTGCCACCACTTGACCACACCCATACCTCCACCCTCCACAAGAAACAACACTGAGGAGGGGTTTGGAGCTCTAGGGAGAGACCGTGGCTTTTCCTGGTGACACCCAGCATGCTACTCTTGACGGTTTAATGCTGTGCTGCCGCATCTCCACAGCCAGGGAGGGGTTTGGAGCTCCTGGGAGACATCATGGATCTTCTTAACACCATTGTGCGTGCTCTTCTTACCAGCTTCTTGACGGCTCTGCTTTTCAGTTTGGGGGAAATCTAGAAAACCTTGGGAAAATCATGGAAGTCATGGGAAAATCTCAAAAGTAATGGGGGGGGGGGCAAAAATCACTAATAACATTACTTTTGCTACCACCATGACAAATTCTTGGCCCTAATGATAATGAAAATGACAATTTTCATTATTGTTATTTTAATAGCAAAAACGACATTCCCTGGGAGCCTACCAGGGCAAGAGGCAGCACTCAGACCTGTGGGAAGCTCTACCTATGAGGGGCTGAGCCAGCCCAAGGCCATTGGGATACCCGTGGTAGAAGAGGGCTGTACCTGGCCAAGGGCCTATAAAAAAAGAGGCAAAGGGGCTAGTGGAGCCCAATAGTGAGGAGGACTGCTAGCTGAACTGAGCAGGCCAGATCGTGGTGTCTGACAAAGACTCTTGGAGTACTGTGAACAATTTATGAAATTGTGAACTAGAGATGAAACAAATAGGAAGAATTTAATTCGCAAGTATTTCCAAATTTCCGAGGACTAGCTCTGAGTGTTCTGAATGTCCTCAGAAACTCAGACAAATACTCACTACTTGGTACTTGATAAAATACTCTGTAAAATAAAGCTGAGTACCGATTATTTTCCGAATACCAAGTACCGAGACATCTTATGGGGCAGGAAAAGCCCCATATCTTGGTCTGAGTACTGGACCGAGTATCGAATACCAAGTACCAGGCAGATTCATCAGTTACTCTGTAATCGATAAATCCAAGTCGAGTTCCGAGATACTTGGTAAAAACTGAGTAATTTTGCATACCGAGTTTCAGTACTAGTTTGAACTGTATCAGAGAAAAGATGAGACAAACTGAATGAAAACAATGGTGGAGTGACTACTTGAGCAGCTTCCCGCCAGTTCTCTCGCAGGTACCTCTTCACCCTGTTATACTGCTCTTCAGACCCAGAGCTGTTGCCCAATTGCTTTCTCTGTGTGTGAGCTATTGCTGAGCAGTTAACAGCTGCTACATTTGTCTCCACTTACTGTACTTCCAGTCTAAATCATTGCTTTGTAAGGCCCTTAGGGATACCTTGAGTATGAAAGACGCTATATTTTTTTTTTTTTTTTAAATCCCCAATCCTACTCTATTCTAAAAAAAACACTTTAAAGTCCTTTTATGACAGACTGAGTCAGGCACTGAATTCAGCCCTAAAACAGTAATTTAAAGTTTTGAAGAAAGAGCCGAGCAGTGTATGTTTGGTATATTTTAACATAATTCAAGAGTGCTAAGTACCCTAAAAGCACACAGCTTGTGCCAGTGGAGAAGGGAGGGAGGGAAATGGAAAAGCTTCACACCCCCACCCCTCCTCCTTGGGACTTTTAGTTTATTATAAGATCTACTAGAGATCTATCAGAAGACAAAGAAGAGAGGGGGCAGGGGACTCACCAAAGGTCTCTGATTGTTTTAGCTTAGGAAAATAACAGCTTGTTTCCGTTCTTTTAGCTTTGAGAGTTATTTGGTGTATGATCGGAAACTAGCCATGCAGTGGAAGGACAAAAGAAGAATGCATCAGAGCTTAATGGTCTAGACCAAGAGTATGAGGTTAGGAGTCAAAGACAATTGCTTAAGGGGAGACTTGCAAGAGAGAGGCTATTGGAAGACGGCATGAATTAAGGCAAAGGGCGTTTTCTAATCCAGTCCCAGCAATGGTCCCAGAATGGTAGCAAGCACCTTGTGATGTGCAACTGGATGCAAACAGCTGGGAGAGGGTTCTGGCAGGAAAAGATGTCCAATCTGTTGATGATGCTTCTATAATTAGCAAGAAACACAAGACAAATGTGGGGAGGGGAGAGGGGAAGGCTTGGAGGATAGGGAATGTCCACCCAATGTATGTTTGTTTGTTTGTTTGTTTACTTGGGTTTACAACCCACTGTGTTCCTGTAGGCTCAGGAAAGGTGACAACAGAAAGAAAATAATGTAGAAAAGAATGCTCCTCCTCCCCATAAATCTAAAATCTGAAAACCCTCATAAAATCCTCCTCCCCCCAAAAAACCCTTTCCCCATCCTCCAAATGCCAGGGCAAACAAAAAGGTCTTACATTTCAGAAAATGCTCAGGTCTAGACTTTGACAAACCTCCAGAGGAAAGGAATCACAAAGACATGGGGCAGCCACCAAGAATGCCTCTCTGCGTGCCCTTGCCATGCAGACTTGAAACACTGATGGTACTTGTAACCGTATGGTTCACAGTAGCAATAATAGTACCTCTATAGTGAACTGAATGAAATACCACCAATGAAATTCAAAATTAGTGAAGCAAATGAAATTAAGAAACAAAATAGGCAAGATACCAAACATACTGATGTTACAAGAAAGAAATAACCAATTAAATGAAGATGTGAATATTACATTGCTAATTAAGGTTATTTGGATATTCTTCAGTTTGAAAGAGTATGTGAATTATTTTTGTTAATTCAATATAGCATATTCGAAAGGATGCCAAAATTTCGAACCCTAAGGGCCATGCCCCACATTCTTCATATAGTTGAGAACCATAAGACACACACGGATATAGGTACATGCACAAACTAGGGATGGGAAAACGCGATTCGGAAGTTCTGAGTTCGGCCCAAACTCGGCCAGTTCGGACGACCGAACCGAACCAAACTTCCGAACACGAACTGGCTGAACCGAACTCAATTCCAAACGACGAAATGACCAAACAGTTCAGTCAGTTCGGATCACGTTCGAGGTTCGGATGGCAAAAGAAGGTTCACTGTAAGGTCAAACGTGATAGGGAGGGGTAGTACTTGTCACTGAGGAGCAGACTTCCAGGCACCAGGGGTGGAGAGGCTTGCAAAAAATGAAACTATCTGCCTCCCTGCTTCCCAACACCTTCTGAGCTAGTCACTGTTCCTGAACAGCAGGCGTTGAATAGGATTATTAGATTGCTTTATGTTTCATTTCAGTTTTGTACTGAAATGAAACTTAAATCTTAAACTGAAACCTTGTGTTTGTGATTCCCCCTGCCATCCCATATATAGATGGGATATAGATATAGAGATAGAGATAGAGATAGAGATAGAGATAGAGATATAGAGATAGATATAGAGAGATAGATAGATAGGTTAGGGATAGTAGATAGTAGACAGTTGTACGATCTAGCTTAGTGACAGAGATTTAATGATAGTTTTACTGTTTGTGGGAGTAGGCCTGTGTACTTATTAGATAATCCATTTAGTTCATAGCATTTAGAATAGTTAATAGCAGTTAGATTTAGTGTAGATAGATATATATAATATTAGATAAAATAAATAAATTAAAAAAAACATATAAAAACAAAAAACCAAATAAAAAACAAAATAAAACCATATAAAACCCATTAAAAAACCAAAAAACCATATAAAAAACAAAAAACCCCACCCATAACAACATTTCCTGAACGACTGAACGTTCTAACTGAACAGCCGAACGGCTGAACCGAATGGCCGATACGAACGGACGAACTGAACGCAGGCAAACCGAACGGCCAAACCCAAACCACGATCTGTTTGCCCATCCCTAGCACAAACCTCTCCTTCTTTGTGGCTGACTGGCAGAGCAGACAGTCTGTTTTCCTTGCTACTGAGATTCTGAGGAACAGGTGCAATTCACCTGCTGAGACTCGGGCATAGACTTTCTTTCTTTATTTCTTTATTTCTTTCTTAACATTTATACCCTGTCCTTCCCCGAAGGCTCAGGGTGGTTTAAAAAAGACATGAAATACAATTTAAAATTTTTTAAAATACAACCCCCTCCCTCCCAAAATACTCAATGCACTCCAACCCTCCAAAACCTCCCAACTAATCTCTCTCCCAATCCTCACCTGCAAATGCTTTTTAAAAAAGGAAACGTTTTACACTGCCTCTGAAAGATTTTCAAGCCTGGACTCAGTTGGATCTCCAGGGGGAGTGAAGTAAGTAGGGATGAAATGAGACTTTTCACCTGGTTCTGATTCTTTTTAGGGCTGTGTGAATGCGGTTCGGCAGTTCGGAGTTTGGCCCGAACTCGGCCCGTTCAGATGGCTGAACCAAACGCCCGAACCAAACGCCCGAAGCACCAAACAGTTCGGCCCTGTTCGGGTGGGAAAAATGGGGTAAACAAGCGGGGGGGGGGGGGACCTGAGAATTAGACTTCCTGGCGCCAGGGGTGGAGAGGCTTGGAATAGCAGCCTGCCTGCCCAATCACAATGCCTCTTTTTCTCAAACCACCGGCTTCGCAGTCTGTGATTGACATGGGACTAGGCTGCACGGAGCCATTGGTGCTTGTGGAAAGGCAGGTGAAGCAAGTAAAAAAAGTCATTGCCCTCCCCCCTTCCAAATTCTTCTAAGCTAGTCACTGATCCTTTTGGCAGTGTTTGCAGAAGTGTCCCTCTCCCAGCAGTTTGCTTTCCTAACAATACATTTCCATCCTCCTCCTATTTCACCCATTCCCACACATTTACCTCCCTAGCTTCATTTATTTACCTTAGATTACATAGATTTAGGAGTTATTCTTATTTTTTACCCATCCCTGTGTAATTCCTCCCTCCTCCCTCCATTGAATCCTTTCCTTCTCCCTCTATATATTTCATCCCTGATTCCCTTCCCCTGTTATTTAATTTATTTAGAGTAGGATTAGATTGATTTAGGTTTCATTTCAGTTTTGTACCCCTCCCTGTGTTGTTTGTGTTTCCCCCCCATCCCATAGATAGATAGATAGATAGATAGATAGATAGATAGATAGATAGATGTACGAGTTAGCTTAGTAATAGAGATTGAGATAGTGTTCAGTGATTTAGTTTTTATATTTAGTGTATTTGTAGGACTCGGCCTTTTTATAGATATTAGATAGCATTAAATTTAGTTGCCACTTCAGTCCCAGGACCCACCATCAGGGTTCTGGGGCCGACATTCCGCTCATGGGGAGCTGTCCATCCACTTCATCCAGAAGCTGCCAGTCTAGTGCCAGGACCCACCATCAGGGTTCTGGGGCCTATGTTACAGGCAGGGAGGACTGTTCATCCACATCATCTAGAAGCTACCACTCTAGCCCCAGGACCCACCGTCAGGGTTCTGGGACCATCATTACTTGCACAGGGCTCTGTCATCCCATGGCATCAAGTAACAGCCACTCCAGACCCAGGACCCACCGTCAGGGTTCTGGGACCTACGTTACAGGCAGGGAGGGCTGTCCATCCATGTCATCCAGAAGCTGCCACTCTAGCCCCAGGACCCACCATCAGGGTTCTGGGGCCGTCATTCCATTAACGGGGAGCTGTCATTCCACTGCAACAAGAAACAGTCAGCCACTCCTGTCCCAGGACCCACCATCAGAGTTTTGGGGCTGTTATTCCACCTACCCATGTGGAGGGTCTTTATTCGCTTACAGCATGGCCCACGAAGAGCCGGCTCTGCTCCTGTTGGACACAGGCATTGATTTTGTCATCAAGAAACAGCCAGCCACTCCAGCCCCAGGACCCACTGTCAGGGTTCTGTGGCCTACGTTCCAGGCAGGGAGGGCTGTCCATCCACGTCATCCAGAAGCAATAGGGGTACTGCTGGTGGTGCTGCTACTGCTAGGGCTGGGGGCAGGGAGAGACCCCGCCAGCTGAAAGGGGTGTCTGATCCCACCATCCCCAGGGATGTCCTGCTGCTGCTGCAGCTGCTGCTGCTACCACGCACTCTCCAGAGCCCTCTCTGCCTGCCAGACCCTCTCCACCAGCTCACCCTTCCAGTGCCTATTGAGCTCCAGGATCTCCATTCTACTCCATAGTACCCTGGAGGTGCCCCGCTGTCCAGAACCAGTTGAACCTGATGCAAGGCATCTTTCTCCTCAAGAAGCCGCTTGAGCATCAGGAACCTGGAGGAAGACCACCGGGTGGACACATCCTGCACCAATTGGTGCACTGGGGAGCCTTGCTCGTCCTGCTTCAACCTGAGGAGGTCGCTACCCATCACACTCCAGTTAAAGAAACCACTGGCCAGCTTCCTTTCCCACTCGATCAGGGAGCTACAGGTGCCTGCCCCAATCCTCTTCTTCCCCAAGCCCAGAGCATCCCTGACCACCAGGTGAATGGATTCTGGTAAGGCCCCTCTCATGGACTGCCCTCAAAATGTTGGCCACATTGTGTGTCACCACGCACCCCTTGGTGAAGGGCGCACCTGGCATGACCCACTCCCTCACAATGGAGGTCAGGGATGCCTCAATGTTCCAAGAAGTGTGGGGGCTGTGGGGTCCATGACTTCCGCCTGAAGCAGGGCCCACCTATACCCTGCTTCAGGACCCCTCCTGCCACTGCCAAATGCTGCCTCTGGGTCCTTCCACCAGTGCGTCTTCAGTCACTGCCAGGTAGGTGTGCTGTGCATTCCTACTCTACCACAGGTTGGTGGTGAAGTGGACGGTGGCACCCCCAGCCCCTGACATCTGCTCCCTCACCTGCTCCTTTAAAGCCCGGTACATGGCTGGCACCACCTGCCAACTCAGGGTGGTGCTGGCAGGTCTCCAGTTCTGCTCACTCTATGCTGTGCTGGGTTCTTCAGTTCTAGTCATCATCAGGGCCGGGTGTTGCAGGCTTCCAGGCATCAACAGAGCAGTGGCAGAGGCCCAGCTAGGACTCGGTGGCTGCCACCCCTGCTTGGCCGGGCATTGCAGGCTTCCAGGTATTGGTGGCAGCCTGACTCAGGGTGGTGTGTGAGGGAAGCTTAAACTGGGGGGCCAGGAAGCCAATTAGGCAACTAAACCCCATGTCCCTGACCTCTGAGAAGGGCTGTCCATCGAGCGCAATACTTTCCCCCAACATACGCGTGGCTTTCAGTTGAAAGACAGCTTCCTCCCCAGTGCTTATGTGCCGATGGACTTGGCAGTTGCCCCCACCCCAGCTCCTCCATGGTGTACTGACTCTTCTGGGCCTGAACTGGCTGCTGCTGCTGCACCACTGACAGTGCTGATGGGAGGGGCAGAACATGGTGGCAACACATCTCTCAGGGGGACAGCCTTCACCTCATCACCAGACATTTCCTCCACAGGACTAGTATCTGCCTCGCTGTCCCCAATCTGAGATATGTCCCCCCACGAAGGGGAGTACTGGGACCCTGAGGCTGATTGACTGCCAATGCTGCTGCCACTCTCCCTGTGCCCCCTATAGCTTCTGTTGCTACTGCTGCCACTACTGCTACTCCTCTCCCTGCTGTCATTGCCTGGCAATCAGGCCCTGCCTCTAGCAGCCGTGGTGGGATCCACCAGTTCTGGACTGCTGGGGATCACATCAATAATGGGGGACAATGGTGGCCCATGATGAGCATCCGACCCGGAAGCACCTGCACCTGCTCCTGCAGCTGCAACAGAAACAGCTGCAGCCTCCTGGACTGCAGGCCTTCCAGGACCCTGCATGGCAGTGGAGGATGCTGGCAGGAGCCGACACTGAACCACACCCCAGCTAGTGCCACTGCTGGGAGCCTTTGAAGCCTGTCTTCCAAAATCAGGGCTGTGCAGTTTGGGGAGTGGTGATGGGACTGGGCTGCTGCTTATGACTTCTGATACTCTGCTGGCATGGCCCCTGCCACCTCTGTCACGTGCACCATTGCCTGCCTTACGGATAGCAGACCAGCCTCTCCTGCTTCCCTTCTCCATTTCTACTGCTGCTGCACCACTGACAGTGCTGATGGGAGGGGCAGAACATGGGAGTGAGACAGCTGTCAGAGGTACGTGTGGCCGGCCCTCTTCAAAATGGCCAAGGGTCTGTTGTCCTGCCCAGCAACGAGTGTCCCCAGTGAGCAGGTGTCTGTTCTCTATGGTGGGGGACATTTGCCTGCCACACTTCCTGAGACTGGGGGCCAAGTTAGTGGAGCAGTTGCTTTTCATCAAGGTTTCTGTCTGCTGCTGCTGCCATATGTTCTGCTACCGGGAAATCCAATGTCTGTCGCTGCTCCACCGATGCCTGGCAGCCTGCAATGCCCAGCCAAGTAGAGGTTCCAGGCCATCCACCGAGTCCCAAGTCTTCCCAGGCTCTTCTGCTGCTGTTGCTGCTGGGTCACAGATGGACAGCCCTGGTGCCACGGGCACCCCCTGGGACCAAGCGCCGAGCCTGCCTGATCTCTGCTGCTGCTGCTGCTGCTACTGCTTCTGCTGCTGCTGCTGCTGGTGGTGGTGGGTCTCGGATTGCCAGCCCTGGTGCCACAGGCACCCCCAGGGGCCAAGCACCGAGCCTGCCTGCCCGGGCAATCCGGGACACCAAGCGCCGAGCCTTCCTGGTCTCTGCTGCTGCTGCTGCTGCTGCTGCTGCTGCTGGGTCTCCGACAGCCTGCCATGCCACCCCGGGGCCCCCTGGTGGCCCCCAGAGCACCCCAAGCCTCCCGGCATGTCCAAACTCCACCAAACATTCAGTGGGACTGAACTCCGCCAAACCGAACCCACAAACCTGAACATGGTTTTCGGGCTGAACGACCCAACATCCAAACCCCGTTCTGTTCACACATCCCTAATTCTTTTAGAGACAAGTTTCTCTGACCATGCTCCGGTCATCTTGTTGTATAGTGGTGTGGCCATTTTGTGCATGCACTGTATGGCCACTGCCATTTTTGCATGTGCACAGTATAATACAGTGGTCATTTTGTGCATGTGCAAAATCGTCCAGTTGGAATTCTGACTAAACAATTATTTTTGTCATAATTCTGGTTGGAATTTTGATAAGCCATTCCAAAGTTCTGCAAAATTGGAAAGGATTATCTAAACCAGCCCTATAAATAAGACACAGGACCATTAATGCAGTGCAGTGCCCAGGATTAGCTAAGAGCCGCGTTTGAAATGCCCAAGAGTATCTCATTTGGGTTCCACTTTGGAACTTTGAAGCATCTGAATGGCAGGAGGCAATTTGGGTCCTGCAAATGTGATGCGCTTGACCATTTGCCATATGCCTGCTGCAGCTCTAAGTGGGAGAGACAGGGATACATTTATAAAATTGAAAAGTTTCAGGGAATCCTGAAGAATAAGATGGTATAAGGGGGAACATCAGTGAGAAATGTAGGGGGCTGAAGAGGAACTTTTAATAACTACATTTTAATCAAAAACATTATCAAAGCCAATATCAAAATGGTTATTGAATTGTTTCATTTTACTGAAAAACAAGGCTTGTTTTGTCAATGAGAAACATCGGTCACCATGACAACGGTGATTCTGATAATGCTTTCAAACAAAGTTGGTAGATAAAAATAAAAAGCCACAGAAAATGAAACTTCATTTAAAACAAACTCAACAGGTTTTTAAGAGGATTTTTAAAAGACTATTTGAGTATGTGAGAATTTTAACCAGCTGGAAAAATAATATTGATAATGGTATTCATAGTAATTTTAATAGCTAGAGCTGAGGCAAGAATGACTGTCCCCATATCACTGGGAAATACCAACCTTCGGGAGTGCTTCTAACTGTCAGCATTTCCTCACTAGCCATTGAATATATGTTTCCGCAATTGTTAAGATCAGCATCCATGAATGTCTTCCATTTTTTGGTATTTTTTCGTATTTTCTGATTTTTAATTTTTTTCCCCTTCTATTTGTTTTCATTATTTTTGTCAGTTTCCAGCATTAGAATGCAGAAAACAAAGGCTAGCCCTTGAAATACACCCGTCAAAAATAGTTTACAAGAACCAATAACGGAAATAATGAATAATGTTACGTAGTGAACTTGTGATCATATACATGCAAACATAAGCAGCCTGTAAGGAAAGTTACCAAACAATGGCAATTACTGTATGGTAACTAGTGAAAATAGTAAAAAAGCCAGTTAGTTTCCTCATCACACAAACACAGGTGAATGGTAGGTTTCTGCTGGAAACAGTTTTTGCTGCAATTGCTTGATTCAGTCCTAGTAATACCAATACCACCTGACGTGGAGTAAAGAAGTGCTTTGATCTCAAGGAGGGACATGGACGACTGTCCTGTGAGCTGTGGTAGAAACCACCTGTGGTGGCAGATCTTACATAAATACTGTAGAGATTGCTACTAGCTGTACATGTATGTCAATGCAATTAACTAAAGCAACTTTTTGGGGGAAGAGAACGTTCCAGTGAACTTTTTCCTTCCACAGAGTTACATTGTATTTAGTATCATGGAATCATAGGACCAAAACGATCTCAAAGATCATCATCTCCAACCCTCCCTACTAAGGATGGAACTTTTGGTTTCTGTTTTAACTGAAAGAGACTGAATGTCTCTTTCGGTTAAAACCAAGAGATCTGAGAATTGGGCCTGTCTCTGTTTCCAATTCTTGGATCTTCTGTTCCCATTGAAGTCAATGGGAAATCTCTTCCAACCCACACACCCCACTCCCGTCCTCAGAGGGTGGGGATCCATTACCCCTAAGACTGCCACCTGCTGGGACCCAGCTTTACCCAACACCTGGGGCCCCTGTACTTAATTTACTGATGCTGGTCTGGTCCAGAAGGTGGGGGTAATGGCTGCCGGCTGGGCCACCAGTTCCACTACTGGTGGCTAGGCCTCCTCTGCTGCTGGCTGGTGTTGGGAGCCAGCTCTGCTGTGATGCCGCCGGGCCTTCTCCACTGCACGGTAGTGAGCCATCTCCTGCCACCAGCCAGCAGCAGAGGAGGTACAGCCACCAGCAGCAAAGTCAGCTCCTCTTCCAGGAAACCAGGCCTTCTCTTCCTTCTTAGAGGTCCAGAGCTTGAAAAAAATGCTGCCTGAGCCAGCAGCATCAGCACCATTTTGAAAGACAGTAGATGTTCTGTACATGCATGGAATGGCTCCCTATGCATGCACTTCTGTGTTCCAAAACAGCTTCCCTGTTCCAAAATAGTGCTGATGCTGCCAGTGCCATTTTGGATAAGGCTGCACATGTGCAGAATGGCCTCAGTGGCAATTTTTCACCTGTGTGCTGCACCGCTGCTGATCTAGTGGCATTTTCTTTAAGCTCTGGACCTGTAAGAAATGGGAAGAGAAGGCCCGGCTGCTAACTGGGCCACGGGCTCCACTACTAGCAGGTAGGCCTCTTCTGCTGCTCTCTGGTGTTGGGAGCTGACTCCACTGCCAGGTGGGTGGGCCTCCTCTACCATCCAATAATTAAGAAAACCAGTTGGCCTGGCAGCGGAGCCGGATCCCCACACCAGTCAGCAGCAGTGGAGGCCTGGTCTCTAGTAGTGGAGTCAGTGGCCCAGCTGACAGCCCAGTCGGTCGCTGAGACCCTCAATCTCCAGACCAGAACAGAAACAACAGTAAGTAAGGTTCAGGGGCCCTGGGGGTTGGGTAAATCCGGGCCCAGACAGGTGGGGTGGGGGTTTTAGGGGTAATGGGTCCACACTCCCAAGCTCCAAGGCCAGGAGTGGGCCATCTGAGACCCACTAGCAGCAGCAGCAGCAACAGCAGTAGCAGCATCAGAGGCAGGGAAGGCTTGGGGCTTGGTGACTAGCCTGGCACCCCTACGTGGCTGGGAATTGCAGGCTGCCAGGCATCGGTTGTGTAGCAGCAGACATTGGATTTCCCGGTAGCAGAACCTATGGCACAGCAGAGGCAGCAGTGGCAGCAGCAGCAGCAGCAGACAGGCAGTGTGGCATGAGGAACGGAAGGCAGGCGTCGTCAGGGTTCGAGGTTTGCAACCAGGGTGGATAGACAGGCAGCATGGCATGAGAGGCAGTAGGGAAGGCAGGCTGGGACCTTGGCAGGGCACTCAGAGAGGCTGGTGAAGACTGTGAAGCATGCGAGAGAGAGAGCCAGTCAGCTAGGCGGGCCGAGATTATCTAGCCAGAGGCCGGCTGGCAGGCTTACAGCTTCCAAATGCCACCCTGCATCATGAGGTCAATCAGATAGGCTGGCTGAGGCCATCTAGTCAGAGAGAAAGAGAGGCAGGGCAGGCGCCAGGTATTGGGAGGGAGGGACAGCACCTCAACAGCAGCAGCCCAGATTGAGGAACAGCCCCGGCCCCAGACTGCCCCTGGCATTGGATGGCATGTGCCACTGCACCATCAATCCACGTCCAGGGGCAGCTCGGGGAATCCCAGAAGCAGAAGGCTTACCTTGGTGAAAAGCAATTGATCCACCAACTTGGCCCCCAGTCTTAGGCGGTGCAGCGAGCAAATGTCCCCTGCCATAGAGAACACCCGATCACTGGGGACACTCATTAGTGGGCAGGACAAGAGACCCTTAGCCACTTTGGACAGGGCCGGCCACACATTGATCTTACTGGCCCAGTAGGCCAAGGGATCGCTGCTGGGTTCAATGCATGGCTCCTCCTCCAGATAGCTCTTTACTACTGCTGAGGCGATGTCATACTCCCTCACATAACTCTGCCTTGGCACCACCTCCACCACTGCCCTCAGCCACGCTGCCTGCCCTGCTCTGCATGAGCCCATGCTCCTCAGAGTACCCTGCACATACAAGCTGCTATTGTTCTCAATAGGGGTGTTGCTGCTGCTCAGCCTGCTGCTGGTGCTGCTACTGCTAGGGCTGGGGGCAGGGATAGACCCCGCCGGCTGAAAGGGGTGGCTGTCTCCCACTCCCACCATCCCCAGGGGCATGCTGCTGCTGTTGCTGCTGCTGCCGCACACTCTCCAGAGCCCGTTCTGCCTGCCGGACCCTCTCCACCACATCACCCTTCAAGTGCCCGTAGAGCACTGTCTGGCATGCCACGCTGCCCTTGGCCCTGGGGTCCAGAATGGTTGCCAAAACATATTCTGCCCGCTTCAGGAGCTCATGGAACCACGTCTTCAGCCCTGCCTTCATCTGCCGCACCAGGTCAGCCGCCTCATCCACCAGCTTCCTCCCCTGAAGGCTGCAATCCTGCCGGAGACTATGGAACAGAGGGGTCACCTGGCTGATGATGGCTGTGGAGGAACTGATGGTCTCCATCACAGCCAGAAACAGTCTCAGCATGAAGACGGTGTGAGCCAGGATCTAACATTCCACCCCATCGTACCCTGGACGCACCCCGCTGTCCATCACCAGTTGAACCTGATGCAAGGTGGCTTTCTTCTCGAGAAGCCGCTTGAGCATCAGGAACTTTGCATTCCAACGGGTGGACACATCCTGCACCAGCTGGTGCACTGGGGACCCTTGCTTGGCCTGCCTCTGCCTGGAGGAGGTCACTGCCCTTCATGCTCTGGTTAAAGAAACCAGCCAGTTTTCTCCCCTACTTGATCAGGGAGCTAAGGGTGCCTGCCCCAATCCCCTTCTCCCCCAAGGCCAGAGCATCCCTGACCACCAGGTGAAGGGTGTGTGCAGTGCAAGGGTTGGTGGTGAAGCACCCCTTGTAGACTTCCCTCAGTATGTTGACCGCATTGTCTGTTACCATGTATCCCCTTGGTGAAGGGTGCACCTGGCATGACCCACTCCCTCACCTTGGCCATCAGGGCTGACTTGATGTTCCGAGCAGTGTGAGGGCCGTCCATTACTTCTGCTTGAAGCAGGGACCACCTATACCCTGCTTCAGGACCCCTCCTGCCACTGCCAAACGCTGCCTCCTGGTCCTGCCACCAGTGTGCCGTCTCTGCCAGGTAGGCATGCCACGTGTTCCTGCATGACCATAGGTCTGTGGTGAAGTGGACGATGGCACCCCCAGCCCTTGCCAGCTGCTTCCTCACCCACTCCTTTAAAGCTCGGTACAGGGCTGGCACCACCTGCCGACTCAGGGTTGTGCATTAGGGCAGCTTAAACTGGAGGGCCAGGAATCCAATCAGGTGCCTAAACCCCCTGTCCCCAACCACAGAGAAGGGATGCCCATCCAGCACTATCATTTTCCCCAACATGTGCGTGGCTTTCAGTTGAAAGCCATGTCGCCCTCCATGTCCTGCAGCTGCTGATGGACTTGGAAGCTGCCCCTACCCCAGATCCTCCATGGTGCACTGACGCTGTTGCTGCTTCTGCTGGTGCTCCCCCCTAGCAGCGATACCACTCCTGCTGCTAGAGGCAGGTGTTAGAGCAGGATGCTTGCCCACTGATGGAGATGGATGACTGCCGCTTCAGCTGGGAACCTGCTGGCATCCACTGCCCCTGCCTGCCCGCTTAGCAACACAGCACTGTGGCATCCCTTCCGGGTGCCTCACCATGGCAGTTGTGCCAAGGTTGATGAGCACCTGCCCATGCTTCACCACCTTCTGGCACAAAGTGCACTTCACCTCCCTGGTATCATCCACCGGCACCAACTTAAAATGCACCCAGAAAGAGGATTTCCCCCCCTCTCCTGCCCTCTGGTCCGCATCGAGTGACATACCGCTGACAGCACTTCTGGGAGGGGCATAACATGGTGGTGACATCTATCAGAGGGACAGCCATCGCCTCAGCACCAGACATCTCCACAGGACTAGTGTCTGCCTCACTGTTCCCAATCAGAGTGATGTCCCCCCATGAAGGGGAGTACTTCTGAGGCTGATGGACTTCCCACCACACTGCTGCCACTCTCCCTGTGCCCCCTATAGCTGCTGCTGCTGCTGCTGCTGCTGCTCCTCTCCCTGCTGCCATTGCCTGGGAATCGGGCCCTGCCTCTAGCAGCCGGGGTGGGATCCACCAGCCCTGGACTGCTGGGGATCACTTCAATAATGGTGGACATTGATGGCCCTTGAGGAACATTTGAACCCCGAAGCACCTGCAACTGATCCTGTAGCTGCAGCAGAGACAGCTGCAGCCTCCTGGACTGCCGGCCTTACAATGCCCTTTGTGGTAGTGGAGGATGCTGGCAGGAGATGCCGTTGAACCACACCCCGGCTAGTGCCACTGCTGGGACCTCTTAAGCCTGACTGCCAAAGTCAGGCCTGTGTAGTTTGGGACATGGTTTGGGCTTGGGGTGCTTCTGCTGCCTGCTGCCACTCCGCTGGCACGGCCCCTGTCACCTCTGCCACATGCCCCATTGCCTGCCTTATGGGCTGCAGACACGCCTCTCCTTCTTCCCTTCTCCATTTTTCCTTTCTAAATTATGTGGAGGAAGATTTTATATTTTTAAAATGTATTTATTCATAATTTGTGTATTATATATATAGCTACTACGCTAACTCTAACTGCTATTAACTATTCTAAAACCTATGGAACTAAATGGAATATTATCTAATATCTACAAAGGCCTAGTCCTACAAACACTATAAAATATTAAAACTGAATAACTACACACTATCTCTATAACTAAGGTAACTCCTACATCTATCTATCTATCTATCTATCTATCTACAGGGATGGGGGGGACACAGACAGCTCACAACAAACAATACAGGGAGGGGAATAAAACTGAAATGAAAAGTATATCAATCTAATGCTACTCAAAATAAATCCAAAAATGGGAAGGGATTCAGGGATGGAATATATACAGGGAGGAGGGAAGGATTCAATGGAGGGTAGGGAGAAAGAACACAGGGAGGGGTAAACAATAAAAATAACTCCGAAATCTATCTAATCTAAATGAAACTACAGAGATAAATGTGCGGAAATAGGTGAAATAGGAGGAGGATGGCAATGGATTGGGAGGTAAACAAACTGCTTGGAGAGGAAGACTTCTGAAAACGCCTGCTGACAGGATCAGTGCCTAGCTCAGAAGGAGTTGGAAGGGGGAGGTCAATGAGTTTTGTTACTTGCTACACTCGCCTTACCACAAACCCCATTGGCTCCGTGCAGTCTAGCCCCATGCCAATCGCAGACTGCGAAGCCAGTGATCTGAGGAAATGAGGGATTGTGATTGGGCAGGCAGACTGCTATTCCAAGCCTCTCCACCCCTGGCGCCAGGAAGTCTGCTCCATAGCTGACCCCCCCCAAACGTGCCCGAACTCACCCAAACACAACCGAACTGTTCAGGGCTTTGGGCATTTGGTTCGGCCGTTTGGTTCAGCTACCCAAACGGTCCGAGTTTGGGCCAAACACCAAATATCCGAACCACGTTCACACCCCTCTACAGGGCTCAACATGGGATGCGTGTTCACCAGGAGCCCAGTGCACATCCCATGTTAGTTCTGTCACAGTCCAGGGTTACTTCTTCTCCCACCCTGTGGTAAACATCTGGACGGGTAGGAGCAGACATGACACCCCCACCCATGGCCATGCTTGTATAAGCATTGCCACGGGCTGTGGTGTCACATCTGAAAATACCCAGAGATGGGAATGGACATGTATTTCGAAGTACTGAAGGCCAAATGGGATGATGGTTTAGGGCAGTAATCTGGAGCTGAAGGGAAACCAGCTGAGCTAAGGCTTGCTTGTGGTTCTCTCTGGTGGGGGTCCAGTTGATAATTTTGATATATCATATCAAAATTATCAACTGATAATAGTTGATAATAGTTGATAATTGCCTTCCAGAATATGGTGTTTCAGTTGAATATCTGACGCCAAAATAACCAAAATAATCCAAGTATCCAAAATAAAATATCCATCCCTCACTTCCTCTCAAATAAATGGATTTTGTTTTGGTTATGACTATTTATTTCATTATTTGGATAGTGAATATAACAGTTTGAATTAATTTCAGCTGTAAAGGGTACAAAGATAAAGACAAAAAGTATGAGAGTACGGATAGAGGAAGAAGCAGAGAGAGAAATTGGAAAGAAAAGAAAGGCGAAACTAAGCACAAAAATGCAATGAGAAAACCAAGGTACGATTCTGTTGCCACGTTTTTTTAACATCTATATGCAACCACTGGGTGAGGTCGTGAGACAGTTTGGTGTGCGTTGTCACCAGTATGCTGATGATACCCAGATTTACCTCTCTTTTTCAACGAACCCAGGTCCTGCAGTCTTGGTTAGGAGTGTGCAAACGCAGTTCAGAAGTTTGGAGTTCGGTCCGAACTTGAATAGTTTGGTCAACCGAACTGAACTTTCGAACCGAACTCGAATTCGACCGAACTGTTTGGTCGAATCTGAACCAGTTTGGCAGGCCAAAAAACCCAGTTTTGAATGTATGAACTCGGTTCAGAAGTTCGGAATTCGACCGAACCAGAATACTTCGGTCGACCAAACTGAACTTTCGAACCGAACTTGATTTTCGAACCAAACCGAACCAAACCGAATTTCCAAACTCAGTTCTGTTTGGACATCCCTAGTCTCGGTGCTTTCCCAGTACTTGCTAGCAGTGAGTGTCTGGATGAGGCTGAGCAGACTGAAGCTAAATCCTGATAAGACGGAGGTGATGTTGGTGGATAGGGCAGCGGAGGTAATGGGTTCCCTTTTGTAGGGGATCTGCCCTGCTTGTGTGGAGTTTGGAGGTTCTGTTAGACCTTGGCCTCCGCCTGGATCATCAGTTAGAGGTGATGGCAAAGGGAGCCTTTCACCAATTACATCTTGTGCGGAGAATCCAGCCATATGTTTCAAACTCTGACCTGGCCACCCTCATCCATGCATTCATCACCTCAAGGTTGGATTACTGCAATGCGCTCTACATGGGGTTGCCCTTGGTGACAATGCGGAGGCTGCAGCTGGTGCAGAATGTGGTGGACCATCTCCTGATGGGGACAGGACATAGGGAGCACATTACACTAGTTCTCTGGGCTCTGCACTGGCCACCTATAGCGTTCCAGGCCCAATTCATGGTGTTTGTTTTGACCTTTAAAGCCCTACACGGTCTGGGTCCCTCCTATCTGAGAGTCCGCCTCAATCCCCGGACCATGGAGCAACCTCTGCGGTCTACCAGGGGCACCTTCTTGGAGGTACCCTGGGTGAACTGGGGGGCCGTGATGGAGAGGGAATTCTCGGTGGCCGCACCACCGCTGTGGAAATCTCTCCCAGAGGAAGCTCGCCTGGCTCTCAGTCTGTTGGCCTTTCGTCAGGCCTGTAAGACCTGGCTGTTCGTCTGGGCCTTTGGGGGAGGTAGGTAATAAGGGTGGGGGTTTTTACTAGTGGTTTTACCTCTTTGTTGTTGTTTTTATTGTTTTAGTTATCCGTTTTATGTATTGTTTTTATATATTGTTTTAAATAATTTTGTGAGCCGCCCAGAGCTGCCGTAGTACTGGAGTGAGTGAGATACAAATCATTGAATAAAAAACATGGGGAATAAAGGAGGAGAAAATCCTCCCATACCAACCCCACAATGTGCCAAAAGGCTTTGACATACAGGCTGTATGGACTCTTTGTCAGGGTAGGAATATCTTCTTTAATCAGGGTGTGTCACACTATCTGTTCACAAAGAAGTGGGATTTCAAATAAGTCTTCCATGAATCAGAACTTATAAAACTAATATTTAAATCACCAACTTGAACAAAATTTGGCTTCTTTAAGTACAAATATTGGCTTTTCAGCTTTACCCTGAGAAGTGAATTCTTGATCAAGTTAGTGATCATATTAGTATTAGGGAGGTTTTGTTAACTTTTTCAGAACACTGACAAATATTTTCATTTGGCGTTGCTCAAGAGAGAAATATGACTCATTCTTGGAAATTATTGTCCCATTGTGCAAAGAAACAGAGTTTTCTTCCCATTTACACACACACACACACACACTGTCTGTCTGTCTGTCTGTCTCTCTCTCTCTCTCTCACTTTTGAAAAACAATTTGGTTGTCAAACCCCTCCAGTTTCATTTGCCAGTGATAAAACTTTAACTGTTAAAGGGCTCTCCCCCTCCCTCCGCACACCCAACACCCTTCTTTTTTTCCTTTCATTTTTCAGGCAGATTACTTTTTTTCTTCTTCCAAATTTTGCAATTGATTTTATTTACAAAAATAGTCATGGGAAAAATACTAGAAAATCAAAAAATGCATTTGTAGCAACTTCAATGGTCTTCTTTCTGTCAGACACACTCACTCTTCTAGCTCCTTTCACTCAGGGATTTGTTTATTGTTTACTTCACAAAACATGAACAGACTTTAATCCATAATAAATTGTAGCCTAAAAAATGTGGTACACTAGCACCTCTAGTGGTGTAGTAGTTCCAGGTCACCTACAGGTTCATGAGCCTGCTTCTCTAGAGAGTAGGGCTGAAGCAGCAATGCCTTTTTCTGCTCCGCTATTCATTCTGCCATTTTAGAATTGCCAGCAACTTTCTACAGCTTTTCCACTGGCATTCCACTAATTCAGAAACTGTCATAACAATCTCGGAAACTGTTGGAACAAACATTGTTCCACTACTTCGTAGTGCTGGTGGAAATGGCAGAAGATTGAACAAACATTGTTCTGCTATTTTTATAGCCGGTGGAAGTAGCGGAATGAAAGTAGTGGAATAAACATCTCTATCGCACCGTGTCGCTCATTGCGGAAGACCTTTTTCCTTTGGAAAAAGCTACCATAGCGGCTTGCCATTTCAGCCCTACTAGAGAGCAGCAAACCAAGCCATCTCTTTCTGCTCAGAGGGAGAGGTGCATGAAAGTAGAATGTGAAGTTCTCTGTTCAATACCCACTATAAAACTGAAGCAAATATTTGTCAAAACAAATTCACCCAGTTCATTTCATTCCCAACAAATTGGATAATGATTTTTTTGGCCTTTATTTTTCCATATATCTGTTTGGTGTGGTGTGTGTGTGTGTGTGTGTGTCTGTGTGTGTGTGTGTCTGTGTGTTGTGATGAAACAAGTTATCCAAAATACCAGAATGATCCAAATATCCAAAATAAAACTTCAAAGTAAATGAAATAATAGAAATCAATCAAGTATTCATTTCAGTCATAGCACGCTACTGTAATAATAATCTTTATTGTACTGGCCACAGGCCATGACAAAACAAACATAGTATGCATAGCATAAACATATATACATAAAATCAAATTAATTACTACAGTCATTCCATAGAATGAAAAAAAGGAGACATTTGGCAACCACCATAGCCATGACCCTGAGTCACACGATAACCCTATTTAAACCCAATCAGAAAAAATAATCTCCCAGCTGAGCCTAACTTTCACTTGGTCTTTTCCAGGATCCTAGCCCTAGCTTTTTGCAGAAGATAGGCATACAGCACCATTATCTCAGTACGGCATTGTTTTTTTCCTGCAAGTAAGTACACTAGTTTTTGCTTTACCGTTAAATTGGGGAGGGGGGGGGACGCTACTGATTATGATCTATCTAGGTTATTCCCAAACAAAAAACTAACAATAGAGTTTCTCACCCACTTCTTCCTCTTCCTTCTACATCTGCATAGCAAGCTGAGGCTACGCCAGGTGTAAGTTGTAGCAGGAGCAGTCCCCAGAAACCCCACTCCACCATGTCTCTTCACTTTCAGTGCTAATTTATTCTGGTTTCCTCATGTTCCATCACAACAGTCTTGATATATACAGTATTTTATGCTAGGCTTGCAGCCTCCTTCTCAGGCTGACAACCACCTGCAAGGCTAGGCTTCTTAGCAAGGTCCTGGCCTGGCCTCCCTTAGTAGCCGAATTCACTGTGTAAACCCTTATGATACAGGACTCCTGGGTAAGCCTCTTCCCCCTCCTACCTGGGGAAACCCTGGGCTGAGCTTCAGCCCTCTGAGGCAGCTCCAGCCCTCATTTGGGCCTTACCTCCTCCTGGTGGTCTAGGCATGGACTTTTTTGTTCAACATTATATAGCTGAGGCTTGTAGAGCCACAAACAGCTGGAGCCACTCAGACGAGGTCCAATTGGCTAGCCATTTGGCCAGTTAAAGGGTCAGATGTCAGCCAGAGCCTGCCTCACTTCTTTGGGGCTCCACCCCTGCAGGGACTTAGCCCAGCCCCAAATCCTGGTCCTTAAAGGACTTTCAGTGATCTTGTCACAAGCTGCTTCCTCTCTTGGGAGTCAGTTCCCTGCTGAGCAATTGTTCTAGGCTTGTGGGTGGCTTTCTATTGTCTCCCAGGATAGGCTGTTTAAGCATGTCAGGTAGCTAGTTGTTGCCCCAAAGGAGTACATCCTGTGATAACTTAACCATAGAGCTCTCTTATAATATTGCAATCATTTTTACCCCAATTTCTTGAACATACTAATCTTTGCCAAATTTTTATATGGTGAAAAAAATGTACATTGGCTTGTGCTCTTTCTATCATGATGTCCATCCTCTTGAAAGGGTCTATCATTCATGTCCAGTGGGAATGCTAAAGAATAAAACCCAGCCTTCCTTTTGCTGGTTAGGTAAGTTTGAGAGTCTTATTTCAGCTGCCCATTATCTCCTTTTGAAACCTGAGCCGAGGGAAGTGCTGAGGTGAATGGGTTGAACAAGCTAGAGGAGAAGAGAAGTGTCTGGAAGAAGTGGTGAAAGAGACAAGCAGAATTCTGGTGCCTCTTTTTGAAAGGAGAGTGGCGAAGGTTAAAAATGAGCCAGTTGCCCCTTCTGGGCTGGCACTGCTGATAGACAGAACCTTTATCAAGTGTCAGCAAAGGCATATGACATTTATCACGGCAGAGAGCCTGCTGCTACAGTGCTGACAGAGTATATTCAATATGTGCCATCTCTACTGCGCTGAGATTTCTTAATGGTGTGATTTCTCAGTTAGATCGGGATGGTTATCTCCCTCTGCCTCACCTTGTGTATCCTTCTCTTCATCATCTAGTTACATCAGTTTCCTTCTTATCTTCCATTTATCCTGCTTTCCTTTTTCTCTGTCTTTCTTTCCCCTCCCCTCCCTACCACATCCCCAACTTACTGTACTTCTATTCTCCTCTACTCTCCACGGCATCCTTTTCTCGGATGCTTTCAGATATCACAATTTTCAAATGGTTAAAGACCACCAAAAACATGGTGTGATAATTCACTTGGACTCATATCTGATGTCTGAACACTTTTACTACATGTTGAGTCTCAGATGATTAGTGGAAGAGGCTCTGCAGATAATGTCCAAGGAACCTTATCCACAGGTCACCAGGGATTTCCCACAGATTTCCCATGTGGTAGATGTATTCAGGTGTTACAACTAAATCTGTGGGATATGACGCAAGGTTCTTTCTGCTGGCATTACCACTTCACATGATCATTCCAAATCCGGGATTTTTACTCTAGAGGAATTCCTATGGAGTAATAACTCCCTCTCCCTCTCTTCTCACAATCGGGTGGAGAAGGGGTGCAATTGCTCTTCTGCTCCCCGTTTCTCCCTCTTTGGGGATGTGCATGGAACTGCCAGCAGGAGGGCAGAAACAGTATGACAGAAAGTCAGGGATGCAGAGATGCTCGGTGAGAGGCACACAAAGGAAGAATCATTTATTTATTTATTTATTTATTGAATGATTTATTTGCTGGGACAGCAGAGGACTGCACAGAGAAAGGTAAACAAGGGAAATTCACTCCAACAGTATATACGAGCATGCCCCCTGGAATAGGAGTCTCCCATCTGAGTTTAACCTCACTTATTTCTGCAGGGAATTCAGAGAGGGTGAGAGAATCAATCCCTTTGTTCATGTGGGCACAGAGAAGGTTAAAACGAGTAAACAGGCAACTACCTCTGTACAAGGGATCACATGTGAACTCAGAGAGGTCAGGAAATCTTTGCTGAATTTCATCTGTTATCTGTTTGGGAGACAAGGTGGAATCACACCAGAGAGGAGTCTGAATACCAGACAAAACAATATGATACACATTTCAAAATCTCTTCAGATGATAGGAAAGACAAAGGACTGCTAACCATGGAGAAACAACAACATCAACACCTCAACAACAGTTGCTCCAATAAAAGATATCTTTGGGAGCACTTTTTCTGTCATGGAGAAATATGGAGCCAAACCGGGAAAGAGTTTTCGTCAGATAGTTAAAAACTTTTCCAAGCACATCAGACCTGATCGCTGGGCTTGTGGTCATAACGTGAAGCCAAGGGAAAAGACCTAAGGTGTCCTATTTAAGTGAATGTGCAAATTCAGGTTAGGTTTTAGTTTTAAAGCATTTCCCTCTGTTTGAATATGACATAATTGTCTAAGTCTCCGAGGAGTAGTCAGTGCCAGATCTAGGGGAGTTGGGACCCTGTACAAAATGAGGCTGTGGGCCCCTCCTCCTAAACTAGGAACATTTAATGGACACAAACTGACTCACCCATTAGGAAGAGGGAAATGTTAACGCAGTTAGTTCTTGATGTCCAGTTAGACACAATATCCCCTTCAGGGACTAAAGCTTCCTGAGCAGCAGGCTTCTATGTTATGTGAATGTTATTTCTGAATTACTCATGGGTCCCCCATGCAAAAGGATTCCCCCCTCCTGGATCACCACAGACCTCCATAGACCAGGGATCTTTATTTTTGAGGCTCCGTGGTCCTGTAATTTTATACTAGTACTTCTGCTCACTCATATTGTCATGTCAAGTTTATTCATTGATCCCATGTATTGGGGGGCACCACTCGGCCCCCCAGAACATGGAGCCCTTCGTCCTCATACAGTTTGCACTTGCCTGGAAGCAGGAAGCAGGAATGGTTTGTCCACAGGGAATCCATGCCTGGGAATAAAGCAAACTAGTCACTGGGTGTCACTATTGAGTCACAGAAATGCAGCTGGGAGATCATTATTTATCTGCTCTTTTAAAAGGATCAATACTTAAAGACGATGGTTATGATTGGACGTTGCCAGGTGAATTGTCACCTTTCTCTACATCATATTTTGCTTTCTACAAGAGTTCTGCTTTGGTACCATGTGGCATGTGTAATGCCAGCACATAGGCACGGCTGGTCTGAAATATTTCAAGGAAAATTGCAAATGCAAACTAAACACAACTTTCTATGAAGATGTCTCAACAGTAAGTCAACATTTGAAATACAAAGTAATTCTGAGGAAGGGGAGCAGCAGAAGCTGTTGAGAAGCTGGGAAAGAGCACAGGGATGTCAATGGGTATGATTTTGCAGATTTAACTCATTAACTAAATTCCCAGTGCCTGGGATAAATGCATGGAGTCCATTTTTAGAAAAGGGAGGAGACGAAGATGGGGTCAGTGATTGCCAACACTGATTGAATTGAAATGGTTGCTAGGTGCTTAACTCTCCAACATAACTTTGAAAACCCCAGTTGTAGTAAACAAACTAGGGCTGAAATGAGATAAGAATCCCCCTTGATGAGAATCTCGCAAAACTAGAGAAGGGGGGGAGAACTCACATGATCTTGCCCCCCCCATGTGATCTTTTCAAGAACTCGCTGAGATCAGGAGGACAGGAAAAGTGGCCAGGCGGGGTGACAGATGGGAAAAAGGGGGCAAAGACTTGCCCCCTGGTCACCCACAGACCCCGCCCAGCTCCTCTGTCAACCAAATAAGGGAAATTGTGGGCAGGGGCCTGGGAGCAGGGTTGAGTGGTTATCAGGGGACCAGAAGTGGGCTACTTTCCCTCTGGAGGGGGTCCAATGAAGTGCTGCCTCTTCCCAGGCCAATAAGTTTGAAAAAAACAACAACAACAACTGGGAATGCTTGGAAGGGCCTGAATTGCCCCTTCTAGGCATGCTCAGCATTTTTCAAAGATGACACTAGCAGCGTGAGCAAGCGTGAGCGCGATCTTCGATGTAGGCAGCTGGTTCTTATGAGCATGCCCAGAAGTTCTGGGCATGCTCAGAATGGACTGCCCTTTTCGACAATAACACCTGCATAATGCTGATGCTGCCAGCTGACCACATCCAAGATGGTGCCCGTAGTGTGCTGTTGCTGCCATTTTGGAAAAAGACAGCCATTCTGCCCAAGTTCGGTGATCATTTGCAGACAGGCTGCCCTTTTCCAAAATGGCAGTGACATTGCCGGCGACATTTTGGAAAAGACTGCATATGTGCAGAATGGCCCCAGCAACCATTTTTTGCATGTAAGGTTGCTTTCCCCCCCACTCTTTCTAAATAAGGTTATCATTGAGATCTCACACCATTAGTGAGATTTTCTCAAGATCTCACTAAAGGGTCCCAAATCTCATCAGATTTTTCTCAAGAAAATAATTATTCTCATTTCAGCCCTATTACTAGTACGCGAGCAGTGCTCGATTCAGGTACCTAATATCCTCAAATTTATACTTCTGTTCCTGGAATATTGACTTTCATTCCCAATTTTTTTTTTAAATTCCCTTTTGATTTAACAATCTGTAAAAAAACAACCCTTCCCCCACTCCAGAGTAGCAGAAATTACCAATTGTGGGGGGATTCGGAATCGGATACCGAGTTGCTGCTCATGTAGCTTGTCAGGTATCTGCTGCGACAGCCAAAAATTCAGGTATTACCTGCAGTTACTGAATTAAGAACCCGTTTCAGTTCTAGTTTCACACAGGTACTTTAGCACTTGTGCTGTCCTCTAGGATAAATTGCACTGTAAATGAGAGAAGGGATTTGCAATAGGGGAAAAGAGGGTTTTCGTCCCTCTCAAAGTCTGTCGTTTCAATGAGGGTGATCTGAAATACAGTTCTCAGAATGCCTGTGTGACTAACATATCTTTAAAAGAAGCCTCCATCCATCTTTCTGATGCCAGCTTTATGGATTGTGAATTTCTGAGTCATCTCTCTTGACGGGATGAGCTTTCCCAGAACCTCAGCTTAGGAAAGAGATGTCAGCAGCTGCAATCTTATGAACTGTTCCATCATTACTCAGTGGGGGAAAGTGCCAGCTTTTTGGTATTTTAAGTATTTAAATGATATAGTTAAGAACTTGCTTCTCTATTAAAGTGTCTCAAGGACATCACCCAGTAACATCTGTTTCCTATTGCAGATCTCAGTGCAGCGGACAAAGAATCATTTGGTGCCATTTTCCATTCTGTTTAGTTTAGCCCATACATAGTTTAGCCCAATGATACAGTAGTAGGGAAGAGGTGTCATTAGGTAGAGGTGTCTGAGACAGACAGTCATGCTGCAAATGATTCTGATAAAACTCTAAAGTGCCAGTAAGTTTCTGAACTGCTCTGATTTTTATCAGGGCTCTCTCGTTTTTTCCCCACTGCCATCCTGAAAGACGGAAAAGTGACTTTGAGACACTTTTCTTTCTTTGACTATGTTAGCCACTATGGCCCAAGCTTTAACCTGCACTGCTAATCTGGTGCCTGGTGATATCTTTGATGTGTCCTGAGCATAGGATCATAGGGGTTAAAATTATCTCCATGGATGTCTAGTCCAACCCTGAGCCAGATTTTACCAGAACTTTGAAAAATCCAGTCTTACTTCCAGGCACACCACCCAGTGTACTAGCTGTAGAACATTGCATCTGCAAATTTATCAAGAGCAATAGAGGCTGCTCCAAAGACAGCACAGTGTCCATTGCACCATCCATTAGATGATGGAGAATACTGAATAGCATACTATGTACCAATTAGAACTTTAACAGCTAGTGCATTTAATACTCACACCTGCTGGCTCTTGCTGCTGCTACTGCTGCCCAAATGTGTGTCTCTGTCTCATGTATCTCCTATGCCCCTGGGTGATCTCTGCAAGCTGATGCCCCACCACTCTTTGGGGTGCCTGCCTATGCCAAAGCCAGTGCCTGCTGCTCCTCTGCCCTTTTGCTGCCAGTCTGTGTGATGATTGTCTCCATCTCTCTCTCTCTCTCTCTCTCTCTCTCTCTCTCTCTCATATCTTCTTCTCCTCAAGGATAGAGCTTAGAATGGCTCGTTAATGACCATGAACCAAAAGATAAACAAACTGGGCTTTTGCCCTGGAGCTCTTGCCCCTTTGGGCTATAAGGCCGCTAAAAGACTGGTGTTGAGAAGATTGGCTGACAACGAGCGACAGGATATGAGGTCAGTGATAGGGGAGCTTGGATCCCAAGCCTCTTATTTTCAATGAGCTAGCGCTACCACTTCTTTATCCCCATATCAGGACCAGGGTCTTTGTCCCCAGAATAGAAGATTGTTCTTGCTAGCAAGGATTAATAATTTTCTGTCAGCTATGGTTGAGGGTCGATACAAAGGTATACTGCTAGCTCAGCGGCTATGTCAGTGTCATCTCCATTGAGTGGAATCTCTGGAACATATTCTCCTAGAATGCCCCTGCTTCGAGGAGGCTCGCAGAAGACTCATTCTCCCGATGATAGTCTCTTTCCCTGGAAGATCCGTGGCTTTTTATGTTAGATTGCTGTTGGAAGACCATTTTTCCATAGTGACAGATAAGGTGGCCCATTTTTTAGGGTTTGTCTTCTCCATTAAACACCATCACGAGTAGAGGCAGGAAGGAGGTACAGGTTCCAACTATTTAATATGGTGATTATGCTATATCCCTGGATTTACTTGGTGCTACTGTCTAGAATCCTATGAGACAGACTATTTAAGATGTATGATAAGAACCAGTCTGCATTTTTGCAGATTTCAAGGCAATGTCAGTGTGCTTTTTTTATATATGACTGTAGTATGAAGGGTGTTTTTCTTATTTTCTTATGTTTTATTTGTCGTTAATATTTTTGTATATATATTTTTGTATACATTTTATCTGCAATGGCCATTGGTCGGCAGTAAATAAATAAATAAACAAACGTTAGTGTTCTATCTTCTTCCCCTGAGGACATTCTCTGCAAGTTGAAGTCCAACATACTTTGGACAGTTTATCTCCTTTGCCAGTTCCTGCTGCTTCTCGGAGCCTGCCTGCTGCCTGCCAGTCACTTTCTGATATTCTGCATCCTGGGGAAATTCTGTGCCACTTGAAGCCTTGTCAGACTTGGGGCACCACCATCTCCTCCTCTTCTAATGCCTGCCTGGCACCTGCTGCTTGCCAGGGTTGGCTCTGTCCTCTGCCCACCTGCTGTGTGCCAGTCTGGCTCTGATATTTCTGCCCCCCCCCTGCCGTGGCAGTCTGTGCAAGTTTGGAGGAAGGAAAGTGTTATTCAAGGACACTTAACCCGCTATTGAAAGGCATGGAAGCCCTGTCAAGTTATTTCCATAGATTTCAATTGGAAAAAAATGTAAAGCAAAAACAAATACATTTTAAACAAAACCAAACAAATAAACAAACAAAAACCAACAGCCCCCCACCCCCTGAAAACAAATGCACTTTTGGAAATGAAAACAAAAGGGGAAACTAAAATGAAGGAGCTTTTAAAAACAAAATTGAACAAGGAAACAAAAACGCATGAAGTCCCTTTTGCACACCCCTAACACACATAATATCCACAGTTTTAAGCAGTCTATCAGCTGTCTGATTGATGCCCAAATACCAAGTCGGAAACCCAAGTACCCCAAAATACTCGGTATTACTGTTACCAAGTTACCAATTTTCCATTTTACTGATTGGTAAAATGGTAAATCAGCACAGAAATTGGGAAGAAAAAAAAAGGAAATTGGTACTGGAAGTTGGAAAATCAGGATGAAAAATGATAAATGGGTACATCAGGTAGCCCACTGGGTACTAGTTCCGTACCGATTAGATTTGGGTCAGGTCAAGTACCACAGTTTTGCCAGCTATGCCCATTTTGCGGATACTCATTTCAGCTCTAGTACCATCCAATGCACCACACCACTCAGCATGACGTCATCTAGTACTGTGCCCAATGCACTTTTTAATATTTCAGTCAACAGATACCCAAGTAGACTGTCTTAGAAGGATTGTCCTTAGGTATGTGTGACTAGTACATCAATGGTAAGGCCTATGCCAGGAGCATCATCTCTGAGGTCTCTGACTGCAAAGGCCCACAATTAGAGCTTCATTGGGTATAATTTTTGCTACCCGCAGGTAATACCTGCATTTTGGGCACCTCTAGCGGGTGCCCAAAAAGATACCTGGCCCCCATCAGATACTGGTGCCTGGAAATATGGGTATTACTGGGGGGCCCATTAGGAGTGCCTGCAGAAGGGGAAAGGCCTCATTTCTTCCCCTGCACTCAGAAAATGTTCCACACTCAGCTGAGCAGTGCACAAGCTGGGGAGAAGCAGGGAGCAGCCAGGCGTCTGGCCAAGAGAAGCAGCAGCCCGGACGGTGAGGTGAGTCAGCCTGGTGCCTGGGCGGGCAGTCAGATAAGGCAGTCAGGTAGCTCATCGGGTAACTTTTGGGTACCTGTTGGTGCCTAAACATGACTGGGGTGAGTCAGGCACTCTACCCACAATCTTTCCCTATACTACGAATGGTCCCACTGGGATTTCTGAGTGCACTGACTGACACAGGGCCATGTGCTAGTAGATGCCGTAACAAAGTTTCTGAGTGCACTGACCTGCAATGAGCCTTATTCTGGGAGTGGGGGGCAATACCATCAGATTTGTTGAGGGCACCAAAGCTTACAATGACCCATGCTAGGTGGTATTTCATGAGGGGTGAGTGCATTGATCCACAGTTCAGACCCTCATTAGGAAGACTTACAGCAGAATCTCTTGTTGCACTGACCTTAAATGGGGCCTATGTTGGAGGGTCCCCATCAGGTTCTCTGAGTGCACCAAGTCTCACATATATCCTCACTAAGATGGGCCCCATCAGGGTCTCCCTGAACATACCAGAATGAAGTTTGCACAGAGTTCCACAATCCCTAGGGCAGATATCCTCTAGTACAACATCCAGTCTAGCTCTGTCCATCAGACCTCCCTGCCTTCTCAAGGGCGCCTGATGTTTAAGTCTGCAAACAGTTAAACCACATGCTGTGCTTTACTTAGGTGCAAAATAATAACAGACGTAATAAAGGAAAAAAACACAACAGTGCAGAGATCACACAACCTAGCACTTGAAACAGGGATATAAAGATGGTTTAATAACTAGGACACAATCTACCCGGTCTGCGGAATCAAAGTTCTCTTTTTCCACTGGCCAGCTGCCAAAGAGAGAGAGAGAAACAAACAAAGCCACTGAAAAGCAGGTTAATGAGGGAGTCTTTGGAAGGAAAAAAAAAAAAGTAAAATAGGAGACAGTACGAAAAGAAGCAATGAGCATGTGGCACCACTGCTGCTGCTGCTGCTGCTGGGATAAATAAGATTTGAGCTGGCGCTATCTGATCACTTTGTCATGTATATTTTATTTGCCAGGGACAATCCCTTAAGTCTCCCAGACAAGGGTTCAGCCTCTGCATCCTGGCAACCATCACATGCCTTTGTCTTTGTTTTCTTGGTCCCCCAACCCTCAATTGTCACCGTGCTATTTGGACACAGTCTGGCTCAGTTGCTAGGATGAAGGCAGCCCATTTTGGGAAAGCATCATTTATGCACCACATCCACCAGGAGGATGGGGATTCACAGGAGCGCCTGGTGAGATGGGTCAGGTGTCAAAAGCAATTAAGAAAAACCATGGTGTGAATCCCACCTGGGTTATTTGGCTTTTCAAAACTGTCAGCCTCTGGCATCTTTAAAGAGGGTATTTTAAACTCTCGTGTTGTCTTCCCGACTCTCCTGCTTAATGCCCAAGCCTGGGATTTCTGTTGCGATTACTCCTCCTTTTACAGAACACTCACTGAAACTTTTAACACCAATGGGATGACTTAAAGGCCCAAAACACAATGCTTCCTGCCCTCCCTGGAATCACGGGTTTGGAATTCTATCACATGTAGGTTTAGCTCTTTGGCCTTCAGACTAGATTAATTAAGCTCCATGGGGCTATAGCAAGTTTGTTCCCAGTGTCTTACCATTTGGGGGTTGCTTGTCCTTTAAAGCTTGATTGGAAAAGGAAGCTAAAGAAAACAGTTCCACTTGCCATAGACACACACACACACACACACACAAACGTAGAGCAACTGTAGTCTGCTTTCCTCTGGGGAAGCAAGGAAGCAACAGTGATGATAACAAGGGAACTTGGGAAGACTTACTGAAAAATAAATCAGCTTTCCTCAAACTTTTTGGTTCAACAGGAAACTGTCAATTCTCAAAAATTTCCCATGGTCAACTGTAAAACTTTTAATTGGAAAATATAAACCAAAACAACTATCAAGGCAAGAGCTGAAACAAATTTCAAGAGCTTGTACAGCAGTTTCTCATCTGGACCTCACCGCTAAACAGCCAGCAACTCCAGTAAGCCCCAATCTCAGTGTACATTTATTTAGACTGTCCCAACATTTAAATACATGTACAGTCAAAAGACAGCCTTTGTTGAACTCCCAGTCACCTTGGGATGGCAAGACTCCCCCTAGGATCCCAGCCTCATCTCTCCTAGTCAGGTTTCCTTGGTTTGCTGTGTCTCACTGTTCATTCGGGCTTCAGCACCCTGGACAGCTCCAAGCACGACCCAGCTCCAAACCTTTCCAGTTTGCTGACCAGACACAGACTGAGGGCGTTTTCAGACAAGACACTCTCCACCCACTACCTCCCTCCCCACTATACTTGTTGCAGCCCCCCACCCACTATACTTGTTCAGCTGGTAAAGCCTCCACCCACATATTTAAAATATCCAGCCTAACAGGAAGTCCCCTGCATGTATTCCATGTGCGTATAAAGTCCCATTTGTGGTGCCATTTAGAGTGAGAGCGGAGAGATGGGCAGGAAGCGGTCCCTCCTCAGATACTCTGGGATTTTTGCTTGCGACTCTATGGTGCTGGTGGAACTGGATGCACTGAGGTGCTGAATGCAACCTAATTGATGGGATGCAATATGCGGACATGCATTAGCCTGCCTTTCCCCGCACGGCAGACTCCACATTCTCCAAGACCCCACTGTGAGTGGGGAATGCAGGTCCAGTGTGGGGAGGCTATGTGGCTGGTGGGGGTTAACACTGAACACCTAATAAATAGGCAGGTGGACAGCCACCTGGTGTGGGGTAATGTGGGCTAGCGTCTTGTTTGTTTTCACCTTGAGTTCCAGACTTTTACTGCTCAAAAGGGGGTGGAGAGGACTGAGGCACAGAGCAGTTGCTCTTAAAGGGGCCAGTGCCTGCCCCTTCAAACAAATATATGAAGTGAATACCAATTGATTTGGTTGCTTCACATCCATTTTCATGAAGCAGGTAAGAAGCACTATCTGCTTCCCACTTCATTTCCGGGGTTCAGATATTTGTTATGATATTTTGTCTTCAGTATTTTGGTAAGTTTCAGTTCATTGTTTACTTTGTTTCAGAATTTTGGTTACTCTCATTTTTGGTACTTTGTTTGGGTACTGCAATGTGGCTCTATTGTACACCTTACCATTGCATAATGGTGCTCTTGCACTAATAGAAATAACTACTAGAAAATCCTACACATGTAAAAATAAAATGTTTAACTTGCCTTTTATTGGTTATTATTAATGAGAGGGATATAAATTGGTTTAATATGATTCTATGGATGACTTATTGTGGTCTCGTAAACCACCAGCCCCCTCCCCCCAGTCCCCCCCCCCCGGCCACCAGCACTCCATGAGCCACAATTTCAGAACCACTGAAGCAAACATAGTAAGGCTGAATTGAATATGCCTTTTTGCATTTGCAAAGATTATTTGCATATCCATTATCATGAGCAAATATCCAAATTCAGCTTTGATACCATTGTGAAATTTGCAATTATTGTTTATTTGATTTCTTCACATCAGTGACCCTTCTTATTACATAGGGCTCTCCCACTCATGAACATGCACAAGTATGCATGCTCATGAGTGGGAGAGGCCCATGAGAAGGATGTGGCATGGGCATACAGTGAATAGAGGTGTGTGGGCACCCCTGCCTAACACACACCCCCATGCACCCCCCACTCATCAACACGCATGGAGCAACGGGAGAAAATGGAGGTTGCTCCGTGCATGTTGATGAGTGCGGGGCTGCGTGTGTGGCCATGTGCAGGCCCCTCCCACCCACCGTGCATGCACCAGCACATCCATGGATCCCCTACTCTGTGGGGGCCATGTAAAAAAGACCAGTATTTTGGTCACTTCCATATTTTGGTATTTGGTACTTTGTTCATGTCAGTGGTACTATTTGTCTTGCATGTGCATACATCAATGTGTCTGTGTGTGTTCATGTGTGCATTATTTTTTAATGTGACTGTCATTGGATCATATATGTGACAACACAGCAATAACCTTCACATTCAAAAATTCAAAAAACCGACCAAAGGATTGCCAAAGTCAAGAAAATTCTGAATTTCAAAGGCACACCATTCATTTTCATTTCTGTTTCTAAAAACCCGTTCATTTTCAGGAGTTTTCATAAAGGACACCACCGTTTTTCCTTTATTTTTTTCATTTTATTATATTCAAGATATATTTTTTAAAATTACTGCTGATGCACAAAATGGCCACCTGGGCTGTTGCATGCATGCACAGCCCTTTTCAAAAATGGTGCTGGAACCATTTTCAGACAGAGTGCACATGCGTAGATTGGCCCCGACAGCCATTTTGCGCACCCACCGTGATTTTTTTAGAAAAATATTTTTTAATAAAATAAAATGAAAAATAAAATAAAAATGAAAATGAATGAAATCAAATGAATTTTGTTCGCTTATTCATTCATTTACATTACCCTTGCTACAAAAATGAACAGGACTCCATTCATTTTCATAATTAATTAAATTATACAAAATTGCACACCCCTATAATACCAAATTCATAATAGTGGAATGAAGATTCAAAACCACAAATGAAGTTGGTAGTGAATATTGCATTGTAACTGCTTTGTACTGCTCTGCAGATTACCAAAGACCAAATTCAATGAATTCATTATTTTGTTGAATAACAATATCCCAAAGTGAGGAGAGAGGGGAAAGCGCTTTCCTCTTCCCCATATCCTAGAGTCAAGTACATCCATGTACACATGGTTTAGCTCTAATCCCTCACATCTGCCGGGGGCCAGGTGCTACTGAGGGTGACAGTAACAAGGGTGACCACATTTTGACCCGCATGCCACCCATGGTCCCGTCCAGTTTGAAAAGACCTGCCAGATGTTTCCCTGGGCTGGAGTTGGGTTTTGCAAGGGTCGTGACGGTTTTTAGCCTGGGCTGTGACTTGGGCCCATCACCAAGGCACAGCTTGGGCTAAGTGCTGCCATGGCCCATACAACACAACTCTGGACTGGGGTACAGTGGGCTGTCATGTTTGATGGCCCACTGTACCTGACCCTGGTCTGGGTGTGGGGGTGGTCCAGGCAGGCATGGCAGCCTCATAGGCTGCTGTGACCACCTGTCAGGGAGGAGCGCTCAGTGCATCGACACTCACCCACAACTGCACGTTGCCCCATCCTATAACTGCCCCCTCCCTGGCCCAGAGCATTGACATGTATGTTCAGTGGCCATGCCGAGTCCTGCCCAGGGTTAGGGCCCTCACCCGGGACACGATCAAAGTGCGACGGCACACTGAAAAGGATCTTAAGTATGGCCTTAGTGACAACCACGTGACAGAGGCAACCCACATAATGCGTAAATTACATGTCACTTTCTTGCCTGATTCACAGAGTATGTGTGAGGCTGCAAGGCTACGCTGGCAGTGGGGAGCCAGGACAGGATATTGTTAATGGTATAATAGCATCACGTGAGGCCTGTGAATTTCGTGGGATGCACACCCACATCCTGTGAATATCAGCACACAGGAGACTGATGTGGGTGAGTGTCCTATGATACTCAAAGCCCTCACATGGGGCTATCCCTGGTCCCCTTCTCATTAAGTTCCCCAAGGGGAAGGAGGCAAGGGTATCAGGACACAGATCCTCCTGCCTTCATATTGGCTGCTTCCCTGAGTAGCTGGATGGCAGGAAGGAGTCTTGGTGAATCAGCTGCCAACCTGGCTGGTCTCCTTCCAAGGCAGGAAGGAGTCCTATGGTTGATGTGTCTACCCTTTACATGCCGGCTGCAGTCCCACTGCTCTCCTTCCCAGCTGGAGAAGAGTGCATACTGTAAGTGGCATGCAGATGTTCCGGAGTCGCCGTGTTTCGGCTTTGATGTCTGCACTTTGCTTTGAAGTGATTCCTTCACTTCAAATTCCTTCCCCGGAAGGAAGGAGAGGAATGGGGATCTAAAGGGAGGATCACAGCTGGGGAAGGAGCCTGTGACCCCTCCAACAGATAGCATGCAGACATGTTGGCCATGGGGCCATTGTGTCCGTGCATTAGCCCAAAGATGTGCTCCTTGATCTTGAGCCCATGTGAGATGACAAACACACACACCCCAACAGCAGAGGATGCAGTTGCATCACGGAGCATGCTCCCCACCCCAAAGGCTCATGGGTCCCAGTACAGTTGCATCGCCTGTCCTTAGTAGAACTATGCCTTTCCAAAATCCTATAAGCAATGGCAGATTTTAAGAATTTGTGGTAAAGAAAGGATTATTCTCTCCCTCATTGACCCAGAAGCATCTTTTAAAGCCCCCTACATTCATGATCTCTTCCTCTCCCACTCCCTCCAGCTCCTTGCCCTTACTGAAACTTGGATCTCCCCCTCCGACTCTGTCACCCCTGCTACCTTCTCCTTTGGGGGTCTCTCCTTTTCTCACCAACCACGCCCTGAAGGTCAGGGTGGTGGCGTGGGCTTCCTCCTCTCTAATTCCTGTCAATTCCAGCTGCTTTCTCCTCCCCCCTATCTCTCGTTCCCTTCCTTTGAGGCTCACTCTGTGCACCTCTACTCCCCCCTCCATCTCCATGTCAGTGTCATCTACCACCCCCTGGCGTTCTCGCTTCCTTTCTCTCTGAATTGGAGTCCTGGCTCACTTTTCCCCTCTCTAATGATACCCCCACTCTCATCTTCGGTGACTTAAACATTCACATTGATGTCCCTTACCAGCCCTCCATCTCTCACTTCCTCTCACTAGCCTCCTCCTTCAACCTCCACCTTTGGCCCAACTCCCCCACCCACGCTAATGGCCATTCTCTTGACCTTGTCTTCTCTAGGAACTGCTCTGTCTCTGATCTCTCCTTTGATCTTCATCCCATCTCTGACCACTTCCTTGCCTCTTTCAGTGTCTCCCATTGCCCCCTCCTCTCCATGTCTCCCATTGCCCCCCCTCCTCTCCATGGCCCTTCCATGACCTGCAGGCAATTAACCCTCTGGACTTTGCCTCCTCTCTCTCCCCCCTTCTCCCCTAAGTCTCCTCCTCATCCTCCTCCCCTGACTCTGCCATTTCTGCTTTCAATGCTTCTCTCTCCTTCACCCTTGATTCCCTTCCCCCCATCTCCTCCCATCCTGCATGCTCGCACAACCCCCATCCTTGGCTCACCCCCAGTATCTGCCACCTCTGCTTCTGCAGCCGTGCTGCTGAATGACTCTGGCACAAATCCCACTCTCATGCTGACTTCCTTCACTTCAAATTCTGTCTCTCCTCCCTTACTTCTGCTATCTCCCTCACTAGACAACATTACTACTAGGGATGGGCAAACAGAACCGAGTTTGGAAATTCGGGTCGGAAATTCGGGTCGGTTGGTTCGGTCGACTGAACAATTCGAGTTCAGTCTGAACTCCAAACTCCATAACAAAGTTCGGAAATTCAAACCCCATTGAACTAAATGGAATATTATCTTTTAGGGATGGGTGAACAGAGCCGAGTTCGGAAATTCGGTACGGTTCGAAAGTTCAGTTCGGTCGACGGAACTGGTTGAATTCGGTCTGAACTGGTTGAGTTCGGTCCGAACTCCGAACTTCCGAACCGCATTCGCCCATCCCTAATTACTATGCCTCCTGTTCTGGTTGGGGTGCATTTTAAGTTGATATGGGTGGATGATCCCAGGGAGGTGCAGTGCATTTTGTGCCAGAAGGCAGTGAAGCATGGGCAGGTGCTCACCAACATTGGCACAACTGCCATGGTGAGGCATCTGAAGGGATGCCACAGTGCTATCCTGCTAAGCAGGAGGCCAGGGGTAGTAGACGCCAGTGGGTTCCTGACTGCAGCGGCTAGTCATCCGCCTCCATCAGCGGGCAAGCGTCCTGCTCTAACAGCTGCCTAGAGCAGAAGAAGTGATATTGCTGCTAGGTGGGAGTAGCAGAAGAAGCAGCAGCAGTGTCAGTGCGCCATGAAGGAGCTGGGGTGGGGGAAGCTGCCAAATCCGCACATACGCACTGGGGAGGAAGCTGTCCTTCAACCTAAACCCACATGCATGTTGGGGGAAAGGATTGTGCTCAATGGGCAGCCCTTCTTGGTGGTCGGGGACATGGGGTTTACTAGGTTTAGGCACCTGATTGGCTTCCTGGCTCCCCAGTTTAAGCTTCCCTCGCACACCACCCTGAGTCAGGCTGCCACCGATGCCTGGCAGCCTGCAGTGCCCGGCCAAGCAGGGGTGCCAGGCCAGCCACCGAATCCTGGACAGGCTTCTGCCACTCCTCTGTGGATGCCTGGCAGCCTGCAACGCCTGGCCCTGATGGTGAATAGAACAGTGGAGAACCCAACCCAGCGCAGCATAGATCAAGGAGAACTGGAGGCCTGCCAGAACCACCCTGAGTCGGCAGGTGGTGCCAGCCCTGTACCGTGCTTTAAAGGAGCGGGTGAGGGAGCAGATGGCAGGGGCTGGGGGTGCCACCGTCAACTTCACTGCCGACCTGTGGTCGAGTAGGAACATGCAGCACACCTACCTGGAAGTGACTGACAGCCCACTGGTGGCAGGACCCAGAGGCAGCGTTTGGCACTGGCAGGAGGTGTCCTGAAGCAGGGTATATGTGGGTCATGGTAGAAGTCATGCACACCACAGCCCTCACACTTCTTAGAACATCGAGGCACCCCTGACCACCATGGTGAGGGATTGGTCATGCCAGGCATGCCCTTCACCAAGGGGTGCGTGGTGACACACAACGCGGTCAACATATCGAGGGCAGTCCACAAGGGGGGTTTCACCAGCATCCTTCACCTGGTGTTCAGGGACGCTCTGGGCTTGGGTGATAAGAGGATTGGGGCAGGCCCCCTTAGCTCCCTGATCAAGCATGGGAGGAAGCTGGCTGGCAGTTTCTTTAACTGGAGCGTGATGGGCAGTGTCCTCCTCCGGGTGAAGCAGGCCAAGCAATGCTCCCCAGTGCACCAGCTGGTGAAGAATGTGTCCACCCAGTGGAATTCCTCCATGCTCCTGATGCTCGAGAGGCTTCTGGTGTTCAACTGGTGATGGACAATGGGGCACCTCCAGGGTACTATGGGGTGGAATGGGAGATCCTGGAGCTCTATGGGCACTGGAAGGGTGAGTTTATGGAGCGGGTTCATCAGGCAGAGAGGGTTCTGTAGACTGTGAGACAGGAGCAGCACCAGCACCCCTATTGCTTCTGGATGACATGGATGGACAGTTCCCTGCCTGGAATGTAGGCCCCAGAACCCTGAGGGTGGGTCCTGGGACTGGAGTGGCTGCTTCTTGATATGGTGGAATGACAAATCCACATGAGCAGAATGACGGCCCTAGAACCTGATGGTAGGTCCTGGGGCTGGAGTGGCTGGAGAACATTGAAGGCTGAAGTGGAGAAGGGTTCCATGTAAACAGCAGTTTCTGAACATGGGTCAGTTTGTCCTAAGAGACGTGAGCCGGGCCCTTCCTGTGGATTGACACTGCTGCGGTGGGCATTGCCCGCCCCTTTCCTGCCCATCCCTCCAGGACATCCTCCGTGGTGGTGGGGTTGGGGGGATGGGGTTCCAGGGTGGCGTACTGCCTCGGCATGTGCCTAGTAGATGACATAACAGGTGCGGACCAGGGGGATCCAACTGTTTCAGTAACTTCAGGATGAGGATTGGCTCTAAGGGCTGGGTGTTGCAGGCTCATCCAAGCTATGGTGGTGTACAAAAGTGTGGAGCAAATGACCAATGTGTGGTAGCAACAGCAGCGGCAGAGGCCCAGCCAGGACTCGGTGCCAGGCACCCCTGCTTGCCTGAGTCTTGCAGGCTGGCTGGCATGGGTGGGGGAGTGGCAGAGTCCTGGACAGGGGTGTACTTGACAGAACTCAACAAGCACTAGTGCACATTGGTCAAGCCTTGCCTGCTGCTCAATCTTGTGGACGCCTAGCCCCCACCTGCCGGCACACTTATCTGAGCTATGGCCATTTAAAAGATTGTGGAGCCAGTGGTTGACATGCAGTACTAGAAGCCTATCCCGGAGAAGCCAGCCGGAGCCCCAGGGAGAGTTCTCTTTTCTTTGTGAAGGGCAGGGCGCCATGGAATGGGTTCGCCCTGAGAGAGGGCTCCGTGCCTTGGAGAGTGTCGTGTTTCTGGCAGTGTCCGATCAGCTCTTGCTGGCCCTTGAAAATCTGTAACTTGCCCCAGGGACATCCGGCTCTGCTCTTGTTGGACACAGACAGCTATTTGGACTTAGAGGAGGTATCCAGTATCATCACTGAGGCAGGTGAGGAAATAGCCAAGAGGAGCTTGCTCACAGACTGGCTGGCATGGGAGTGAGAGTGGCAGAGGCCCAACCAGTGCAATAGTGATCTTGGTGGTAGTAGTAAAGAATCAATCATATTCAAACGAGAAATCCGAAGACCAAGTGGAGAAGTGTTCCATGTGAACAGCAGTTGTTGAACATGGGTCAGTTGGTCCTATGAGATGTGAGCTAGGCCCTTTCTGTGGATTGCCCCAGGCTAGCTAGCATGGGTGGGGGAGCAGCAGAGGCCCGGCTAGGGTTCGGGGCCTGGCACCCCTGCTTGGCCGGGCATTGCAGGCTTGCATCCTACTCTCAGGATCTGAACAAACTATTCTGACAATTGGTCAAGCCTTGGCTAGTGGTGAATCATGTGGTCACCCAGTAGCAGACATTGGATTGCTGGGGCAAAACCTGTGGCACAGACAGCATAGGCAGCATTGGCAGAAACAGAAGACATTGGATTGCCCAGCAGCAGATCCCTTGGCACAGACAGCGAAGGCGGCATTGGAAGCAGCATCAGACATTGGATTGCCTGGGTACCAAACCCATGGCTCAGACAGCAG
>QEPC01007294.1:474134-494119 GCA_003113815.1 Sphenodon punctatus
CGGCCATGTCTGTGTCCCGCCCCTGCCCGGTGCCTTGTGGGGGTTTAGCGCCCGCCGGGGGTTCGGCTGCACGTCTGTTGTGCTGCCACGGGCCGCGATGGTGCGGCCCGGTTCCGGCCCGTGGTCCCGTTCCCGGCACATCTGTTTGGGTCGTTTTCCAACCCCCGGGCGTGGTTGCGCTGTTCGCCCCCTCTGGTGGTTCGCTGTGGTGAACCGGCCGGCCGTAACGTCTGAAAGTACCCAACGTTGTCCAAGTATTTAATAGAGCTATTATAGATCTAAGGGCAGAAGTTAGGCTGGGTCAATAAAGAGCATAATGCCACCGCTTTCATTACATTTTATGGATTTGTATTGTGGTGATGGTTGTTATCGCAATATATATATATATATATATATATATATATATATATATATATATATATATATATATTAAGACTTATACAATTTGCGGTCAATTTTAAGATGGTTATATAGTCTGTTGTTAATTTGAAATGATGGTGACCTACAGGGACTCATCTGGTGTGAACGTAAATGTCATTTTTATGTAAATTGCAATGGCTTGTCCATACAACAACAACAACAACAACAACAACCATCATCATCATCATCATCATCATCATCATCATCATCATCATCATCATCATCTTTTCTGGCAGGCCTTCCACCATGATTGTTACTGATTTTACTGCTCTGCCATGGTGGGCACTACTAGTGGGACCATCAAACCAGATTGACAAAAATATTGACAGTGGCAAGGCCCAGGGTTGCGATAGGCCCCTGTATACCCTTCCCTATGACGCTGCTGGGCAGTAGCTTAACTTTGGATCAAAAACTGTGGGAGATTCTGGATCCCCTTGACCCACATAATCCCCATCCCCATGACCCTGGAATATGTGGGAAGAAAATTTGTGGGGAATTTCCCCAACCATAATTATGCCCATGCTTCTGGGGAATAGGAAGGAGGCCTATTGTGGGTCTTCACCTTTTGATAGTCCTAAGTGGGGGATGTCTTCAACTCTCTAGGGCTGAAAAATGTGCCTCATTCCTGTCGGGGAGGTTTCAAGAAGTGGTGATGGGTGATTGTTTTTCTTCCCCTTCCCCCTCTCTTGTGGGGTCCCGCAAAGTTCCATCCTGTCTCCTGTTCCGTTCAATAGATAGCAAGGCCCCTGGGAGAAATTGTGCATGGATTTGGGCTTTGCTGTCTTCAATATGCAGATGACACCCAAATCTACTTATCCTTTTCATCTGACTCAGGCCCTGCAGTTGGTACTTACTCAGAGCCTGGTTACTATGGGGGACTGGATGTGGGTGAGCCGTCTGAAGCTAAATCCAGACAATACTGAGGTGATGATGGTTGGCTGGTCCTGTGACCTGGGCGGGGATTGGGACTCCCATCATTGATGGGCAGGAGCCTTCTCTCGGTACCCAGGTGTCTACTGTTGTGGTGCTCCTGGATCCTCAGATTTGCCTGGAAGGTCAGGTTGTGGCTGTGGCCAGGAGTGCCTTTCACCAATTCCATCTGGTGAGAAGGCTGTGTCCCTTTCTTTCCAATGTGGATTTGGCCACCATCATCCATGCCTTCATTACCTCAAGGCTGGACTGCTGCAATGTGCTCTACATGGGGCTGCCCTTGAAGACTCTTTGGGAACTGCAGCTGGTGCATAATGTGGTGGTCTGCCTCTTGATGGGAATGGGTCACTGAGAGCACATTACACCAGTGCTCTAGAGTCTGCGCTGGCTGACAATAGCATTCCTGTCACAGTTCAAGGTGCTGGTTTTGACCTTTAAATCCCTAAACAACATGGGCCCTACATATCTGAAGGACCCTCTTTCTCCTTATGCTCCCTCATGACCCTAAAGATCTGTCAAGGGTGCCTTCTTGTGGGTTTCATCACTGACCCAGTTTCATATGACTCGGGTCTGCAGAGAGGCATTCTCGGTGGCTGCTCCACAGCTTTGGAACTCCTTCCCCTTGGAGGCTCACCTGAGCCCTAATTTGAATGTCTTTCAGAGGCAGAGTAAGACCTTTTAATTTGGTCAGGCATTCAATGGGTGAGGATAGATTGGGGGGGAGGGTAATGGGGTGTTTTTAGTTTTGGGGGGATTTAATTCTTTTATATTTGTATTTTATGTGTCAGTTGTAAGCCATCCTGAGCCTTCGCAAATAGGGTGGGATATAAATGAAAATAAAGAAAATAAAATCTGGCTTTACAATGACTAAGGAGAAGAGATGAATGTATTAAACAGTTGAATTAATAAAATACCATGCCTGCAGAAAAACGGCTTTTTACAAATGTAAAGGGGGGGGAATCCATTTGCTGAGCATTCAAGTCCAATACTCTCCTCTTTTTGCACTTGTGTTACCTTGAACCATGAGACACCAAGATGCAGTGATTAGCAGAAAGCTCCTCTACATAGATTTGTACATTATTCATAGTTTGACTTCTCCAAGTTTGCATAATAAATAGTTTAAACACTGCAAGAAAATGTGTGAGAGAGGAAATTAGGATTCAGAATGGAAAAGTTAATTATACCTCCAAGGATATTTTTTTAATTATTTTTTATTTATTTTTTTTAAAGAAAGATATTTTGTAAAGGCTTGAAGTGGATAATTTAGGCTTAACTGAGTGGAAATTCAAGAAAATTATGGGAGTGGTGCTAACTGGAGAGTTATCTTATTAAAAGGAATAATTAGACTAATTTAATCTTTAAAACTGTGGTGCCACATTATAGATAAACAATGGAATACATAATGGCCCCAGAAAGCTGTCCTCTGGCTACAGATATTTGTTGGGTCTATGGATAATTTTGTATTTCATTTTTCACATGAGTCTTTTTTTTTTTTTAATCTATTCAGGTCTGGTCAGACAATGGACTGATTACCATAGTTGGTGGGAGATCTGGTGATGAGTCACTACGGGTATTTTTAGAGGTGACACTAGCACGCTTAGACCCAAACTGGGGAAACGGCCGCTACCCTGCCCTGGGACTGGTACACAGAAGAGACATGACAGTGTACCTTACCACACTTTGTCCCGAACCATAGTAGCACTTACCACCGGCTGTTCCACACGATTTACCAAAATCACAACTGGTGGTAAGTGCTACCAAGGCTTGGAGCAAAGTGTGGTGAACTTTTGGTGGCTGCCGAACAGAAGTGACAGTGGTTGTGACCCTGGGGTGGAGTTAACTGTGGTAAAGTGTGGCTAAGTGTGGTAGCGTCACTTCTGAAAATACCCCCAATGGGTATCAAATAGAGGAGTGCAGCAGGCACATAGTTTGTTTTCATTTTTATTTTCATTTTTGTTTATAAAACCCCCTTTTTTGGGGGGGGGAAGGTTCATAAAGGAATGTATTTGTTTTAATTTTTTCATTTCCCCCATTTACTTTTATTAAAAATAAAAAATGAAAAATCATTGCAAATGTACAAAATCGCCATCATCAGACCATTCTGTGCATGTACAACCCTTTCCCAAAATGGCATGGTAGTGTTGGCATAATTTTGGAAAAGGGAAACCTGTCTGCGCATTCTCAAAATGGCCAGCACACATGTGCAGAACTGCTGCCCATTTCTAAAATGTTGCTGATGCTGTTGGCATCATTTTGGGAAAAGGCACGCATGCACAGAATGTCCCCAGGCCATTTTTCACAGGCACTGGTTTTTCTATTTTTATTTTGGCAACTAAATGGATACTTTTTTCCTTTGTTTTTGACCATTTTCGTTACCATGGAATAGAAATGGGCCATCATTAGTTTTTGTAATTAAACGAAACAGAAATGAAGTATCATTTATAAATTATAAATTAATAGCGATTAATTAATAGCAATTAATTAATAACAAGTAATTATTAATTAATAACAAGTAATTATTAATTATTAATTATTAATTGTTTGCTGCTATTTATGCCAGTGATGTACCTGGCACTGAACAGACATTTATTCGAGACAGGTCCCTGAACCCTCTGATCACCTCACCAAGTTGCTGCATATGCAGGTTGAACAGGAGAAGGAACAAGACAGAACCCTGCAGGACCCCACACAAGACATCTCGGTAAGATGAAAAACAGTCACCAAATACCACCCGTTGAGTTTTCCCGGTCAGGAATGAGTGGAACCATTCAAAAATGATCCTGTCCACCCTCACACTGTCCTGCAGGCATGTCACCAACATCTCATGGTCAATGGTATCAAATGCTGCCAAAAGATCTAACAGGACTAACAGGGTTGAGCAACTCCGGTCCTTTTCACGGCAGAGATCATCCAGCAAAGCCACAAGTGCTGTCTCAGTGCCATGGCCCGGACGAAAGCCAGACTGAGAGGGATCCAGATAACCGACGCGGTCAAGATGCTACTGGAGCTGCGGAGCCACCATCCGTTCAATAACCTCTTTAAAAAGAGAAGGTTAAAGACAGGCCGATAGCTGGCAGGGGAGTCAGTGTCAAGTGATAGTTTTTTTAGCAGAGGCCGCACCACTGCCTCCTTCAGGCAACCTGGCACTCTGCCCTCCTTCAGGAAGGTGTTGATCACCCTGGCCAGCAATGGCCCCATTGTCTCCCAGCAGCTCTTAACCATCCAGGATGGGCACGGATCTAGTTCACAAGAAGTGACTCGAACCACCCCAAGCAGATCCACCACATCAGCGGGTGTCACCAACTGATAGTGATCCCACAAAATTGGACAAGCCGGGGCTTCTACACCCTCTACAACCTCCACTGTATTAAGTGCAGCATCGAGGTCTTGGTGAATATGAGCATTTTTGTCAGCAAAATAATCCGCTAAAAGGTCTCAGCGGGCAGATGATGACTCAACCACAGGGTTGAGGGAGGCCTGACTGACCAGCCCCCGTACAACCTGGAACAACTCCGCCAGATGGGATTTAGCGGACGCTATGAAGGTGGCAAAGAACTCCCTCTTTGCTGCCCGCATAGTCATGGCATAGGCTTGTAAACTAGCTCTATGCCACAATCTGTCAGTTTCAGAACAAGAATGATGCCACCATCGCTCCAACCATTGCCCCTCTTGCTTCAGCATCTGCAGCTCCTCAGAGAACCAAGGATGTCTTGGAGCCTCCACCTGAGCAATGGACGCCTGGGAGCCGTTTGATTGATGGCCTCCATCAGCAAGGTGGTCCATAGCTTGACGAGGTCATCAATGAGACGGTCATCGAGGTCAGAGGGTAACTCCCCCAGAGTGCCAGAAACCGCCATGGGTCCAACAGCCTCTGGGGGCGAACCATCCTAATAGGTTCCACACCCTTCCGGGGGCAGACATGTGCTAGGAGGGAGGTGTGCAGGAGGTAAGGATCCGTCCATGACAAGGGCACATCTGATACCTTCCCCATTAACGGATCACCCACCTCAAGGCCAGTGCAGAACATGAAAGGTATGTCCTCCAAGGAGTGTTGGGCTGATGACCCTCTGGTCATGGTTTGCCATGAGCCATGAACTCATGCTCGGCTCCCCTGAGAGCTGCAGCGGAATGAATGTTGAGGTCCCCCAAGACTATCATCTTTGGGGATCATAACACTACCTCTGACACATAGCCTCTGCCAGAGCATGCAGGGAGGCTGCCATACTGGTGGGTGCATGGTATACCAGCAACACTCCCAAACTATCCCCCACCAAATCAAACACAAGGTGGAGACCTTCAATGCCTACCATGGATCACACTGGATACCTCCTCACAGACCATTCCTCTTTTCCTCAGACCACTGGCTTGGCAGTCTGCGATTGGCCATGGGCTAGGCTGCACAGAGCCAATGGGGCTTGTGGTAAGGTGGGCACAGCAAGTAACAAGAGTAATTGCCCCCCGCCTTCCATATTGTTCTGAGCTAGCCACTAATCCTGTAAGCAGGCATTTTCATAACTCTCCCTCTTCCAGAAGTTTGTGTTCCTCCCAGTCCATTGCCCTCCTCCTTATACCCGGCATCAAGAAGCAGCCACTCCAGCCCCAGGTCCCACCCTCAGGGTTCTGGGGCCTAAGTTCCAAAAAGAGAGGGAAGTCCATCCACATCATCCAGAAGCTGCCGCTCCAGCCCCAGGACCCACTGTCAGGGTTCTGCAGCCATCATTCCATTCACGGGGAGCTGTCATTCCACCGCATCAAGAAACGATCATCCACTCCATCCCCAGAACACACCCTCAGCATTCTGGGGGCCTATGCTACAGGCAGGGAAGGCTGTTGTACTGCTTCATCCAGAAGTTATCACTCTAGTCCCAAGACCGACTGTCAGGGTTCTGGGGCCATCATTCTGCTCTGGGGAACCGTCATTCCACGACATCAAGAAACAGGCAGCCACTCCATCCCCAGGTCCCATCCTTAGGGTTCTGGGGCCTACATTATAGGCAGGGAGGGCTGTCCATCCACATCATCCAGAAGCTGCCACTCCTGTCCCAGGACCCACCATCAGGGTTCTGGAACCATCACTCTGCTTACAGGGAGCTGTCAACCTACCGTATCAAGAAGCAGCCACTCCAGCCCCAGGGCCCACCATCATGGTTATGGGGCCTATGTTACAGGCACAGGGGGTGTCCATTCACGTCATCTAGAAGCTGCCACTCTAGTCCCAGGACCCACCCTCAGGGTTCTGGGCCCATCATTCCGCTCACAGAGAGCTGTCATTCCACAGCATCAAAAAACAGCCAGCCACTCCAGACCCATGAGTTCTGGAGTCGTCATTAAGCCCACAGGGAGCTGTCATCCTACTTTATCAAAAAGCTGCCACTCCAGCCCCAGGACCCACCCTTAGGGTTCTGAGGCTGTCGTTTCACTCACAGTTGAGCTGTCATCCTACTATATCAAGAAGCAGTCACTCCAGCCCCAGGATCCACCCTCAGGGTTCTGGGAACTACATTACAGGTATGGGGGCTGTCCATCCACATCATCTAGAAGCTGCCACTCTAGTCCCAGGACCCACCGTTAGGGTTCTGGGGCCATCATTCCACTCACGGGGAGCCGTCATTCCATGGCATCAAGAAACAGCCAGCCACTTCAGCCCCAGGACCCACAGTCAGGGTTCTGGGGCCTAATTTCCAGGTAAGGAGGACTGTCCATTCTCATCATCCAGAAACTGCCACTCTAGTCCCCGAACCCACTGTCAGGGTTCTGGAACCATCATTCCTCTCACGGGGAGCTGTCATTTCATCACATCAAGAAACAGCCAGTCACTCCAGCCCCAGGACCCACTGTCAGGGTTCTGGGGCCTATGTTCCAGGCAGGGAGGGCTGTCGTTCCACTTCACTGTCTGCCAATGCTCCACCAATGGCTATCCAATCTATGTTCCAGGCAGGGAGGGCTGTTGTTCCACTTCATCCAGAAGCTGCCACTCCAGTCCCAGGACCCACCCACCATCAGGGTTCTAGGGCCTACATTCCTGGCAGGGAGGACTGTTCATCCACGTCATCCAGAAGCTGCCACTCTTGTCCCAGGACCCAATGTCAGGGTTCTGGGACCATCATTCCACTCACAGGGAGCCGTCATTCCACCACATCAAGAAACAGACAGTCACTCCAGCCCCAGGAACCACCATTAGGGTTCTGGGGCCCACATTACAGGCAAGGAGGGCTATCATTCTACTTCACCCAGAAGCTGCAACTCTAGTCCCAGGACCCACCGTCAGGGTTCTGGGGCCATCATTCCACTCACAGGAAGCCATTGTGCCACCACATCAAGAAACAGCCACTCCAGCCCGAGGACCCACCATCAGGATTCTGGGGCCTACGTTACAGGCAGGGAGGGCTGTCCATCCACATCATCGAGAGCTGGGTTGGTGGTAGCTCCCAAGTCCATCAGTAGCTGCAGGACGTGGAGGGCAGTGTGGCTTTCAACTTAAAGCCACTCGTATGTTGGGGGAAATGATTGCACTCAATGGGCAGCCCTTCCCGGTGGTTGGGGACATAGGGTTTAGTTGCTTGATTGGTTTCCTGGCGCCCCTGTTTAAGCTGCCCTCGCACACCACCCTGAGTCAGGCTGCCACCGATTCCTGGCAGCCTTAAACATCCAGACAATTAGGGGTGCCAGCCACCAAGCCCTGGCTGGGCCTCTGCCGCTGCTCCACTGATGCCAGCCAACCTGCAATGTCCGGTCAAGTAGGGGTGCTATCCACAGTTACTGTGCTCTGGCAATCCAATATCTGCTGCTGGTGGTGGTTCTGCACATCAGCCATTTGCTCCTCAGTTTTGTAGATGGGTATAGCTCAGGTGAGTGTGCCAGCAGGCGGGGGCTTGGTGTCCACAAAATTCACCACCGGGCAAGGCTTGAACAATTTTCAGAAGCACTTGTTGATATCCGGTGAGTAGGATGCAAGCCTGGCAGCCTGCAATGCCTGGCTATGATGGTGATTAGAACTGGAGAATCCAGCATAGAGCGAGCAGAACTGGAGGTCTGCCAACCTGCAATGCCCATCCAAGTAAGCCTCTGCCGCTGCTCCACTGATGCCAGTATGCAATGCCCAGTCTAGTAGGGGTGCCAGATACCAAGCCATGGCTAGGCCTCTGCTGCTGCTCCACCATTGCCAGCCTGCAATGCCCCGCTGACTATGGTTGCCAGCCACCAAGCCCCAAGTCTTCCTGGCCTCTGCTGCTGCCTCTGGGTCTCTGCGTACAGGCCATGACAACACATGCAACCCCACTTTGGACACTGGAAGGCACTAATTGGACAGGCATTGCAGGCTGCCAGGCATCAGTGGAGCAGCGACAGAGGCCCAGCCAGGGCTTGGTGGCTGGCACCCCTACTTGGTTGGGCATTGCAGGCTGGCCAGCATCCAGTTCTGCTCGCTCTATGCTGGGTTCTCCTGTTCTAGTCACCATCACAGCAGGAGTGACAGGGCTACAGTCGGTGCCCAAAGCGGGTGCCCAAAGCGGGTTTGCACATGTTGTCATGGCCTGCAGCCAGAGATGGGCAGCCCAGAAGAACATCTGCTTTCAGCAGCATTTGGGTGGGCAGCAGCATTGCTCATTTGTAGGACAGGACAGGAGTCAAGAGACCCCAGTTCTAATTCCTGGTTTGGAAGTCCTTTGATCTCTCTGTATTTCAGCTTTCCTAGTTCTAAACCAGAGGGCTACCATTCTGGGAGCTTACAGGAGAAAGAACTTGTATGGGAACTAGACCTGGGGTATTCAGTTCCAATTGCTGTTGTGTATCCAGCCTCTTTGCAGGGTAAAGAAGAGGACTCTTTAATGCTTCACCTTCTTCAGAAGCACTTAGACTTGGCGCTTGGCCCCCGGGGGTGCCTGCTCAATTCCCGTCGGGGCATGGCTGACCATCTGAGACCCACCAATGCCTGCCAGCCTGAAATGCCTGACCAACTATGGGTGCCAGCCTCCAAGCTCCAAGCCTTCCCGGCCTCTGCTGCTGCTGCCACTGGGTCTCAGACGGCCAGCCATGCCCCCACGGGCACCCCCAGTGGCCAAGCGTTGAGTATGCCCTGTCTCTGCTGCTGATTCTGTGTCTCAGACAGCCTGCAATGCCACAACAGACACCCCTGTGAGTCCCTGGAGTGCCCCAAGCTACAAGACGGGATCAAACTTTCAGAACGTTCAGGGGGGTCCAAACTCTGCTGGACCAAACTTCCAAATCCAAACTAAGTTTTTGTCCGAACATCTGAACACCATCCTGTTTTCACATCCCTACACACAGTTATTTTTTGCATGTGAGGTCACATGCAAAACGTTTGTGAGTGGTAATGCCTTAGCTGTGTTTCCATTCAGTATGCTCAAGGAGGGAGTTACAGGCCTAAGGACATAAACAGAAAAGGGAAAAAGATAGTTTAGGGGTCAGAAGGTTCTGGAACAGGTGCTGGTGGTGGCAGAGAAGGAGCAATGTTTCTGGTGGGAAAGTAGTGAGAAATGAGTGAAAACAGAGAGAGCCATTTCTAACAAGATGGAGAGCTAAAAATTCTATTCCAAATCCCACCTGATGCTGTGGCATCCCCGTCCAGAAGCCCAAAGACAAATGGTTCAGATAACCTAGCATCCTCTCTCTGATGGTGGCCAACTTTGGTTGTTTCAGAGAAGTACACAATGGGTCAAAATGCAGCAATCCATTTTCTTCTGTTCACTCCCAGCTCTGGACAGTCAGGCATCTCATCCTCTGACCAACTTGACTAAATAAGAAGCTACCCTCCCTGTCAGAGAATTGAACACCAATTTCAGTGTTGACAGGTATGGATAGGTAGCTACCATGATGTTAATGATAGTAAGGTCAAGAGGTAGCAATGACTTGTCCCACCCTGGAAGACCTTGATTTAAGAAATCTGGTCCCATCTGCTTCAGTGTCTACTGGTTGGTAGGAATACCATAGTGGGCCACCAAGAAGTCATCATGCTCATTCTCTGGCTTCTGGCCAACCCTATGTCTTGAAGATCCCTCATTTGATGATGCCATTCTGCTAGAAAGTCCATGGGAAGTGGATCTTCAAGGTGGTGATCAGTGGATTGTGGGAGGATGCCAGGATGACAGAGCTTCTCTCTTCCAAACTCAAATACTTTTGTCAGTGAAATTATCTCCAATTGGGCTTGTCTGAATGCTGGATTTGTACCGTAGTTGGGCAGCTGGGAAAAGCAGAGGAAAGAGAAGGACAATGAGCATGTAAATGGTTGAGACATTAGATCAATAGAGTGAGATGGGGATGCATTATGACAAGCTATCACCAAGGCTCTTTTTCTGTTGCTGTTGGTTTATTTTATTTTCCTTATCCTCATGTAGTGGAAAGCCCTCTGTACACCCAGCTGCTGACAGAGATGAGGTAGGACAGGCAGCAACTCGGAGCTCCTCTGATGTCAGCTAACCATCCCGATATGCGCCAAAGATGCCTTTCAACTCTGACTGCCTCAGCTGTCATCCAAACATCACTCTGTAGGAAGATAAACTTCTGAGTCCTTATGTCTTTCCTCTCTTCACTTCCCCTTTAGAAGGTACACTTAAGGCTCCCATTGATTCTTTAACACATCCCAGAGGCTGGGGGCACCGATACATCAGAGCAAACTGTACCCAATTACATGGTGATGAAGCTGACACCTGCCAGGTGGCAATATCCACCTAGCCTTGTGTAGAGACTCTTGATCACCAATTGCAGAGATGATTTATGGCCTAACAAGAGGATACCCTCCTCATTTTAGCAGCGTGAAGGGAGAGGATAATTCATACTAGACTGACAACACACAGTGGAAACAGCCCTTGTTGAAGAGGATGCTAGAGAGTTAACGGAGCCTTCGGATGTTTTCTCAGAGAGATAGGTCTGATACCTTTGAGGTGCACAAAAAAGAGGAGTCCCAGACAGTGCCAGGAATCACAAGGGACTTATATTTTTAGTACCGGGAACATACAAAGGCTGAACTGATGGCAGGTTGTTGTATGATATGAATAAAAAGCTTGTTTGCATGAAATTGTAAGCATTGAGAGGAAGTGTGGGCTTCACAGTGGCAGGGGAGGTCACGTCAAATGGGTCAGTGTAGAACTCACTGTAAAGGGAAATTGGCCTAATGGCTGGAGAGTTCTATGCCAAAAGATCTCGAGATGGCAAATGGACCTCTCACTGCCAGAGGGTCAGTGTAGTAGTTGAGGCTTTCCACGTTTCCTGTACAAAGAACTCTGGTTTTAAGCTAATGGGCTTGTTAATATGCCACTCTTTCCTTCCTTCCACATTGTTATAGTAAGGACAGGATGGGTGTAATTGAGGATACTTTACATTACACCATGGAGAGCCCTCTTTATCAAGAATTTAAAAAAAGCAAAAATCTTTATTTATCCTCTCTTGGAGAAAGTTTCCTTTTTTAATAAACAGGAGAAATTAATTTGCCTTTTTCAAGGTGAAGTACCGAGGGTCATCATGAATCTTGCTCTGTTTGCTTTTTAAACTGAAGATTAGAGCCAAGCTCCCCACATTAAGATTGTCTGATGCTTGATGTCAGTTATCTTGGGTCCCTTGGATTACTAGGTTCCACTATATCACATCTATTTTTGTCTTTTTTATCTATTGGTATGTTTTTATGTGTTTTGCAATGACTGTCCATTACCCTTTGAAGTTTTTATAGAGATTTGTATTGTTTTATTTCTTATTTTATTTTAGTGATTATCTTGGGGTTTTTTTGCATAGTAATCAATGGTACATGCATTTTTAATAAACCTAAACCTATAATAAGGACAGTAGGGGTGGGACATCAGGCACAATACCGGCTACCGGTTTTACCGGTTACCAGTATGCAAAATACCGGGTTACCGGATTAAAACCAGATTACTGGTGCCGGATTTATTCCATTGATTTCAATGGGGAACTGTCCCCATTGAAATAAATGGAATACCTCCCCTCTCCCCCTCCCAGGCTGTGCGGGTGGAAGGGGGCAACCCCCACCCACCCTGCCCAGCCTGGTATTTTTTTTAAAAAAAGAAGTTTTAAGTCCCTAGTGCGGGCTCCTGGTCACCGCCAGCGACCCGGAGCCTGCACCAGCATGTACTAGGGTGATCCCTGGGGTGAGGGGTGGTTTAACACACACCCCACCCCAGGGATCACCCTACCTCCCCACCCAGGGATCGCCTACCTTTGGCGCTCGGGCGGTGGCGGTCCAGCGGCTTCAGCGCTGCCTGTGGCTGCCAGCTTCAGCACTTTCTAGGGGGAACTTCTGGGTTTCCTCAGAAGGCCTAGAAACACTAGGCCACAATGTAAAAGATCTGGTAAACCCCCCCCCCCAAATACCAGATTAATCCGATACTGCCGGTACACCAAAATACCGGCAGTATCTGATACTGGAAGATCCAAACTTCCCACCCCTAAAGGACAGGCTGTGTGTCTGTGTTTGGGCCCACATGCCTGGAGGGCTCATACTCCCTGGTGTAGCTATGTCCCCAGCTGCTAGGAGAGAGACAAGAGGAAGTCCACATTCCATCTTCTGAACCAGGGTCCATTGCAACTTATTTATTTTAACTCTCTCTCTCTCTCTCTCTCTCTCTCTCTCTCTCTCTCTCTCTTTCTCTCTCTCTCATTTCCTTCCTTCCATTGTAACTTTAAATGGGTTTTCTGTAAGTATGCCTCACATGGTGCACATGTTGAACATAGGAACATTGAATCAAACTTCTCCATCCATCTCTGAAATGCAGTGATCTATAACTTCTGCTCATTCACACAATATGGACTTGCCGTTCAAGGTGCAAACACTTTTGAAAGAGGTGACATGAACCTTGGGAAGAATGCTGTTATCAAAACTCTGGTGAATTGTACATCACTTATGTTGCATGGTGGAGCTTGTTTACCATGCAACAGTAATTGATGTGGGACAGTCTGTTTCTGCTGATGTTCCTTGCCACCCTCAAGTTTGCCACACGTGGCCAATAGGATTGTAGGATGGAAATAATCAGCAAGGAAGCAGGAAAGAAAAGGATGAGATTGCAGCATGTTGATAAACATTGCTAATGGGGAAGGGTCAATATGGATTTAGGAAAGGTAAGTCATGCCTCACTAATCTGTTGGAATTCTTTGAGGGTTTAAATAAGCATGTGGACAAGGGAGACCTGGTAGATATAGTGTACCTGGATTTCCAGAAAGTATTTAATAAGGTCCCATGTAAAAGACTCTTGAGAAAATTAAAAAGTCATGGGATAGGAGGTAATGCCTTACTGTGCATTGGTAACTGGTTAAAGGATAGGAAGCAAAGAGTAGGACTAAATGGTCATTTTTCAAAATGGAGAGATGTAAAAAGTGGTGTGCCTCAGGGATCTGTATTGGGACCAGCGCTGTTTAATGTATTCATTAATGATCTGGAAAAGGGTGTTAAGAGTGAGGTGATCAAATCTGCAGATGACACTAAGTTATTCAAGGTAGTTAAAACACAAGCAGACTGTGAAGAACTGCAACAGGATCTTATGAGACTGGGTGCCTGGGCATCTAAATGGCAGATGAGATTTAATGTGGACAAGTGTAAAGTGATGCACATAGGGAAAAATAATCCAAACTATGAGTACACAATGCTGGGTACTAAGCTGGGAGTTACCACTCAGGAAAAGGATCTGGGAATGATTGTGGACAATACGCTGAAATCTTCAGCCCAATGTGCAGCAGCAGTCAAAAAAGCAAACAGAAAGTTAGGAATTATTTGGAAGGGGACAGAGAATAAAACTGTGGATGTCATGATGCCTCTATATAAATCGATGGTGCGACCGCACCTGAAATATTGTGTTCAGTTCTTATCACCCCATCTCAAAAAAGACATAGCTGAACTAGAAGAGGTTCAGAGAAGGGCATGGAACAGCTTCTGTACAAATAGTGGCTTGATAAGCTGGGTCTCTTCAGTTTAGAAAAGAGAAGACTGAGAGGGGACATGATAGAGGTTTATAAAATCTTGAGTGGTGTGGAATGAGTAGATAGGGAACTGTTATTTACCCTCTCAAATAGTACTAGAACTAGGGGACACTCAATTAAACTAGCTGCTGGCATATTTAAAACAAATAAAAGGAAACACTTTTTCACTCAACGCATAATTAACCTATGGAATTCGTTGCCAGAGGACGTTGTCAAGGCCAGTAGTATAGCTGGGTTTAAAAAAGGACTGGATAAGTTCTTAGAGAGTAGGTCCATTAATGGATATTAACCAAGTAGCTTATGGGATGAACTTCTTACTGGGAGTGAACAACGGGGAAGGGATTGCCCATTGTGACTGTTGGTTCTTCTCCCATGCAATTGAGATTCGCCACTTTTGGAGTACAGGATGCTGGGCTTGATGGATCATTGCTCTGACTCAGAATGCCACTACTTATGTTCTTACGTTCTTAAGCAACTGTCACTACACCACTAGGAAGTAGCAAACTGTTCAGACTAGAGGAGTGGGGGTGGGGGACAGAAGATTGGGAAGGAAAAGTAGAAGGTAAAGAAGACAAGAGCATGAAGACACAAAGAGGTAGAGACTGTATGGGGTGTGTGTGTGTGTGAGAATATGTCCTTTCCATGAGACACTTTTAAAAATAATACCAGATCCACAGCCCAAATATGAGCTCAGGCATGGGGAACTTAAGAGATGTGCTTAGATGGTGGAACAAAGGGGGAGATTCAGAGCATGGATCTATGATATCATCATGTATCCATTCACTATCTGTACCCCTGTCTCTGCTCCCTTCCCTGTGCTCAATCTTTCAGTGTTTGACAGTGGGATTGGATTCACCAGCCAGATCCAGAAACTGCCAAGGGAGCAAGCCAGATTAGACTTACAAATGAGAAGCTCCCTACCTCTCAAGTATGGGTTGCAAAGGTTAAAGGTGACAATAAACATGGTTACGCGCTCCGGGAGGGGGGAAATCCGGTCAGGGTCAGGTCAGGGCACAGAATAAACATGCACATGATCAGACAGGCTGGCAAGCACTCCCCTGATACAACCCTGATGGGGAAACAGAACAAACATGCAGCTGGGAAGCCCCGCCCCTGATGCATCCCCAGTACTCTGCTCCCCGCCTTGCTGGCCGGCCATGGCAGCCAGTCATAGGCAGCCATGGTGACTGGCCATGGCATCCCCGGATCCCCAGTGGGGATGGAGCCAAAAATAGACATGCTGGCCAACTATGACCTGCATTAGCCCACCTGGGTGGCCTTTGGTCCAGGTATGGAGGCTGGGAATAGGTGAACAGAGTTAGGGGTTTGGCCTGAACTCGGGGTGTTTGGGCCATTCGCGAACACACCGAACCCAAACTGCACCCCGCCCGAACTGGCTGAACAAAGTTCGGGTTTTGAATCCATTTGGGCGTGGAGCAGGGGACAGGAGGGAATCTGGTTTTCCCTCACCCCCTCCAGGTTGCATGGGTGGAAGGGGTACCAGGGCTCACCTCCCCTCCCCCAGCCTGGTAAAAACTAATAATTTTTTACTTTTTTTTAAACCACCCCAGGGATCGATCTACATGGTGGTGCTGGGACTCTGGTCCTGGGTCCGGCGGCGGCAGCAGTGGCAGTAGGTCCAACTCCAGTGGCACTCCAGAGTGTTTCAGGCCTCTTCTAGGCCTTCCGGGAGCTGAAGGAGGGCTTCCGGCCCCTCCCTTTCAGTGATGAGGAACTGGAAGACCTCCTTCAGTTCCCAGAAAGACTAGAAGAGACCTAAAGCACTCCAGAGCACCTCCGAATCCAAACCCGCTGCCACTGCCACTGGCGGACCCAAGTCCGGAGCCCTGGCACCACCAGGTTGGTCGATCCCTGGGGTGAGGTGTTTTTGTTTTGTTTTGTTTTTTCATTTTTTACTAGGCTGGGCAGGGTGGGGGAGGGAGGTGAACCCCGGAACCCCTTCCACCCACGCAGCCTGGAGAGGGGAGGAGGGAGGGACAACTGGGTTCCCCCCCAAAACGGGTTCGGTGAATCCAAACAGGTTCAGGTCGAAGAGCCTGAACCCAAACAGTTTTGGGGGGCCAAACACCGAATGGGCTGAACACCAAACTCCCCGGGTTTGCACATCCCTAGTGGGGGCTTGCAATTATCCAGAGAACCAGTTCTTGACCAGCTGCCTACCTGGGCTGGGGCAACTGTGGGCCCACATCTGACAGCCTGGAAACAGATATCCGGATGAGTCTCTGGCCCAGGCACTCCATAGTGGCCCATAGCAGGCCCTCATCATGTCTATTGTCACCCTAAGAGCCCCACAAAGAAGGAGTGTAGGTAGGTTGGAATGGGTCCTGGATTCAGAAGATGATGTGACCCCCCTGTTGGAGCACTCCACTCCAGTGTGTATGTTCACTCAACATTAGGGTTGAAATAGGAAACTGCTGTGGTAGCTTTATCCAACAGAAAAAGCTCTTCTGCAATAAGCAGCACAGTGAGATGGAGATGTTCATTCTGCTACTTCCGCCATTCTGCTACTTTCATTCCACTACTTCCACCGGCTGCGAAAAAAGCAGAACAATGTTTGTTCTGACACTTTCAATATTCCACAATTTCCACCAGTACTGTAAAGTAGCGTAACAATGTTTGTTTTGACAGTTTCCGGGATTGTTCAGACAGTTTCCGAATTAACAGAATGCCAGCGCAATTAGCGGAATGCCAGCGGAAAAACTGCGGACAGTCACAGGCAATTCCGAAATGGCTGAATAAAATAGCGCCGTGGAAAAATGAGTTGCAGCTACATCCATAGCATGCACGTGGGTCCCCCAGGCATGTGGGCCCTGATGCAACTGCACCTGCTGCTCCCATTATAGCTGCACCCCAAAACATAATGGGGTGATAGGGTAACCTTTTTATTAGAACTCAAACAAATGTAATAGCTCTGAATTCACAAAGTAAATATAAGTATTCAGTTTCACTAAGGAATTCCCGAATACCACAGAGAGTTCTTAGTCCACAGCTGTCTGTGGAAAACAGGGAATAGACCACAGAAAGCTCCTGTATTACTCTGGAGGAACTTGTACTGTATGTGAGGGTTGAAGAGAGGGTTGCAGGTATTCCATTCACACCTGCTCCTGCCCCTTACAGGCTGTTGATGCCAGAATTTGCATGAGGCTCCGGGCAGTTTGTGTCGATGGACTTTATGCTCTCCTGTCCCATTAGCCTGTGCAGCTGCCTTGTGTTTTAAATTTTAATATTTATAGGAAGTTACTCTGACATATCACACATGCATTAATCCTTACTCCATTACTTAGAACATACATAACTCTGCATGTCAGGGGCTCCCGAATGATGGACTATTTCTCCCCTTCGTGGGAAGAAACCCAGACCTAATGTAAAAGGAGGGGCACCTCCACTGAAATCCTACCAGTTTACACCACAGCTGAATTTGGTCTCCACCTGGGTTGTCACCTATCACAGGGAGGGAAACCTGATTGTTCATTTGCATAAATTTGCAAGAATTAATAAATGCAAATGTATGCACATTTCAACACCCCCTGGTGCTAAACGGCTATGAAGAGTTGGGGTGGGGGGCAGTTCCACAGTGGTGATCACTGATTTGGGTGGCCCTGGTAAGAGAAAGAGGTATGGGCATGGAGGCATGTGAGATTCCCTGCATATGTCCCTGGCCAATTCTTCTCTGGGGATGTCAGGTGTAGGGGGTTCCCACTGGCTTCTTTTGGAGCTGGGGAGGGGGATCTCTTTATGGAGGAGTCATTTGTGTACCTGATGAACTGAATGGGGTTTTGTTTGGCATGGGGAGGAATGGGAGGGGAGAAAAATTCATTATGGATACAGGGGTAGCCATTTGGTGTCTGTCCCCCTGTCTTCCTCTCTCCCTTTCTCGGGATATTTTGGGGTTGAAGTCAGTGGAGCCTCTGATCTGTTATTGATGCTGCTTAATGCAAGGTCAGTCAGGAATAAAACAACAACCATCCGAGATCTTATTCAGAATGAAGCTGCCGATCTTGTATGCATTACTGAGACCTAGCTGTGTGAGGCTTCTGGGCCTCTGTTGTCCCATATGGTGCCAGTTGGGTACTCAATGCAGCATCAGCTTAGGATTGGGGGCTAGGTGGGGTGTGTGTGTGTGAAGTGGGGGTGGTCTGTATATACAATCTAGTAAAGACAAAGGGATCCGGTGTCTGACTTTCCCAGCATAAAGTGTGTCCACATAGTGTTTGAGGCCTGGGATAGATTGGGGATTCTGCTGGAGGTGTATCGAGTCTGACCACCCTGCTGCACAGCAGACTCCCTGACTGCTCTAACCAACCTGGTCTTGGAGGTGGTGTTGAGATCACCCAGACTTATTGTCTTGGGTGATTTCAATATACATACTGAGGCCGGCCATTCAGGGACAGAGCAGAATTTCATGGCCTCCATGAAAATCATGGGTCTCTCTATCCCAGTTAGTTTCTGGCCCAATACATGAGGCTGGACACACATTAGAATTCATTTTTTGTATTGGCCTGAAAACAGGGCTTCTAATTATTGAGGGTGTTGCTTTGACACTGTTGTCATGGTTGGATCATTACCTTCTGAGGGCCAATATCTCTGCCATCCTTTGCGTCCATCAGGGTGGTGGACAATTAGGTTGGGCTGTTCCCAGAGAGATTAATAGATCAAATAGGATTCCAGAACAATTCAGAACAGGGTTTGCTTGGAGTGGTGTGGATGGTTGTGAGTTAGCTCCTTACCTATCCTGGCTGCTGAAAGCTAGGGGCTAATCCCATGGCCCGTGTATCCTGCATTCAGACCCTCACATGCACACATGTGTTTGGCTTCTACATAGCACAGTGTGCCTGCAATGGCCATGCAGGCAGTTCCCACACAGATATGCACATGCATGGGTGTGCCAGGATCCACAGGTCATTGGGCTGGCCCCACCGAACAGGTGGTTGCGTCAAGGATTTTGTCCTGGACATGGCACTGAGATTTCACTCGGAGCCTTGGTTGATGAGCTCTGCTTGCAGACCAACAGGGGAAGCTGTAGCCTGTAAACCAACAGGGGAGCTGTAGCCTGTTGATTTTGTTAGATATTTTGGTGGGTTTGATACAGTTGATCATGGGTTGTTGTTCACATGACTGTGGAACCAGGCAAGGGTTAATGGGACTGCTCTTGAGTGATTCTGTTCATTCCTGGCTGGGTGAACCCACAGGGTAGTGATAGGCAGTGGCTCATTGTCCTCTAGGGATATCTCTTGTGGGGTTCTACAGGGTTCTATCTTTCCCCCACTCCTGCTTAAATGAGTATCTGAGCCTCCTGGGTGAGATCGTATGGAGATTTGGAGTGAAGTGCTGTCATTATGCTGATGACATCCAACTCTAGCTCTCTTTTTCATCTGCAGTACCTGACGGCTGTTAGGGATTGGATGCAGGCAGTCTATTGAAGATGAATCCAGACAAGACCAAAGTGATGATGGTTGACAGGCCTTGTGACCTGGAAGATATATGGACCCCTCTTATTGATTGGGTCCAGTTTCCTTTGGTCACTCTGATTTATTTATTTATTTATTTATTTATTTATTTATTCCCTGCCCCTTTAGCTATGGGCCACTTGGGATGGCTTACAATTTTACAAACAAGAGTCACAATATAAAATATATAAATACAGCATAAATACAGTCTGGGGGTGCTCCTTTATT
>QEPC01007294.1:496590-519810 GCA_003113815.1 Sphenodon punctatus
AAGCGCTGAAGCCAGCAGCCACAGCCAGCGCTGAAGCTTTCGGACCGCCGTGCTGCTGCTGCCACCGCCACCCGGAGCACCAAAGGTAGGCGATTCTTGGGTGGGGGGTAGGGTGATCCCTGGGGTGGGGTGTGAGTTAAACCACCCCCCACCCCAGGGATCACCCTAGTACCTACCTGATGGTGCGGGCTCTGGGTTGCCGGTGGTGGCCCGGAGCCAGGGACTTCGGGGAATTTTTTTTTTTAAAAAAAATCCAGGCTGGGCAGGGTGGGTGGGGGGTGTCCCCTCTTCCACTCGTGCAGCCTGGATGGGGGAGGGAAAAGTGGTTGGGGATTTTTTTCTTCTTTTTTTACATTGTGGCCATTCATTCAATGACCGCAATGTAAAACAATCCGGCACGACCGGTACCCCCAATATCTGGATTAATCCAATACTTCCGGTACAGCAAAATACCGACAGTATCGGATACCAGATAATCCGAACTTCCCACCCCTACTGTGCACCATGGTCAAATCCTCAGATGCATGAGGAGGAGGGGAAAACATGGGGAGAACAATTTTCTGGGATAAATGAAACTGAGAAATTATTTTATGTATAAAGGATGGGTGAGCTGAAAATTCTAATCTGTCCGGGAAAACCTGGCGGTAGGGTTCCCTTATAGAAATGGCAGCAATTTCACTAACACTTCTGAGGGACGTGACATCTACCAAAAAGGCAGTTTTTAAGGTCCAATGGAATAGATATGCCTGTTCTGGAGGCTCAAAGGGATGCTTCGTCAATCGATCAAGTACCAGATTAAGATCCCATTGAGACCGTGGTACCTGATGCGGAGGGAACAAATTTATAAGACCCTTGAGAAACTTCTTAAAAATAGGGTGAGCACATAATGATTTAGAACCAGGGAGGGTAACATGCCTAGAAATGGCAGAGAGGTGCCCTCTTAATGAGGAGTGTGCCAAACCTTCCTCTGCTAATTCTACTAAATATTGTAGTACTAATTCTACATACAGTTGAGTGGGAGACAGAGATTTGGCTTGTAGCCAAAAGCAGAATCTTCCTCACTTGGAGTCATAGGACTTACGAATGGATGGTTTAAGTTCATTTTGAAGAACAAGGGCTAACTTTTTACTTAACAATTGAGCCCCTTTGGCATGTGAATCCTCCAAGCGTGGAGGTTCAGTCGTCTGAGTTCCGGGTGGAGAATTTTCCCTTGGTTCAAGGACAGCAAGTCCGGGATTTGGGGTAGGGCAAGGGATGAGTTAGCTAGATTTTGAGGCTCGTAATATTATATCTGGTGAGGCCACCCTGGAGATATGAGGATAAGATTGGCCCCCTCTAACCGAATCTTGCTCAACACCTGTGGAATGAGAGGAATGGGTGGAAAGGCATAACTGAGATGGTCTATCCAGTCTAGTGTAAATGCATCCCCTAGGGACCTGGGATCGTGGGCTGTCCTGGTGCAAAAAAGGCTGCACTTTGCATTGAGGGCAGTGGAGAATATGTCTACATACCCCATGCCTGCACTTGGGAGAGGGGGGGAGGGGGGCGCCAAATTTTGTCTTCACCTAGAGCAGCAAAATGTCTTGGGATGGTCCTGTTTTGACCTATAAAGCCCTAAATGGCTGGAGTCCCAAGTATCTGAAAGAGCGCCTATTGCTTCATGTCCTGTTGCTGCCTCTAGGGTCAGCCAGGAGTGCTCTCTTACATATTCCATCTCCTTATGAACTTTCCTACAGCAGAGGAAAGAAAGGGGCATTCTTGGTGACTACTCCACGATTACGGAACTCTCTCCCCTTGGAGATTTGTCTAAGCTAGAGCCTGCTCATCTTCCCCAAATTATGTAAGACCTTTTTGTTTGGCCAGGGCAGGCAGGAATACAGTTGGATGGGATGGGTGGTTGGGGGTTGAAGGAAGGGTTGTAGGGGGTTAAGGGGATTTTAGCTGTTTTTATATGTTGTTTTTATATGCTGTAAGCCGGGCCCCCCTGAGCCTTATTGGGAATTGCAGCATATAAATTTGAATAAATAAAATGAAATAAAATAAAATAAATAAAATAATGAAATAATTCATTGCCTGACATTGAGGCTGGGCTAAAAGAAAAGATGGGATCTGGGGAGACACAGAGGAGGTAGGAGCAGAGGTTCAGCCCTGGCTCAGTGAAAAGAATCTCTGCCTCCCTCTTTTCCTGGCTTTCTTTGGCTTGACCTTTCTTTGTGTGTGTACCATGTCCAGATCTGAAACAAATACCTGAAAAATGGGTATGCCCATTGGAATTCCCCAGCTGGTAGCATCAGGCACTAATCGGAACCCGATTGGAGTCAGTCAGGTTACCCTATTTACCAAAATACCATTTCCGATTCTCTGTTACCAATTTTCTGTTTCTGCCAGGAACAATCAGAAAGACATGAATAAAATTAAGTTTCAATCAGTTAGTAAAATGAAAATTGGTAAAGCAAAAATGAAACAGTGAGCTGGAATCGATCAGTAAACCCAATATTGGCCTGTAAAATGGAAAATCAGTAACATAACACAGCAATAAATGGTCTGGGCTGCACACATCTGAAAGATTGCCTTCTCTGTTATGTTCCATCATGACAGTTGTCCAGGAGTGCCCCTCTTGCAAGTACCACCTATCAGTCAGGTTCATATGGCAAGGGCATGCATCGAGGCATGCACAGAGGCAGTACTGTGGAACTCCCTACCCCTGGAGAACCATTTAAACCCAAGCCTGAGTATCTCCTGGAGGCAGTGTAAGACTTATTTTTGGCCAAGTGCTTAGAGGGAACAACATATACCAAGTGCTTAGAGGGAACATCAGATGGAACAACATATACCAATTCTGATTGGAGGCACTGGAATGGAGGCACTGGAATGGAGGCACTGTTTTTTCTTTTGTTTGTTTGTTTGTTGTTGTTGTTGTTTTTAACCTTCCATGGATTTGGGGTTCAATCTGGTCCCAAAGGGGTACATTTTTAAAAAAAAATTTTAAGCAAACCTGTAATGCTTCCTACTCCTGGTATTCCTCAAGAGTAATGGGTTAAATTGTCCTGTGGGTTCATGCCCCCATAAAGTTGTATTTTTAAAATAAAAGAAATAAATAAATAAATAATGAATATTTCATTAAATGGTATTGGGATAAGTTTGACCCCAATTGTAATGAATGGGAAAATGAAAGCAATACATGATTAGGGCGCTGGGGTCATATTTGCCCCAAACACATTGTAAAAACAATATTTATTTTTTTTAAAAAAATCTTAAACCAGAACCTGCTCTTCCCTTAAAGTGCTGCTCTTCCCTTAAAGGGCCACCATTTAGGGTCCTTAACATGGTATTGGGGTAAGTTTGACTCCAATTGTAATGAATGGAAAAATGAAAGCAGTACATAATTAGGGTGCTGGGGTCATATTTGCCCCAAACACATATTGTAAAAACAGTATTTCTTTTTTTAAAAAAATAAATAAATCTTAAACTAGAACATTCTCTTCCCTTAAAGTGCTACTCTTCCCTTAAGGGGCCACAATTTAGCATTTGGTCTATGCTAAATGAGTATGGGTATTTGTCTTTTTCGAGTAACATATATATCCATTTTTCAAGCAATATGTTTCAGCTAATTTAGTTTTTCATCTCAGCTGTTTTGGTTCCTCTCTTATTTTGGTATTTTGGTTCCATGATTTTTGGCAGCTGCACATATACAGTATTGCCAGCATTGCCAAAGTGACATAAAAATACTGAAATGACCAAGAAACCAACATGACTAATTGTGAAAATTGAAGGAAACAAAAAAAGTCATGAATGCCTGATGGAATGGAAACCGGTAGATGTTCTTTTCCACCTCAAAATTTTTCAGTTCAGGCAGGGTAAATTGTAAGGGTTTGCTCAATTTTCAAAGATTCATTTCAGGTCTAGAAAGAAGGGTGATGATTTATTCAGGTCCTGATGATGTCACAATGAATACAGCTGAGTTCACAGTGGCCTGGATAGTTATGTGTGACTGGGACAAAATGGTGGTAGGAGGACCAGTAGCCTGAGTGAGTCTGTCTGCAGTCAAAGGTAGGGTTTGGGGTGGGCAACAGTGACCTTGTGAGAGAGCAACCAGTGCTAATAGAGTGTGTAGGATGGTGAAGTTTGACACATCTCAAGATGTATGGCTTCTGACAGTGTATATAAAATACCTATACACAAAGTGGTCCTTTGTCGTAGGATGTAAGTCCTAGGAAGCTGCAAGAGGTTTAGAAGCTAAGCCAGCAATGCACAGCTCCAGTGAGGCTGACATTACCAGGCAGCATTAATTTAATTCCACTCAGTTATGCTTTTAAATTTGATTTGAAAAAAATGTGTCATAAAATGCTATTGCGAAGCACAGTGCAGCATTCTTAAGCAGGCTGTGCAGCTTCCTGCTCGGTAAAAACGATGGGGGGGGGGGGGGCAGAGAAATGGATTTGTCCATCTCAGAATAGATCTCCTTGGAGGGGTGCTTGGAAGCAGGTATTGAGTCTATGATAACTGGTGAATTAGGGGGCAAGTAGGTCTGAGTAGGGACTGTAAGGACATAGATCAGGGATGGGGGACATTTGCCTTCCTGTGGAAGACTTTGGAAAACAGTACAATCTCTTTAGACTGGATAGGAGTTGGGGCAGAGGTACTCAAGGGGTTTGCTCAGGATAGGGGAAAGAAAGGTCCAGTTCATGGATCTATGCTATGGATCCAGACCCTATCCTTAAGTGCATTCACCCTTCTCCTTTCGCTTGAGCTCAGTCTTTGAGTAACTGCATGGGGGGATTGGATCCATGAGACCAATTCAGGAACTAGATAGGGACCAAACAAAGAGACACAGTCTGGATTTTCTGCCACAGTCAGAGCAACAGTCATTTTGCGCAGTCAGGCGGCCATTTGCACATATCAGTGATTTTTAAAATTTTATTTTCTCACCTGAGGACTCGCTCCGGGTCTGAGATCTCATGAGATCTCCATTTCTGTTTCTAGAGCTCATGAGTTTTTTCATGAGAAAAAAATTCTCTTCTCATTCAGCCCTACTTAAAACCACTATTTTGGCAAATTCAAGTCAGGCAAGTGAATGCCCACTGAAATGAATGGAAAGTGAAATTTTAAACAAAAATGAAATAAAAATGAAATGAAAAACAGAAAGAAAATTAAACGATAACAAAAATGTTCCCTCCTGCAATCCCTATTCCTTAATCATGTTGTCAGTCTATTACAATAATATTCGAACCACCTCCTGTCACTACCTTCGCTATCCCCAGAAGCCTATATCTCCAAATGGCATCACTTGTTCCTTTTCAGGAGACTGGAAAGCATCTTCCCTTTTTAAGAGGGAAGGTGCCTCTTTGGGTGCTGATTCCCAGTCCATCTTTCAGGGGTCAAAGCCCCTCAGAAAGAGATAAAGAAAGGCTGGTATTCACGCCTCAGGCATCACTTTCCTGGTTGTCTCCCAGAATTGCCTCCCCACCCTGCCTGCTGTAAGCAGCATTGGGAGGGGCGGAGACTTTTGTTCCACCCCACCCACCCCCAAAAGGAGGAAGCAAGCACTTACCGGCTGCGCTGATGGAGTGATTCAGGGCTGGAGCTCGTGATGCTGTGGGGGTTGCCAGAGGCAACATGAGAGGCACACAAAGCAAGTCTCAACTTGTGAGACTTACGGGCACCATTTTTGCTGCTCTGGGGCTCAAGTGGTAGTGCAATATCCAGAGCCAGAACAGGAGAAAGCACCCTACTATGCAGCACTATGTGGGCACTGTTTGTCTCCTGTTGACCCATAGTTTTTTTTTACTTCCTCGCAGTTTGTTTTTCTGGAAATAATTGACTAATAATTGGCACTGTTACTGGGTATGGATTGGAGTGCAAAATATTATAGTTGTTGCATTCTTGCAGGGGTCCAGTTCAGTGTTAGAATTGGGAATCGTTAAGCATTTGGTGAAGACATCTCCCTATGAGATGGAGATTAATGGTTGAATCAAGAGCAAATATGGTCAGATTCTGGCTTTCATCCCATCAGGGAGGGTTAAGTTCTGTACTCAAGGACAGGGATGTTCCCAGATGGACGATGGCCTCCTCACCTGCTTCAAGGTCACAGGTAATATAACACATGTCCCAACCCAGTTGTGTGGCTGAGGGATAGAGGAACCTAATTCGTAGAGCATAAAATGATAGTGGTACATGAGTGTCCAACAGGTACCCTGGAATTGTTGTTGGTTACCTGGTGTAATGAGTAATACAACATGCCTTCCCCAACACAACCATGCCGCTGGCTGGCGGGGTAGAGTCAAGTGTCCTAATTGTAGACCACAGAGTGTTGGCGGTACATGAGTGTACTTCAGGTTGCCCATAACTATTTTTGGTTACCTTGTGATACTAGACCTGAGACCGGGCATTGCCCCTCACCAAATAACCTGATTTGGGTTGACTGAATTGGAATAAACAGTGCAGCCTTTACATTCCAATTTGTGTGCTCATCTTCTTCCGGGGTGTGAGACAAAAAGCACTTGGGGGGATAATGGGGAGATGATGGAATGATAAGGAACTTATTGAAATGAGGAGCAGGAGAGCTCTTGAATGTTGGCAGGTGTGTGTGTGTGCATGTAAGTCCATAAGGGAGTGTAACTTGTTTGCTGAGGGATGGAGCTCATTGGCTGAGGGGGTGGGCCCATCCATTTTTGGCCACTGGAAATGTTGGGAGGTATGGATATGGCTTTTCAAGTAACATTTTTGGGACCTCTGGAAGTGTCCCAAGCAAAAAAAATTTTTTTTAAAATGTCAGAACCACAGTGATCAGCATATCTGTGGAAGATCTTTGCATGAATTCACATGACTTCGTATCTGTGTGGTAAAGCTATCTGATAGGTGATAAAAGTGCGGCAGCCTTTTCCTATTTTCAGGGATGATTCCCACAGAATAAGTGGTAATAATCTCATGATAAAAGTGTTCACACAAACAAATAAATCTATGATAAATAGGGTTATGCAATTCATTTGGGTTATTATGATAAAGAAAAGGAAAAAAATTGTTTTCATTTTCATTATTCTAATAACAAAATGGAAAATAATAATAATGAAAACAAAAATGAAAACATATGTTCCTTTTTGAAATAATGGGGAAAAACTGAAAAACATATTTCTGGATATACCTTTTTTGTTTCTTATTCAATTCTGATGAAACTTGAAGAGATGGAGAGCACAATGTGTACCAAATTTAGGAAGAATTAAATAAAGGAAACCGATTTCATAAGCAATTGTATGTTGTGCCTTTAAGAAAAGCTGTGTACACATTCCTGACTACAACTTCTTTATCTTCTGTACAATTTGCATGACACATGAAAAACTTATGCCCCTCCCTAAAGTTACCAATCCTGCCAAATTTCAGAAATATTGGATAAAGGGTCCTGATGTTAAAAGTCATTAACTTGAAAGTGCATTTTCAGCTGTAACATTTTTATATTCCATCCTGTTTTCAAAATAATTCACAGGAATTTATCCCACATATTCTCTGTCATTGCTGCCAAAATACAGGACAATTTGATAAAGGTCCCTCATTTTATATGCAATTGAATATGTGCCCTTGAGATCATTATTCAGATTAATAGCACATGCATTACCAGCCAGAGGCAGGCACATGTCATGGAAGGGGGGGGAGGCTGTAGGAGGGAGGATGGGGAGAAACTCAACAGACTGATAGAAACATTCACTGGCCAATTATTGCATGCTTCCAGCTTTGCATGACCCAATGGTGGTGGCTTCAAGACAGGGATAGGGGACGTCCCTGAGGCAGGCATAGAAGAGACATAACTGGGACGTTGGAGATAGCATCCCAGAAATCAGGAGACATAGGGTGATTTCAGAAGTTACGTGGTCAAAGGCCACCACAGTCAATCCCCTGTGGTGGCAGCGACCACGTAATGTCTGTTGGGGGAAACGGATGTTTCCCCCCAGATGTTACCATGGTTGGGAATCACATTTGCCGCATGAGCAGCCAAAGCGGTGGGGCCAGAGGTCGCTGCACGGCAAATGTGATTCCCCGCCGTCACGACTGGACGGTGGCCACGGGTCGGAATCCCCGCAAGGATTCTGGCCCGTGGCCCCTCCCCCTCCCCAATTCCCCGCTGGGATCCCCCGGAACGTCTGTTACAGCATGATGGGGTCATCCCGGTGGGGAATTCAAAATTCATTTCGTGACGGGGCGTATCCACCCCGTCACGTCTGAAATCACCCATAGTTTACACTTTCAGGCTAGCCAGTTATCATCACAATCACATCATGCAGCACTGTGGGACATCAGAGAATCTCTATTAGCTCCTTCCTAAACAGATGCTTCCAACTTTCCAGTAACAAGTGGGGCAGAGAAGTTATAGAATGAGGATATTTGGTTGACATTTTTGCTGGCCAATTGGCATCACAAACAGAACTTATGCCACAGTGACACATCAGAGAATCCTGGGCATAGGCTCATTCTCTACATATGCTGAAAAGGCTTATAAAATTGGGACCCTTTACCACATTTTCCCAATATTTGGCAGAGATGATCATGAAGGTGTGAGATACAGCCCTATCAAATTTCATGTACACTGGTTGGACTACAAAGATGTTATAGTTATAGTCAGACATAAATTTATAATTTATTTGCTTATACCATCAGGACCCTTTATTCAATCCTTCTGAAGTTTTCATATATAGCTCATTTTGGGAGGGGTATACATATGCCAAGTTTCATCTACATTAGATGGGATACAAAGAAATTACTGCCAGGAGTGTATGTACAGATTTTTGCAAAATAAAAATTCAACTGCTTATAAAATTGTATTCCTTTATCTGATATTTCTGTACTTTGATACCCCTAATGCCTTCCAATGTAAGTACAATCCCTCCATGTTTCATCCAAATATAATGAAGAACAAAAAGGTTACAGTCAAAAATACGTTTCCCATTAAAACCAATGGAAATTGCAAATGAAAGAAAAATGGAAACAGAATTTTGATACTTACAAAAACAAACAAAATAGATTTAAATAACAAAAAAAACACCCAAAAAACTACATGGGCCCCTGGTTCACACCTCTAATGATAAACCCAAGGTAACAGCAGGTACCACTTATTTACCATAGGGGTGGGACCAAAGTGAAAAAAAATGGGTATCGGTTTTACCGGTTACCATTTTCAAAAAAATCAGTTTAATCGGTAAAACCAGTTTACCGGTACTGATTCCATTGATTTCAATAGGGAAGTTTCCCCATAGAAATCAATGAAACCCCCCCTAAACCTCCCCCCTCCCAGGCTGTGTGGGTGGAAGGGGGGACACCCCCCAACCACCCTGCCCAGCCTGGATTTTTTTTAAAAAAAAAAATGGACCGGACCCGGACTCTGGGCCGCTGCTGGTAGCCCGGCAGCAGCCAGGGCTATGGAGGCACCTGAGCTCTCCTCTGGGAGCCCACACGTGGCTGGCTGGCACTCTGGCAGCCAGCAGGCAAGGCCAGTAACCTAACACAAACCCCCACTGCCCCCAGATCACCTTTTACCTGTGCTGAGTGCTCCCTCCGGGTGGAGGTGGCAGTGGAGGCAGCAGGAGGGTGCAGGTCCGACTGCAGTGCTGGCTTCAGCACTTCACCAGGCCTTCCAGAAAAACACGGAAGTTCCCCGGAAGGCCTAGTGAAGCGCTGAAGCCTGCGCTGTAACCAGATCTGTGCCATGCTGCTGCCGCTGCTGCCGCCACCACCCAAAGGGACCAAACAGGTAAAAGGTGATCGGGGGGGGTTAGGTTACCAGTCTTGCCTGCCGCTGCCAGAGAGTTCCAGCCAGCCACGTCTGGGCTCCCGGAGGAGAGCTCAGTTGCCTCCATAGCCCTGGCTGCCACCGGGCTGCCAGCAGTGGCCTGGAGCCCGGGTCCGGTTTAAAAAAATAACTAATCCAGGCTGGGCGGGGTGGGGGTGTGTGTCCCCCTTCCACCTATGCAGCCTGGGAGGGGGAGGGAAAGTGGTAACTTTTGGGGATTTTTTTTTACATTACGACCATTGATTTCAATGGCCACAATGTAAAAAAAATCCGGTACAGGAACTGGCACCAGTACGGGGAATTATTGGATCTATCCGGTATCTCCGATACTGCCAAATACCGGCAGTATTGGATCCGAAATTCCCACTCCTAATTTACCACCTGAAAACACGATGTCTGAGAGTACTCTTTCTCTTGGAATGAGAAGACCAACATTTTCTCATCCTGACAGTCTTTCCTTTTTCTCAGAAGCCTCAACATGGCAATTCCAAAATCATACAATGCACCCAAAGAATACTGAGCAATCCACAATGTCACAACTCTGGAATACTGAGTTGCACACGGCTACACCACATGCCTAGAATACTTATCAACTTGCTCTTGAAGGCTGGAATATTGAGTGACCAACAGCTGCACACCTCTAGAATACTGAGTGACCCACAGCCATACATCTCAGGAATACCAAAAAGCTATGCACCTCTGGAATACCAAGCAAATGTTAAGGAAAGGATATCAGCTAGGCATTCATCAGTCTTCCTGCAGATGTGGCCTTTTGATTAAACATATCAGGTCAGATTAAGAGATTTTGGCACTCAAACCCAGGGCTAAATTAGAACTGAAATAGTTAATTCCATAACCACAGAAAAAGTCTGGAAAACTCATCGGCTAATGGATCTAGAATCAACTACAATTAATACCGATTTCCTGTTATCATAGCCTATGTTCTATGTAGCCATTTACTGTTGTTTTGTGTTGTCATTTCTGGTTTAAACCCGACAACAAGGATGCATCCAGCAGATTTGAAGCAGAGCTTGGGGTGCAGGGGGTGGGGGAGGAAGGGTGTGTGACGTAAACAGGAAAGGAATTATAGTAAAAGGGAATTAGCCAGTAATCTTGGAACAACTGAAAAACGATAATGTGGAAACATGACAAATTGGTTAATTGGTTAATTGATCAAATACTAAACGGATATCCCCCAGTAACCAATTGTTATTGGTGTGGATAAGTTACTGTGAATTTGATGGTTACCGGTTAGTATGAAGTGAACCCTTTCAACTCTAGCCTGAATTTCTCTTTCCGTAGTCTAATCAGTGTAAAAGGGCTAGTCCATTGACACCAAGAGAGACTTGATAGAGGTCTTGTGATCCTCTAATAAACACCTAAACCAGTTTATTCCTGTCAGACATAAGTTATTCCCTAATTTCTGCCTTCCTACGGATTTTCAGCAAGAAGGCAGAGAGAGCTTGTTTGGAAAGCTTGCTGTTTTTTCTCCTTTTCCTGGCGTATTAATGTGGGATTTACAAAGGCTTGTAATCCCTTTAGACAACAGCAGCAAGAGCAGTGGCGGCTACAAAGCCCCTTAAAGCTTGGAACTCGATCCCCTGGTGACAGGCTCAACACTCAGTTGAGGAAAGGTGCGAAGGCGCTTCCATAAATTGCAAAGAATGAGAGGGGGAATTTTAATCAAATGTTTCTTTTTTCATCTTCTTCTTTTGATACCTGTTTCCCCTCACCCCCCCATCCTAATGAAATTCACCATGCACTTTACTTTTATAAAAAGAGGAGGATTTAATTAAAAAACAAAAACAAAAAACCACAAAACCTCCAGAATAACCAGGAATTATAATAGGCAGCACATCTCTAAAATCTATAAGACCGTAAGAAGATAAGAGATGCAAGAACCCACCAAAATGTTTCCTCTCTGTAGTCTTTGGAAGTTGCAGATGCAGATATAATACCCCTAAGCCGGGGGTAATCTGCTTGCCTCCTCTTGCCTTTCCTTCTGCATGCGGATGTACTTAGCATTAATATTCCTCACAGCACAGCAAACGAACACCCAGGAGGCAGCTGACTCAATCAACGCTTGTTTTACTTACTGTGTATCACTGAGAAAAGCCCATAAAGTAGAGCACGACAGATCTGTAATGCTCATTTCAATACGCTTTCCCAGTTTGCTACAGTCCTGATGAACTTTCAGAGGCAGTCAAAAAACCAAAATCAAATGAATAAATAATAAATTAAAAAATGATAATGGTCATGTTACCGATGTGTGGTAAATTACCATCAGAGACTAACTCCTAATGTTGGAACCATGTTTGGATAAACATGTTCCCCCACCTCCCCGCTGTAACATGTTTATTCAGGCAATTATGTCATAATCCCCACTCATGATGACACAGCTGTTTTGACAGCTGGGGAATATGAACAGAGACAGCTCAAGATCGAGGTGAGGCTCTGCATTGACCATAAGTAGGGATGGGCGAACGTGGTTCGGATGTTCGGAGTTCGGACCAAACTCGTTCTGTTCAGATGTCTGAACCGAATGTCTGAACTGAACTCTCAAACGGCCAAACAGTTCGGTCGTGTTTGGATGAGTTCGGATGAGTTCAGGGGTGGAAAAAACATTTTTCAGGGCCAAAAATTTGGTTTTGGTTTCGTTTCAGTATCGATAGCACTATTTTTGAATGTTCAGTCAAGTTCAGCCAAACTGAACTCGGCTGAACCGAACCATCGAACCCAAACTTGGGTTTTGAACCAACGACCGAACATCCGAACGTGCAAACCGCGTTCTGTTCTCCCATCCCTAACCGTAAGTACTTGTCAGGTATGGCCCTTTGTGGAAGGGCCATTAATGTTAACACCTGGGGCTAATTTGCCCATGTGGAAGCAGGCGAGAAAACTGTTGACAAGCAAAGGGAAAAGCAGCTGCATAAATATGAGGGATTGACTGACTCATGGGGTATTTCCAGACATTACGTGATCACAGTGAACCAAACTCAATCACAGTGGATTCAGTGTAGTGGCTGTGATTGCATGAACATCTGTTTGACCCCCGCCAGATGGTCACCACAGTGAATCTCTGGTGGGGGTCAAAACTAACCATGGTTCTGGCTCTGAGGCCAGAACCGTGGTTAGATTGGCCACAATCAGGAAAGGGGCAAAAGTAATGCTGCTGTGTCCACCTGTCTCCCCAAGGGCGGGCAGCCATCAGAGCGTGGGGAGGTGGGGCCAAGCAGCTTCACGTTGCGCTGCTCAGCCCCGCTCCCTCCCAGATCCCATAGAGTGATGGGGCAGGCATGTCTAAAGGGCGAATGGCCTCATCACGGAGCGGACCGGGCTCCGAGACGTTTCCCAGTCCATGGTTCAGTGTGTTGGGCTTCCAGGCCCAGCACGTCTGAAAATACCCATGGAGAGCACAGTGGTTCAGTGAACAGGAAGACTGAGAGCACACTGGTGAAGAGCCATGAGAAAGCGCAAGCAACTGAGCAGCAGGTGAGAGAGCCATTCCCCAAAGAGAAAGACAGAGTGACCCCAAGTGGAGAGTGCAATAAAAACGGTCAGCAGAGACAATGGAGACCGATGACACCTATGATCCATGGTTGGGTAAGGCTGCTTTTCATGACAGTAAGGCAGAACTTGTAGGCATGTGCAATATTGTATGATTTGATTAATTACGAAAACAATCCCATTTGTTTCTGAAATGAAGATAATGAAAACGAATGAATAAACAAATGAAATTCATTTGATTTCATTCATTTTTGTTTTCCTTTTTTCCTTTATATATATTTTTTTTTAAAATCACTGTCTCTGAAGAAAATGACCACCAGGGGCATTCTGCGCATGTGCACCCTTTCCCAAAATGTGAACATGTGTCCTCCCCCTCCCCTTTTTTAAAAACAGAGACTAATTAGTAGGGGTGGGACTTGATCCAAAATATCAGATACTGGTTTTACCTATATTGGATTTCGGATGACTGAATTATCGGATTAAAACCGGTATACCGGTCCCAGATTTTTTCCCATTGAAATCAATGGGGAAGATTTCACATTGAAAGCATTGGGAGAAAAACAACAAATTTACCTATAATAAAGACTACAACATGTCTCTTGTAAAGATTTAATGACAGATTTACTTGTTTCTTTAACTGCTAACCACCAGACGAGACTACACTTAGCCACAGCAGCCAAAGAAGCCCCCAGTAGCCACCTCTACTACTTTTTTTCCTTAAAAATAGGATTTTTTCCCACAGCACAGTGGTCATCATCAAATCAATCAGAAATTAGATCACAGCAACTGCCAGTGGAGGACGCTTGCACAGTTGCACATCACGTTAGTCAAGCATGCAGTTTAGTTTGCAAGTGAGTGACGACTCTGACTTGATGACAAAATCCTGTGCAACCCCCAACTAGATTCAAAACCTATTGTGTCCCACTCCCTGGGATCCCCATGATGATCCACATATTTCCAGTGCTAACATTTACAACCATACCTTACCAACAGTGACTGTTAAAATAAATATTTAATCATAGCCAAATCCATTACTACCCCTAAAACGACCCCCTATAGAAAATAATGCAAACAAACAAACAGACAGACAGACAGATTGACTGACTGACTGACTAACTAACTAACTAAATGTTTTTTGTTTTCACTATTTCGGTGTCCCAGGATTCCCTCAAATCACCCAAAACGACATATTGGCAATGCCAACAGTTCCAATCCCAACACAATGAACACAACACCGTGTCAATCAATCACAAATTTAGTTAGACCCACAAATAAACCCTATTTCCACCCATTTGACCATAGCCCCATGGGGACAGGCAGTGGATGGGACCCCCAGCAATTGTAGTTCACAGAGGGTTAATGTCCCTCCCTCCAATGTTAACTTAACTGAGTACTCCTTGCAGCCATGTACTGGGGAGATAGAGAGCATCAGCGTTCTGTGGTCTCATGCACTGTCTTTCCCCCAACCAGACCCCCAAAATAGATCATGTTGCCATTACCTACCTTTATCCTGAATCTCTGAATCCTTGATTTTGGTGCCCTCCTTGGCCACCTGTAGTTTTCCAAAGTTGTAGGCTTCAGAACACAAGCCTTCCCTCAGGCTTGGAGAACTTGGAGGACTGAGTTAGCTCCCAGTCCTGCGACAAGCCAAATCAGAAGAGATGAAAGGGAAGAGAAGGACAGGACAGAGGAGAAATAGGAGCGGAAAGGGTTTTGTTTGGGTGCACGAGAGGAGGAAGGGGAAGATGGGTTTCAGTGGTGAACAGGGGAAAGGGGACTTCATGGTTGTCGTCTGCTGCAGCTCTCTCTTCTGGCAGGCTTTCTCTAGTAGTTTCTGCAACATCCACAGGGAGAGCGATGTGAGGCGTGGAATCCGACAAGATCTTGGAGGGGAAAAGAAAACAAAAACAGGAAGTTAGGTGTTACTGCTGCTGATATGTTTGAACACAGAGAATGAAGATCTAATTATTGAGCCCCTTTTTGGAGCTGTCCCCAAGGAGGAGGTTCCAGACCCTCCCAATACCCATGCCATCACTTACCTAATGTTATCTGACCAGAGCACTCTTTGGGCTTTGTTTCATGATTTCTTCTGAACTGCCTGTAGTTTTCCATGGTCTAGACTCCAGACACAGAGGGGTCAAGTGACCTCAGAGGCTCAACAGAAACACCCACTAAAGTAAAAAAAAACAAAAAGCAATGCGTCATGAAGAGCACTAGTGGGGGGTGGCTGGCAGTCAACTATTGCATTCTTCTGTTGCCTTTGAGATCCAAAACTATCGTTGTGACCATTACACGTCACTGTGGCTGAAGTTGTCACTTCAGTCCTGGAGGCCTCCAAATGCAGTGGGATATCAAGCCACAGTAGGCCAGCTGAAGTCCCACTGCATCTGGAGGTGCAGTGGAGGAGTAGGATATTGTATGTATTTATTTATTTTATTTAGAAAATGTATACCCCACCCCTCCTGCCAGGCAGCCCGGGGCGGCTAACAAAATCAATAGATAAAAATATAATAAAATATATAAAAGCATTAAATAACATATACAACAATAAAATGGAGAGAACAAAAACCAAACCACCCTCTTCCCCCCTCCCCCTCAACCTTCTCCTTCGCCAAACGCCTGATGGAACAGTCAAGACTTACAGTTCCTATGGAAACCTGGGAGGTCTGGGGCCAGATGGGCCCCCACTGGTAGGGAGTTCCAAAGGTGTGGCACAGCCACTGAGAATGCCCTGTCCTGTGTGGCCCCTCGGAAAACCCAGGGTACCTCAAACAGGGCACGTACCAGATGACCGCAGGGGCCGATCCAGAACCCGGGAAGTGAGGCAATCTCGCAAATAGGCAGGGCCCAGGCCATGTAAGGCTTTATAGGTCAGAACCAACACTTTGAATCGGGCCTGGAAAGCCTAGTAGCTAGGGATGGGCGAACTCGGTTCGGATGTTCGGAGTTCAAACCAAACTCGGTCTGTTCAGACATCCAAACCGAATGTCTGAACTGAACTCTCAAATGACTGACCAGTTCGGTCGTGTTCGGATGAGTTCGGATGAGTTTGGGGGCAGGAAAAATGTCTTTCCAGGGCCAAAAATTAGGTTTTGGTTTCGATTTCATTTCGGTTTCGGTATTTTTGAATGTTTGGCGAAGCTCGGCCAAACTGAACTCGGCTGAAACGAACCATCGAACCCGAACTCGGGTTTCGAACCGAGCGACTGAACAGCTGAACATCCGAACTGCATTCTGTTCACCCATCCCTACTAGTAGCAGCCTGAAGCGCTCTGGAGTGCCACCGCTGACAGACCCACCGCTGGATCCGCTGCCGCTGGATCTGAGGCTGGAGCCACAGCACCACCAGGGAGGGCGATCCCTGGGGTGGGGGCGTTAAAAAAAATTGCGAGGCTGGGCAGGGTGGAAGGGAGGTGCTCCCAGGCACCCCTTCCACCCATGGAGCCTGGAGGGGGGAGGGAAAACTGGGTTCCTCCATGCCCCCGCCTGAACGGGTTTGGAATCTGAACTTTGTTCAGTCAGTTCAGGCAGGGAGCAGTTTGGATTTGGGGTGTTTGCGAATGGGCCAAACCCCCCAAGTTTGGGCCAAGCCCCAAACTTCCAACCTGCGTTTGCACATCCCTATCATTTACCACAATTTACCACCATATACCAATTTACAGTGTATTGCTTATTTATTTATTTATTTATTTGTTTGTTTGTTTGTTTGTTTATTGTGTAGTCATGGCTATTACAATATTAACAATGTTAAAACCGAATAATAATACAAAATACAATAACATTTTCAAAATACCATCTCAGTGCCGCAGGCACAATTTACACTCAGGCACCTCACTCCCGTCAAAACGACAAATTCCCTCCCGAATTATACTAAATTGAGGCATTTGCAACCCACAGGACAAAGTTGGTTCCACAGCAACATTGCCTTCAATGAAAGCTTCCTACACTGCCATCTATACCTTACACAGTTTACAACCCAACCAACTGCATAGCAAGAGCTTAGCCAATCCTTAAGAGTAGGGGGAAGCTAGAGAGCCCCACGTTTAAGCAAAACTAATTCCCGCAGGATCAACACTTGGCGAGCAAAGGCTGACACTGCCCTAGTCTGGGGGGTATCAAAGGGGCAGAGTAATCGTTCAAGCATCCTAAATCTGGAATTCTACTGAAAATCAGAAAGAACTGTCCCCAGGTATTTGACTCTTAAGCCAGCCAGAGTGGACCAATCAAACAGGATGTGAGCTACTGTGTCTTCCTTGCCACTTTCACACAGTTGGCATTTCCTCTGCTCATGAGGGATGCCCCGATATCTACCATCTACCGAAGCAGAGGGGAAAGTATTAGTACGCATTCTAGTAAATGCGACTCGTTTGGCTGAGTCCATCCACTTAAAAAGGTAAAAAGGGGCCGGACAAGCCGCAATATAAGGCACATAATCCAAGACCACCTTCTGTGTATCTAACAAAGTCCCTTCTGTCTGGAGTAGTTGGTCATTTATTCGCTGCTGGACTAGTTTCTTAAACACTTTAGAACCAACTCTTCCCCAGACCTCAGGAGAGAAACCAAGTAAGTGGATCAAATGTGAAACCCGTGATAGCCAGGGATTTAATAAACCAGAGTCTCGGGCCATAGTCAAGAAAGATTTTTTCAGCCCCTCTGAGCCTGACCACCTTCATCCAGTAATTGATAGTAAACTGAAGGACACATGCCTTCACTGTTGGAAAGGTCGTCTCCTTCCTAGATATAACCTGTGGTGAGCCACGTGGGATACCCAACAAAGAGGCCAAAAAAAGGTTCTGAATGCATTCTAGTTTGTCTAGTGCATCAAGGGACCAGACCGGGGCAGCGTATAAGGCCTGGCTCAATACTTTGGCCTCAAATAGTCTTAAGGTGGGAACTACCATCTTCCCCCCTTGGGAAAAGTAAAATTTCAATATTGCTGCAACAGAATGTCTGGCCTGCGCTTTCACGCTTGCTCATAATGCGGGCCCCAGTTGGCAGTGGAGGCAAAAATGACCCCAAGATATTTGAATTGATTTGCCTGGGATATACATTCCCCTTTGACGTTCCAAGAGTGCAAAATTGTTGTCTTCCTCTGCCCTATCACCAACACCTTCAACTTTGAATAATTAATCTTCAAATTTTCTTTGAAGCAATATTCCCCGAAAGGCTCTAACTGTCTGCTGAGTCCAATTCGGGTTTGCGAGACCAGCATGGAGCACAATAGATAGGCGTCTCTGCCCCACTAAGGGGGCATGCACATCCGTAGTACTCATATATCAGACAACATAGTTTAAGTAAAGATTGAATAACGCGGGGGCCAACAGGCACCCCTGCCTGACCTGGAACTTTATGGCTCAACTGGAACTTTATGGCCAAGCTTAATCTGCAATCAATTACCTGAATGCAGTTGGATTAACAAACACAATAAATGGGAATCAATAGAAACTAATCTCAGCTTGACCCATAAGCGCTCCCTAGAGATGGAGTCAAAAGCTTTCTCCAGGTCCATAAATCCCCCCCAAAAGGTTCCCCTTATTGACTATGTATTTAGTTATTAAAGCTGAAAGGACCAGCACGTGGTCTGTCGTTGCGCTACCAGCCATAAAGCCCACCTGCTTAGGTGCAACGAGCTCCGCCTCCTTGATCCATAATTCCAACTTCAACAACAATAAGTGAGTATATAACTTCCTGATTGCACTGAGCAAACTTATCGGGCGATAGTTAGATGGCAAACAGGGGTCACCCTTTTTGAAGATAGGGACTAGTATAATTTTAAGCCATGATACCGGAATGACGCCTGTCTCGTTCACTTCTGAGAACAAGGGGGCCAAAACAGCAGCCTACCAATGTGGGTGCAAATTGAGTATCTCAGAAGTAATCTGGTCTGGGCCTGGGGCTTTCCCTGGTTTTAGGCCAGTAATAAGAATCCTTACCTCTCCAGGTGTAACTGGGGGCCATGATTCAAATCTGGGGTTGTCCACTAAGGCGATCCTCCAGCCCTACTGGGTAAAAATACAATTTTGCATGGAATTGTTCCCAGCAATGGGCTGAAACTGGAGGAGGAAAAGGATCCTCCCCCCTTGTTCGCTTAAGGGAGCGCACGAAGGACCAGAATTTCTGAGAGTTTTTATCGGTAGCAGCTTTATGTAATTCCTGCCATTGAGCCTTACAATAAAACTCTTTCTTTCTAGTCAAAAGGGTCTGATAATATTTCCTCTGCAGCTGCAGATGTCTGCAGAGAAATCCTGAAGGGCGTAGCTTAAGATTTTGAGCCAAAGCTCTCAATTTCCTCCTCTTGGCCCTGTATGTCTCATCGAACCATGAGGGAGCCAACTTGGGACCCCGATNACAGCAACATTGCCTTCAATGAAAGCTTCCTACACTGCCATCTATACCTTACACAGTTTACAACCCAACCAACTGCATAGCAAGAGCTTAGCCAATCCTTAAGAGTAGGGGGAAGCTAGAGAGCCCCACGTTTAAGCAAAACTAATTCCCGCAGGATCAACACTTGGCGAGCAAAGGCTGACACTGCCCTAGTCTGGGGGGTATCAAAGGGGCAGAGTAATCGTTCAAGCATCCTAAATCTGGAGTTCTACTGAAAATCAGAAAGAACTGTCCCCAGGTATTTGACTCTTAAGCCAGCCAGAGTGGAACAATCAAACAGGATGTGAGCTACTGTGTCTTCCTTGCCACTTTCACACAGTTGGCATTTCCTCTGCTCATGAGGGATGCCCCGATATCTACCATCTACCGAAGCAGAGGGGAAAGTATTAGTACGCATTCTAGTAAATGCGACTCGTTTGGCTGAGTCCATCCACTTAAAAAGGTAAAAAGGGGCCGGACAAGCCGCAATATAAGGCACATAATCCAAGACCACCTTCTGTGTATCTAACAAAGTCCCTTCTGTCTGGAGTAGTTGGTCATTTATTCGCTGCTGGACTAGTTTCTTAAACACTTTAGAACCAACTCTTCCCCAGACCTCAGGAGAGAAACCAAGTAAGTGGATCAAATGTGAAACCCGTGATAGCCAGGGATTTAATAAACCAGAGTCTCGGGCCATAGTCAAGAAAGATTTTTTCAGCCCCTCTGAGCCTGACCACCTTCATCCAGTAATTGATAGTAAACTGAAGGACACATGCCTTCACTGTTGGAAAGGTCGTCTCCTTCCTAGATATAACCTGTGGTGAGCCACGTGGGATACCCAACAAAGAGGCCAAAAAAAGGTTCTGAATGCATTCTAGTTTGTCTAGTGCATCAAGGGACCAGACCGGGGCAGCGTATAAGGCCTGGCTCAATACTTTGGCCTCAAATAGTCTTAAGGTGGGAACTACCATCTTCCCCCCTTGGGAAAAGTAAAATTTCAATATTGCTGCAACAGAATGTCTGGCCTGTGCTTTCACGTGCTCATAATGCGGGCCCCAGTTGGCAGTGGAGGCAAAAATGACCCCAAGATATTTGAATTGATTTGCCTGGGATATACATTCCCCTTTGACGTTCCAAGAGTGCAAAATTGTTGTCTTCCTCTGCCCTATCACCAACACCTTCAACTTTGAATAATTAATCTTCAAATTTTCTTTGAAGCAATATTCCCCGAAAGGCTCTAACTGTCTGCTGAGTCCAATTCGGGTTTGCGAGACCAGCATGGAGCACAATAGATAGGCGTCTCTGCCCCACTAAGGGGGCATGCACATCCGTAGTACTCATATATCAGACAACATAGTTTAAGTAAAGATTGAATAACGCGGGGGCCAACAGGCACCCCTGCCTGACCTGGAACTTTATGGCTCAACTGGAACTTTATGGCCAAGCTTAATCTGCAATCAATTACCTGAATGCAGTTGGATTAACAAACACAATAAATGGGAATCAATAGAAACTAATCTCAGCTTGACCCATAAGCGCTCCCTAGAGATGGAGTCAAAAGCTTTCTCCAGGTCCATAAATCCCCCCCAAAAGGTTCCCCTTATTGACTATGTATTTAGCTATTAAAGCTGAAAGGACCAGCACGTGGTCTGTCGTTGCGCTACCAGCCATAAAGCCCACCTGCTTAGGTGCAACGAGCTCCGCCTCCTTGATCCATAATTCCAACTTCAACAACAATAAGTGAGTATATAACTTCCTGATTGCACTGAGCAAACTTATCGGGCGATAGTTAGATGGCAAACAGGGGTCACCCTTTTTGAAGATAGGGACTAGTATAATTTTAAGCCATGATACCGGAATGACGCCTGTCTCGTTCACTTCTGAGAACAAGGGGGCCAAAACAGCAGCCTACCAATGTGGGTGCAAATTGAGTATCTCAGAAGTAATCTGGTCTGGGCCTGGGGCTTTCCCTGGTTTTAGGCCAGTAATAAGAATTCTTACCTCTCCAGGTGTAACTGGGGGCCATGATTCAAATCTGGGGTTGTCCACTAAGGCGATCCTCCAGCCCTACTGGGTAAAAATACAATTTTGCATGGAATTGTTCCCAGCAATGGGCTGAAACTGGAGGAGGAAAAGGATCCTCCCCCCTTGTTCGCTTAAGGGAGCGCACGAAGGACCAGAATTTCTGAGAGTTTTTATCGGTAGCAGCTTTATGTAATTCCTGCCATTGAGCCTTACAATAAAACTCTTTCTTACTAGTCAAAAGGGTCTGATAATATTTCCTCTGCAGCTGCAGATGTCTGCAGAGAAATCCTGAAGGGCGTAGCTTAAGATTTAGAGCCAAAGCTCTCAATTTCCTCCTCTTGGCCCTGTATGTCTCATCGAACCATGAGGGAGCCAACTTGGGACCCCGATTAATGGCTTTCAGGGGGACCCTATGAGTAATCACCAATTCTAACCTGGCCAAGAGCTTGCTATACCAGGAGAAATCCCTTTTTCCAAAAAGAGGCAGCATGAGCTGAATCTCCCTAACTTCATCAGAATTAATAAAATCATTACATGCCCTGGCAAGTTCTTCTGAATGTTTGACACATGTTATAAACCCTCCCTCCTGTACCTCACCATGGGCAGTCAAGGGATTAGCAACCTCCTGCCTCTTGATTTCTAGCACCAATGGGAAATGGCCGGTCTCAGGCCTGGGCACCACCTCCATTCTTTTAGCCAGTTAAACATTATCATAGCTGGTTAGAAAGTAGTCGATAACACTAGAACTGGCCACAGAATGAAAGGTAAACTCCCCCTCCTCATCCCCTGGGGTTCTCCCATTGAGCACAAAAAGGTCCAAATTTTAAAGAAGTTGTTCCATGTCAACCTGCCAGCCACCCACCTGGGTGTTTTTAGAACTACGGGGAGGAAAAAAGAGGTTACAGCCACTTTCGTCTAAACTTTGGTCCTCCTCGGGGTTAGGAGGATTCCCCAACCTAGTATTAAAATTGCCACCGATAAACAGGGCAGCCCTTGGGAATTTATTCTGAGCAGTGAAAACCAAATCCAGCATTGCTAACCAGATCCCCTCTGAATAATAACTGGAGTGTCTAGGTGGCACATACACATTTCCAATTAAGAGCTCTAAACCATCTGGAAGTGTACAATAGTAAAGGGCAAAATTAGACGTATAAGTGCCAAGCGTCTCAAATTTAATATTTAAACTGTCTGTGATCCACAGGGGCAGGCCTCCACTGGGCCTGCCTCCTCGGGTAGAGGCCGTAGCCTCTAGCCCATACAATCTTTGAGAATATAATCATCAAAGGGATCTACCATTCACGTCTCCTGGGTCAAGACTATATCAAATTGGTTCAAATAGAACAAAAATTCAAAATTTGCGCAACGCGCCATCCAACCAGCCAAATTCCAGGACATTAACAAAAGCCCCGAAGAGGCCCCCCTGCCTAGTCACTCCCCAGATGTCAATGGCTGGGGCTTACAAAGTGAGGACTTATTAGGACTGGAAATTGCTAATGGGGTCCCTAGAGAAATCACTGAGAGATTAGAACTGTCCAGCCTCCCCGCCA
>QEPC01007294.1:539716-556938 GCA_003113815.1 Sphenodon punctatus
AGGGACAAGAATAAGGAGAAGTAGAACACAGAGACAACTAGACACAGAGACACCAGACTACACAGAAACTAGGAAGGAACAGGGAGACAGATACAGCAAACAATAGGGATTACTTACAGTAGGACATTGAGGGAACAACAGGGAGACAGACTGACTAACCTGAAGACAAGGCAGGGTGTGAGGGGGAAACTGTACACAAAACTCACCACCACCAAACACTACTCCCAACAAAGACAAAGGGCAACAAGGTGCATCTAGAGACAGAACAAAGTGAGTGGGCCAAGCACAAGTCTAAGGGGAAATGACTCAAAGCTCCACACCTGCCACCACCCTCAGCAGTCCTAAATACTCCACAGAGCCAATCAGACCATGGCACGTGTGGCCACGCCCACCACCAGGTGTACACGGTGAACAAGGCAAGAGAGAGAGAGGGAGGATGCCACAAACAGGGAGAACCACCCCCTGCAGCATATTGCAAATAGCGCAGGCTGCAGAGAGCACCTCCCCGAAGCCCCAAGGCCAGGGGTTCAAGCCATGGCCATGACACCCCCCAGAGGAGATTCAACCACTCTCAGGCCCCCCAGGCCCTCACCCACCAACATCACCTCTGTCTTGTCAGGATTCAGCTGCAGATGGCCCAACCTCATCCAAGCCCCCACAGCCGACAGGCACTGGGAAAATAAAGAGACTGCATGGGCTGGGTCGATGGAAAAAGAAAGGTAGAGCTGAGTGTCATCAGCATACTGATGACATTGCATGCCCTGAAACCCTCTCACAATCTCCCATAATGACTGCATATACATGTTAAACAAGAGGGGGGGACAGAATAGCACCCTGTGGGACTCCACACATGAGGTCCCGGGTGGAAGACGTACACTCCCCCAAGATCACCTGGTGAGTTCTTCCGGCCAGAAAAGAACGAAACCAGTCCAGGACCGTCCTGCCAATCCCGACACAGTCCCGCAGGCGAGTCACCAACACCTCATGATCGACACCAACACCTCATGATCAACTGTGTCGAATGCAGCTGAAAGGTCTAGCAGGACCAGTAATTTCTGATGACCCTGGTCCAACGCCAGACGGAGATCATCAACCAAGGCCACCAATGCAGTCTCCATACCATACCCAGGCCAAAACCCGGACTGAGAGGGGTCAAGAAAACGGTGCAGTCCAGGTGTTCTTGGAGCTGCCATGCCACATCCCATTCAATACCCTTCCCTAAAAAGGGAAGGTTAGAGACCAGCTGATATCTGGCAGGAGCATCAGCATCAAGAGATAGTTTCTTGAGCAGGGGCCTAACCACAGTCTCCTTCAGGCATTCAGGCACCCTGCCATCCCGAAGGGAGGCACTAACCACTCCAGCCAGCAACGGCCATATCGTCTCCTGGCTGACTTTCACCAGTCAGGATGGGCAAGGATATTGTTCACAAGTGGTGGCACACACAGATCCCAACAAGGACTCCACATTGGCAGGTGAGACCATCTGAAACCGATCCCACAAAACAGGACAGGATGGGGCATCCATAGCCCCAAAATGAACCTCTGCAATAACTGCGGAACCGAAATCGTGGTGGATGCGAGTGATCTTATCTACAAAGTACTCGATGAACTGGCCACAGCAGTTTAATAGCAGCAGTTTACTTGCTTTAATAAATGGACTAATATATTTCCCTCTTAAGTTATCCTATTTTGGGCAATGAAGGAGAATATGTTCATTGGTCTCAGGGGCTGCCAACTCACAATGGGAGCATAGTCTCTCTGCACTGGGTTTTTTCCAGTATCTGCCATCCAAAATAGCTGACGGGGATATGTTAAAGCGCATCAGCATTAAAGCTCTCTTCTGGGGACAATTTGGCCAATTAATTATATAAACCAGAGGAACGACCTTTGAGCTAATATATATAAAATCAGGTGCAATCTTTTGGGAGTAGAGTTGCTTAGGGGATGCCCTGGCAGTGGGGGAACCCCACCCCAGTTTGTATGGAATCCCCTTGGCAAAAGCCCCTCAAGCCCTGCACAGGGGGCAGAGATAGTTAGCCAGGAATGGATCCTGGCTCCCTCTGCCTCCCTGCATGAGGCTTGAAATTGCTACATGCCCAGAGAGAGGAGGGGAGGGGGCTTTTGCTGAGGGGCTGCCCTGGCAGCATAGTGGGGGCAGTGGGTGACTCCTTGGATCTCCTCCTGGAATACCCCAATGACCCCCTCCCCCATGAAAGTCCTTTGGAAAGCGTTCAGCCCATTCCCCATTGCAAAGCACTGAGCTGAGACAAGAGTTCTGCTCTCATAACAGCTCAGCATTTGCAATGGGCGCTTCCGAAGCAGGGTCCTTGGTGGGGACAGTGGGAGATGGAACCCTCTTGGAAACTGCTCAGCCCTGCCCCCATTGCAAGTTGCTGAACAGGGACGAGACAGAATCAGATCTCTCATCCTGGCTCAGCACTTTGCAAGGCAGGTCCCTCTCTGTATCCAGCAGCAGCAGCGGGGTGCAAACGGGTTTGGCTGGGGGCTTGCTGAAGGGGTGTTCTGGCAGAGGGACTGAGGGAAAGCCCCACCACCACCAGGGCACTCCCTCAGCAAATCCCCAGCCAAACCCCTTTGTATCTTGCTGCTGCTGGTGAAGAAACCCGGCTTGCAAAGTACTGAACTGGGCCAAGAGATATCTTATTCTGTCTCACTCCTTGTCAGTGCTTTGGACAGTGGTGGCTGTAGCATGGGGGAACCTGGGGCAGTGCCCTGCCCCTGCTCTCCCCCGTCCCCCTGGTGCCACACTGACAGAGCGCTCACTGACTGAGCGCTCTGTCTCTGCTGCCGGCAGCACATTGGAATGCCGCGCTGCTCTGCTGCAGTCAGAGCAGTGTGGCGCTCCGATGTCAATTTCACTCAGCCGCAGCGGCAAGGCAGAGGTAGAGAGCACTCAGTCAGTGAGTTCTCTAGCGCCTCTGCCTGGACTCCTTCTGGGACTCCAGACTCTGGAGTCCCAGACGGGACAAACTTAGGCTGAACGTGAGCCAGGCGGCTCAGTGCTGAGTCCAAGTGCGCCACTAGGGAAATGAAATTTCCCTGACGGCAGCTTTGCATTGAGCCCTATGGGCTCAATGAAAAGCCTCACCTGGACGTTGGGTGGAGGTGCTCTGGAGGCGAGATGGGCTGCAGCGTGCATGCTTGAACTGACTCAACATGCGTGCATGTAGACTGTGTTTTCTTGAACTGACTCAACATGCGTGCATGTAGACTGTGTTTTCTTCCATACAATATTAGCCCTGGGAACTCCTTGCTGCTGGGTTATGCCAGTGTTTTGGGTGTTTCCCTGTGTTTTGGGTTTACACATTATTTATTTTAAGCTTGATGTGCATGTAGACTGTGTTTTCTTCCATCCAATGTTAACCCTGGGAACTCCTTGCTACTCGGTTATGCCATGTCACTGGCCTACCATCCCCCTGGCTCCACCTATCATCCCCCTGGCTCTGCCTACCATCCCCCTGGCTGCTCCACTAGGCCTGCCAGCCTTACTGCTCTAGTGCCCCTCCAACATCAAAACCCACCAGCTGCCCCTGGCTTTGGAATGGTGAATGGATCCTGGATCCATCTTCCCCCTGCATAGGGCACTAAATTAAAAGCCACCCAGAGCAGCTGGGGTGGGGAGGTTGATGAGGGGCTGCCCTGGCAGTGGGGGTCCCCCACCCCTGCTGGTAGGGCAGCCCCTCTGAAAAAGTTCCCTCAAACCTGTCAGGTAGAGTTTGCCCGAGACATTCCCCTCTATGAATGCCCTGGTGATGGAGGCTTCCATTGACCAGAACTCCTAGGAATGTTCTGGCTGCAGAAGCTTCCATTGACCAGAACTGAGACAGTACCGTCCCATTAACATGCTGGCTATCAGTGAAATCAGTACACTGCAACTGTTCTCGGCAGAATTATTTAAGCCAGGGCAAACAGAAGCTCCGTAATCAAGGCTCATTTGATCAGTGTGTAGATTGACTGACACTCGCTCAGTGCTTTCTTTTTATCATCTTGTGGCAGCTCTACGTGTTGTCAGCTGAGTACCTTGTGTTGTAATGTTCATGTTTGCTTTGTACTTAGATCATTCTCCTTTTGTAGCTCTGATGGTGTTAGCCAGCTTCCCAAGTGGGTTCTCTGGCAGGGACAGTGGGCAACCCCTGGGATCCCCCCTGGGATCCCCCCTGGGGTCCTCCTGACTACCCCCCAGGAACCCCTTTAGCACTCAGTCCAGCCTCCATTGGAAATCAGTGAGCTGGGATGAGAGATCCACTCAAAATTTGTGGGTTTTTGAAAATTAGGGCTGAAATGAGAAACACCAAAGCCATTTGACGCATGTGCAGAATGTTTCTTGAGGGCTCTCCAAGAGCCTTACAAGATTCTCGAAGCCCTAAAAAGAATCTGTGGATGCACAAAATGGTCACTGGAACAGGGCATGTGCATAATATCCACAGTGGCCATTTTTCACATGTGCAGAGCCAGTTTGGGGGCATACAAGTCTCAGATGAGAACGGTTCAAAAACAGTCTGGTTCTCAACCCATTCCCATTCTCGCAAATCTTGGTGAGAACCTATTTCTTGCTGAAATTTGCAAGAATAGCAAATGCCAGTTTCAGCCCTACTGCACTCCAGTTCAGATGATAGTTTTATAGATTTACCAGGCAGTTATTGTCCTGGAGCCCCACGCACATGTTTTCTAGGTGTGCTGATTTTGAAACTCCATCTATCCCTAAATCTCCTGATGCTAGGGGACATAAACTAAATGATCTTTCGCAGCAGCAATTTTATGAATTGATGAAAGCAACTGAGGAGTTTAAAAGTTTTAATTTAAAGGAACCAATAGCTATCAAAAAATTTTGTTCTGATATTAAAGATCAGCCGGGGCTGAGGTTTCTCTGGCAGCTGGCCAGATCTCCCTACATTGCAGGCCCATATGGAGGGTGTTGGGCAGGGATCTTGGGGAGAGTGGGGCTTGGCTTGGCTGTGCTGCAAAAGCTGCCTGGAGGGATCCCTTGCAGCTGTGTGACTCTGCTTCTCCTCCCCCAGGTAACTCCATAAAGAGGGGGCTACCCTGAGGGCAGTGTCCTCTGGGTGGTGGCCGAAGGGCGCTGCCAAAGGGTGAAGAACCATTGGCGGGGCATTAGCGGGCAGAGGCGGCCACCCTCACGGAATCCAGGTAGTGCCTGTTACACCGGAGGGGGCTGGGAGCCAGTTGGGCTCGCCTCCACCCCCATCATTGTCTACGGCTCTGATTGCTCGCCCGCTGTCAGGGCTGGGAGCCAGGATGCAGGGACTCCACCCCCTCCCAGTGGCAGAGGGAGAGGGGCCGGACCACCATCTTCCCTGCAGCTTCCATGGGCGGGGCACCATCCCCAACAGGGGTTCTTCAGCAGCTTGCTTGCTGGCACCACCACAGGTGTTACACCAGAGGAGGATGGGATCGAGTTGGGCTCTCCACCTCCCCCCCAGCACTGTCCGTGGCTCCGCTTGCCCACCCGTTGTCAGGGCGCCAGGCTGCAGGGACTCCACCCCCCTCCCAGTGGCNCCTCACCTGGACGTTGGGTGGAGGTGCTCTGGAGGCGAGATGGGCTGCAGCGTGCATGCTTGAACTGACTCAACATGCGTGCATGTAGACTGTGTTTTCTTGAACTGACTCAACATGCGTGCATGTAGACTGTGTTTTCTTCCATACAATATTAGCCCTGGGAACTCCTTGCTGCTGGGTTATGCCAGTGTTTTGGGTGTTTCCCTGTGTTTTGGGTTTACACATTATTTATTTTAAGCTTGATGTGCATGTAGACTGTGTTTTCTTCCATCCAATGTTAACCCTGGGAACTCCTTGCTACTCGGTTATGCCATGTCACTGGCCTACCATCCCCCTGGCTCCACCTATCATCCCCCTGGCTCTGCCTACCATCCCCCTGGCTGCTCCACTAGGCCTGCCAGCCTTACTGCTCTAGTGCCCCTCCAACATCAAAACCCACCAGCTGCCCCTGGCTTTGGAATGGTGAATGGATCCTGGATCCATCTTCCCCCTGCATAGGGCACTAAATTAAAAGCCACCCAGAGCAGCTGGGGTGGGGAGGTTGATGAGGGGCTGCCCTGGCAGTGGGGGTCCCCCACCCCTGCTGGTAGGGCAGCCCCTCTGAAAAAGTTCCCTCAAACCTGTCAGGTAGAGTTTGCCCGAGACATTCCCCTCTATGAATGCCCTGGTGATGGAGGCTTCCATTGACCAGAACTCCTAGGAATGTCCTGGCTGCAGAAGCTTCCATTGACCAGAACTGAGACAGTACCGTCCCTTTAACATGCTGGCTATCAGTGAAATCAGTACACTGCAACTGTTCTCGGCAGCATTATTTAAGCCAGGGCAAACAGAAGCTCGGTGCCGGTGACCAAGGCTCATTTGATCAGTGTGTAGATTGACTGATACTCGCTCAGTGCTTTCTTGTTATCATCTTGTAGAAGCTCTATGTGTTGTCAGCTGAGTACCTTGTGTTGTAATGTTCATGTTTGCTTTGTACTTAGATCATTCTCCTTTTGTAGCTCTGATGGTGTTAGCCAGCTTCCCAAGTGGGTTCTCTGGCAGGGACAGTGGGCAACCCCTGGGATCCCCCCTGGGATCCCCCCTGGGGTCCTCCTGACTACCCCCCAGGAACCCCTTTAGCACTCAGTCCAGCCTCCATTGGAAATCAGTGAGCTGGGATGAGAGATCCACTCAAAATTTGTGGGTTTTTGAAAATTAGGGCTGAAATGAGAAACACCAAAGCCATTTGACGCATGTGCAGAATGTTTCTTGAGGGCTCTCCAAGAGCCTTACAAGATTCTCGAAGCCCTAAAAAGAATCTGTGGATGCACAAAATGGTCACTGGAACAGGGCATGTGCATAATATCCACAGTGGCCATTTTTCACATGTGCAGAGCCAGTTTGGGGGCATACAAGTCTCAGATGAGAACGGTTCAAAAACAGTCTGGTTCTCAACCCATTCCCATTCTCGCAAATCTTGGTGAGAACCTATTTCTTGCTGAAATTTGCAAGAATAGCAAATGCCAGTTTCAGCCCTACTGCACTCCAGTTCAGATGATAGTTTTATAGATTTACCAGGCAGTTATTGTCCTGGAGCCCCACGCACATGTTTTCTAGGTGTGCTGATTTTGAAACTCCATCTATCCCTAAATCTCCTGATGCTAGGGGACATAAACTAAATGATCTTTCGCAGCAGCAATTTTATGAATTGATGAAAGCAACTGAGGAGTTTAAAAGTTTTAATTTAAAGGAACCAATAGCTATCAAAAAATTTTGTTCTGATATTAAAGATCAGCCGGGGCTGAGGTTTCTCTGGCAGCTGGCCAGATCTCCCTACATTGCAGGCCCATATGGAGGGTGTTGGGCAGGGATCTTGGGGAGAGTGGGGCTTGGCTTGGCTGTGCTGCAAAAGCTGCCTGGAGGGATCCCTTGCAGCTGTGTGACTCTGCTTCTCCTCCCCCAGGTAACTCCATAAAGAGGGGGCTACCCTGAGGGCAGTGTCCTCTGGGTGGTGGCCGAAGGGCGCTGCCAAAGGGTGAAGAACCATTGGCGGGGCATTAGCGGGCAGAGGCGGCCACCCTCACGGAATCCAGGTAGTGCCTGTTACACCGGAGGGGGCTGGGAGCCAGTTGGGCTCGCCTCCACCCCCATCATTGTCTACGGCTCTGATTGCTCGCCCGCTGTCAGGGCTGGGAGCCAGGATGCAGGGACTCCACCCCCTCCCAGTGGCAGAGGGAGAGGGGCCGGACCACCATCTTCCCTGCAGCTTCCATGGGCGGGGCACCATCCCCAACAGGGGTTCTTCAGCAGCTTGCTTGCTGGCACCACCACAGGTGTTACACCAGAGGAGGATGGGATCGAGTTGGGCTCTCCACCTCCCCCCCAGCACTGTCCGTGGCTCCGCTTGCCCACCCGTTGTCAGGGCGCCAGGCTGCAGGGACTCCACCCCCCTCCCAGTGGCNGGCTCAGTGTTGAGTCCAAGTGCGCCGCTAGGGAAATGAAATTTCCCTGGCGGCAACTTTGCATTGAGCCCTATGGGCTCACTGAAAAGCCTCACCTGGACATTGGGTGGAGGTGCTCTGGAGGCGAGATGGGCTGCAGTGTGCATGCTTGAAGTGAATCAACATGCGTGCATGTAGACTGTGTTTTCTTCCATACGATGTTAGCCCTGGGAACTCCTTGCTGCTGGGTTATGCCAGTGTTTTGGGTGTTTCCCTGTGTTTTGGGTTTACACATTATTTATTTTAAGCTTGATGTGCATGTAGACTGTGTTTTCTTCCATCCAATGTTAACCCTGGGAACTCCTTGCTGTTCGGTTATGCCATGCCACTGGCCTACCATCCCCCTGGCTCCACCTATCATCCCCCTGGCTCTGCCTACCATCCCCCTGGCTCCTCCCATAGGCCTGCCAGCCTTACTGCTCTAGTGCCCCTCCAACATCAAACCCCCCAGCTGCCCCTGGCTTTGGAATGGTGAATGGATCCTGGATCCATCTTCCCCCTGCATAGGGCACTAAATTACAAGCCACCCAGAGCAGCTGGGGTGGGGAGGTTGATGAGAAGCTGCCCTGGCAGTGGGGTTCCCCCACCCCTGCTGGTAGGGCAGCCCCTCTGAAAAAGTTCCCCCAAACCTGTCAGGTAGAGTTTGCCCGAGACATTCCCCTCTATGAATGCCCTGGTGATGGAGGCTTCCATTGACCAGAACTCCTAGGAATGTCCTGGCTGCAGAAGCTTCCATTGACCAGAACTGAGACAGTACCATCCCATTAACATGCTGGCTATCAGTGAAATCAGTACACTGCAACTGTTCTCGGCAGCATTATTTAAGCCAGGGCAAACAGAAGCTCGGTGCCGGTGACCAAGGCTCATTTGATCAGTGTGTAGATTGACTGATACTCGCTCAGTGCTTTCTTGTTATCATCTTGTAGAAGCTCTATGTGTTGTCAGCTGAGTACCTTGTGTTGTAATGTTCATGTTTGCTTTGTACTTAGATCATTCTCCTTTTGTAGCTCTGATGGTGTTAGCCAGCTTCCCAAGTGGCAGGGACAGTGGGTGAACCCTGGGATCCCCCCTGGGGTCCTCCTGACTACTCCCCAGGAACCCCTTTAGCACTCAGTCCAGCCTCCATTGGAAATCAGTGAGCTGGGATGAGAGATCCACTCAAAATTTGTGGATTTTTGAAAATTAGGGCTGAAATGAGAAACACCAAAGCCATTTGACGCATGTGCAGAGTGTTTCTTGAGGGCTCTCAAAGATCCTTACAAGATTCTCAAAGCCCTAAAAAGGATCTGTGGATGCACAAAATGGTCACTGGAACAGGGCATGTGCAGAATATCCACAGTGGCCATTTTTCACATGCGCAGAGCCAGTTTGGGGGCATACGAGTCTCGGATGAGAAAGGGTTAAAAATAGTCTGGTTCTCAACCCATTCCCATTCTCACAAATCTTGGTGAGAATCTGTTTCTTGCTGAAATGTGCAAGAACAGCAAAGGCGAGTTTCAGCCCTACTGCCCTCCAGTTCAGACGATAATTTTATAGATTTACCAGGCAGTTATTGTCCTGGAGGTCCACGCACATGTTTTCTAGGTGTGCTGATTTTGAAACTCCATCTATCCCTAAATCTCCTGATGCTAGGGGACATAAACTAAATGATCTTTCGCAGCAACAATTTTATGAATTGATGAAAGCAACTGAGGAGTTTAAAAGTTTTAATTTAAAGGAACCAATAGCTATCAAAATGTTTTGTTCTAATATTAAAGATCAGCCAGGGCTGAGGTTTCTCTGGCAGCTGGCCAGATCTCCCTACATTGCAGGCCCATATGGAGGGGGTTGGGCAGGGATCCTGGGGAGAGCGGGGCTTGGCTTGGCTGGGCTGCAAAAGCTACCTGGAGGGATCCCTTGCAGCTGTGTGACTCTGCTTCTCCTTCCCCAGGTAACTCCATAAAGAGGGGGCTACCCTGAGGGCAGTGTCCTCTGGGTGGTGGCTGAAGGGCGCTGCCAAAGGGTGAAGAACCATTGGCGGGGCATTAGCAGGCAGAGGTGGCCACCCTATTCACGGAATCCAGGTAGCGCCTGTTACACCGGAGGGGGCTGGGAGCCAGTTGGGCTCGCCTCCCCGCCCCCCATCATTGTCTATGGCTCTGCTTGCTCGCCCTCTGTCAGGGCTGGGAGCCAGGATGCAGGGACTCCACCACTCCCAGTAGCAGAGGGAGAGGAGCCGGACCACCATCTTCCCTGCAGCTTCCATGGGCGGGGCGCTGTCCCCAACAGGGGTTCTTCAGCAGCTTGCTTGCTGGCACCACCACAGGTGTTACACCAGAGGGGGATGGGATCGAGTTGGGCTCGCCACCTGCCCCCCCAGCACTGTCCATGGCTCCGCTTGCTCGCCCGTTGTCAGGGCTGGGAGCCAGGCTGCAGGGACTCCACCCCCCTCCCAGTGGCAGAGGGAGAGGCGTCGGGACCACTGTGTTTCCTGTGGCGTTGGCCCCAATAGGGGTTCCTCAGTGGAGTGCCTTCAGAAGACCCTTGAGTGTGACCCTTGCTGGGGGCCTGGGCGGGCTGGTGGGGTTCTGTCTTTGGCAATTAATTGTGGTGAGGGCTTTGTATTGGGGGATACTTGTTTTAAAGGGGGAAGTGTGTGGGAGGTGATTGGTGGGGGTGGGGTTTCTTTATTTTATAGTGGGGTGGTAAGGAGATGGGGAATATAGATGGGAACTGGATTAGGACGGGATGAGGGTTCAATTTGGGAATGAGTGGGTGGGTGGGAATTCTCCCCTCAATTGAGGCGGGACAGCCAGAGGGGAGCCAGGGCTGGGGTCGGGTGGGGAGGAGGGGAGAGGACACATAGCTATTGGGGTTGCGATGGGGCATGAGAGGTATGATTGTATGGGGGGGATGTTCAAGCTTGGTGATAGGACAGGTGTTTAATATTTGTTCCCTGCACCAGCCCTCTAGCAATGGGGCAGGTGGTTCTGGATCAGAGGGCCCTTGACCATGTGTTGATGCTGGTGAATGTGAGATTGGTAGCAAATAATGCAAGAAAGATTCAGGAATTGATCCTGGACCATGCAGCTGACCTTGTGTGTATCACGGAAACCTGGCTGGACATGGAGTCAGGGCCTATTTTGGCTGACTTTGTTCCAGCCAGGTATTCTGTGCAGCATCAACCACTGTCATAGGACTGGGGGGCAGTGTGGCCATGATTTTTAGGGAGGGTTGGACTTTTCAGAGGTATCCGGTGCAATCCATAATGGGGGTTGAGGGTCTCCATCTGGTGTTTGATGTGGCAGGGGACAGTTTGGGAGTGCTGCTTGTATACCGTGCACCCACCTGTATGGCGGCCTCCCTGCATGCTCTAGCGGATCTGGTGTTGTAATCCCCGAAGACGATAGTCTTGGGGGACTTCAACATCCACACCGATGCTGATTTTGGGAGTGCGGAGCGTGAGTTCATGGGCACCATGGCAACCATGGGCCTTTCCCAGGGGGTCAGTAGCCCGACATACCAGGGGGGACATACCTTAGACCTTGTGTTTTGCACCAACCTTGAGGTGGGGGTCCATTGGTGGGAGAGAAATCAGCTGTATCCTTGTCATGGATGGACCATTACCTCCTGTAGGCCCCTCTCATGGGGCATGTTTGCCCCCAGAGGGGTGTAGAACTTACTTACTTACTTACTTACTTATATTAACATTTTTATGCCACTCTCTCCTGCCTCAGGCATCTCGGGGTGACTCACAGCATATTAAAAACATTTTAAAACATTAAAACAAACAATAATAATTTAATTAAAAATAATATAAAACGCCATCCCCCTCTACCCTAACCCACCCTGACCAAACCATCTCCCTCGGGAAAGGCCTGGCAGAACAGTCAGGTCTTACATTGTTTGCAGAAAGAGGGGAGGACATCAGCCAAGTGCATCTCAGATGGGAGGGAGTTCCACAGCTGCAGCGCAGCCACAGAGAATGCCCTCCTCATAGTGGACACCCAGGAAGCCACTTCAGGGCCACTTCAGGACCTGGAAGGTGAGGTGGTCCTGAAGATTGGTGGGGCCCAAGACATTTAGGGCTTTAAAGGTCAGCACCAAGACCTTGAATTTGGTCTGGAAGCCTACTGGCAGCCAGTGCAGAAAGCGAAGCACCAGTGTGATATGCTCGCATTGGCCCATCCCCATCAAGACACGGGCCGCCGCATTCTGCACCAACTGCAGCTTCTGAAACAACACCAAGGGTAGCCCCATGTAGAGTGTGTTGCAGTAATCCAGTCTCGAGGTAATAAAAGCATGGATGACTGTGGCCAGATCTGAGTCTGAGACATACGGCCTAAGCTAACACACCAGGTGTAACAGGTGAAATGTGCCCTTCACCACAGCTGCCACCTGGGCATCCAGACGGAGCTGTGGGTCCAGTAGCACCACCAGAATCCGGACCTGAGAAACCAGGGAAGGGAAGACCCCATCAATGATGGAGGCCACCACTCCCTCGGCCCTCCCCACAACCATCGCATCTGTTTTGTCAGGATTTAGCCTCAGGCGACTCGCCCTCATTCATCCCCCACAGCAGACAAATACTGGATAAGCACCGAGACTGCCGGGCCTGAGTCGGAGGAAAATGAGAGAGAGAGCTGGGTGTCATCAGCATATTGATGACATCTCACTGCATATTCCATAACAACCTCTCCCAGCGGCTGCATGTACACTTTGAACAAGAGAGGATAAGATGGAACCCTGTGGTACTCCACACATGAGGCCCCGGGGGGCAAATGAAAACTCCCCCAGCACCACACGCTGGGTTCTCCCAGCCAGGAAAGCGCGGAACCATTCAAGAACAGTCCCACCAATCCCTGCCCAATCTCACAGCCGAGTCACCAACAACTTATGATCAACGGTATCAAATGCACCCGAGAGATCTAACAGGATCAGCAGGGTCGAACGACCCGGGTCCAACTCACGGGAGACGTCGTCGGTCAAGGCCACAAGCGCAGTCTCTGTGCCATAACCCGATTGAGACTGACCGATAACTGGCAAGGGCGTCAATGTCCAAAGATGGTTTCTTGAGTAGGGGATGCACCACCGCCTCTTTGATACAGCCCAGCACTCTGCCCTCCCCAAGGGAGGCGTTGACTATCCCCGCCAGCAACGGCCCCAATGTCTCCCGGCTAGCCTTAACCAGTCAGGATGGACATGGATCTAGTTCACAATAGGTGACTTGAAGAGTCCCAGTAGCATCCCCCACATCTGAGGGTGACACCACCCGAAACTCATCCCACAAAACAGGACAAGAAGGGGCTTCTACTGACTCTGACCCGTTCCCTGTTAAAAAAAATGTCACAGCAAAACTGGTGAATTTGAGCGATTTTATCCGCAAAAAAGTCCACAAACAAATCACAATGAGCATTCGATGGTTCTACATTCAGGTGGAGGGAGGCCAGACTGACCAGCCCCCTCACCACCAGGAACAGCTCAGCCGGGCGGAACTTAGCAGATGCAATCAGGGCAGCACAGACAACCTTCTTTGATGTCCACACCGCAACATCATAGGTACATAGATAGACTATGCCACAACCGGTCAACTTCAGTACACGAATGATGCCACCATCACTCTAACCTCCATCCTTCCTGCTTCATCCACTTCAGGTCCCCGTATACCATGTGGAGCTGTGTTGTTGGAAATTCGGAAGCGGACTCCTGGGAGCCACACAGTCGATGGCCTCCATTAGCACGGTATTCCACCTGGACACGAGGTCATTGAATGGTTCATCCCCGTAGACAGATGGAGGCTTTGGGGGATATACCCTCTGATCTGGATGACTGTTCCATCAATGGTCTCATCAAGCTGTGGAACGTCTTGCTGATGGAGGCCATTGATTGGATAGCTCCGAGGCGTCTGCTTTCCAGGTGGCAGCATCACAGGTCATCCTGGTTTTTCGAAGGGGCGGCGGGTGCTGAAGCAGGAGGGAAGGCGGTTGGAGTGATGGTGGCATTGTTCATGTGCTGAAGCTGACAGGTTGCAGCACAGACCGGGTTGACTAACCTATGCCAGTCCATTGCTATGTGAACAGCAAAGAAAGAATTCTTTGCTACCCTTATAGTGTCCGCTAAATCTCGTCCAGCGGAGTTGTTCTGAGTGGTGCGGGGGCTGGTCAGTCCGGCCTCCCTCCACCTTGAAGTGGATACATGTAGTGCCCGCTCTAACTTGTTTGTGGACTATTTTTTGGATAAAATCTCTCGGATTCACCATGGTTTTGATGATGCATTTTCTACAGTAGGGCAATTGGAGGTTATGGAGGCCTCACCTTGTCCTTGTTTGTGGGATCAATTTCAGTTGATGACCCCTGCCAATGTGAAGGATGTTCTTGGGACTGTCAGGGCCACATGTTGTGAGCTGGACCCTTGTCTGTCCTGGCTGGTTAAGGCCTGCTGAGAGATGATGGGGTCATTGCTAGAGGGGGTGGTCAATGTCTCCTTTATGGAGGGCAGGGTATTGGTCTACCTTAAAGAGCTGGTAGTGCAACCCCTGCTCAAGAAACCATCACTTGATGTTGACTCCCTTGCCAGTTATCGGCAGGTCTCTAACCTTCCCTTTTTAGGGAAGGTTATTGAGCAGGTGGTAGCCTGACAGTTGCAGGAGCATCTGGATCATGTCAGTTTTCTTGATCCCTCGCAGTCGGGGTTTCACCCTGGATATGGCACTGAGACTGCACTTGTGGCATTGGTTGATGATCTTTGCCGAGATATAGATGAGGGCCGGTCGGCCCTGTTGATTCTATTAGATCTGTCAGCAGCGTTTGATACATTTGATCATGAGATGTTGGTGACGCACCTGCTGGGCCATGCAGGGGTGGGATGTAAGCTTCTTGACTAGTTCTGCTCCTTCCTGGCTAGAAGAACTCAGCGAGTGGTACTCGGTGATTATTTTTCATCACACCGAGACCTCTTGTGTGAAGTCCCGCAGGGTTGTTTTGTCCCCTCTCCTGTTCAACGTGCATATAAAGCCGCTTGGTGAGGTGGTCAGAAGGTTTGGCATGCAGTGTCATCAATATGCGAATGACACCCAGCTCTACCTCTCTTTTTCATCAGACACAGGCCCAGCAGTCTCGGTGCTTAACGGGTGCCTTGTAGCTGTGGGGAATTGGATGAGGGTAAACCGAATGAGGCTGAATGCTAACAAGATGGAGGTGATGTTGGTGGGTAAGGCAGCGGGGGTAACAGCCTCCATCTTTTATGAGGTCTGCCCTCCTTTGGTTCCCCAGGTACGGAGTCTGGGGGTACTCTTTGACTCGCAACTCCACTTGGATGCTCAGGTGGAGACTGTGGCAAGGAGTGCCTTCCACCAATTACATCTGGTGCGTCGACTTCAGCCATATGGTTTTGATTCTGACCTGGACGCCATCATCCACNATGAAAACTCCCCCAGCACCACACGCTGGGTTCTCCCAGCCAGGAAAGCGCGGAACCATTCAAGAACAGTCCCACCAATCCCTGCCCAATCTCACAGCCGAGTCACCAACAACTTATGATCAACGGTATCAAATGCACCCGAGAGATCTAACAGGATCAGCAGGGTCGAACGACCCGGGTCCAACTCACGGGAGACGTCGTCGGTCAAGGCCACAAGCGCAGTCTCTGTGCCATAACCCGATTGAGACTGACCGATAACTGGCAAGGGCGTCAATGTCCAAAGATGGTTTCTTGAGTAGGGGATGCACCACCGCCTCTTTGATACAGCCCAGCACTCTGCCCTCCCCAAGGGAGGCGTTGACTATCCCCGCCAGCAACGGCCCCAATGTCTCCCGGCTAGCCTTAACCAGTCAGGATGGACATGGATCTAGTTCACAATAGGTGACTTGAAGAGTCCCAGTAGCATCCCCCACATCTGAGGGTGACACCACCCGAAACTCATCCCACAAAACAGGACAAGAAGGGGCTTCTACTGACTCTGACCCGTTCCCTGTTAAAAAAAATGTCACAGCAAAACTGGTGAATTTGAGCGATTTTATCCGCAAAAAAGTCCACAAACAAATCACAATGAGCATTCGATGGTTCTACATTCAGGTGGAGGGAGGCCAGACTGACCAGCCCCCTCACCACCAGGAACAGCTCAGCCGGGCGGAACTTAGCAGATGCAATCAGGGCAGCACAGACAACCTTCTTTGATGTCCACACCGCAACATCATAGGTACATAGATAGACTATGCCACAACCGGTCAACTTCAGTACACGAATGATGCCACCATCACTCTAACCTCCATCCTTCCTGCTTCATCCACTTCAGGTCCCCGTATACCATGTGGAGCTGTGTTGTTGGAAATTCGGAAGCGGACTCCTGGGAGCCACACAGTCGATGGCCTCCATTAGCACGGTATTCCACCTGGACACGAGGTCATTGAATGGTTCATCCCCGTAGACAGATGGAGGCTTTGGGGGATATACCCTCTGATCTGGATGACTGTTCCATCAATGGTCTCATCAAGCTGTGGAACGTCTTGCTGATGGAGGCCATTGATTGGATAGCTCCGAGGCGTCTGCTTTCCAGGTGGCAGCATCACAGGTCATCCTGGTTTTTCGAAGGGGCGGCGGGTGCTGAAGCAGGAGGGAAGGCGGTTGGAGTGATGGTGGCATTGTTCATGTGCTGAAGCTGACAGGTTGCAGCACAGACCGGGTTGACTAACCTATGCCAGTCCATTGCTATGTGAACAGCAAAGAAAGAATTCTTTGCTACCCTTATAGTGTCCGCTAAATCTCGTCCAGCGGAGTTGTTCTGAGTGGTGCGGGGGCTGGTCAGTCCGGCCTCCCTCCACCTTGAAGTGGATACATGTAGTGCCCGCTCTAACTTGTTTGTGGACTATTTTTTGGATAAAATCTCTCGGATTCACCATGGTTTTGATGATGCATTTTCTACAGTAGGGCAATTGGAGGTTATGGAGGCCTCACCTTGTCCTTGTTTGTGGGATCAATTTCAGTTGATGACCCCTGCCAATGTGAAGGATGTTCTTGGGACTGTCAGGGCCACATGTTGTGAGCTGGACCCTTGTCTGTCCTGGCTGGTTAAGGCCTGCTGAGAGATGATGGGGTCATTGCTAGAGGGGGTGGTCAATGTCTCCTTTATGGAGGGCAGGGTATTGGTCTACCTTAAAGAGCTGGTAGTGCAACCCCTGCTCAAGAAACCATCACTTGATGTTGACTCCCTTGCCAGTTATCGGCAGG
>QEPC01007294.1:562851-577100 GCA_003113815.1 Sphenodon punctatus
CCCAACATTTCCCAACATTTCCCACACTCCTCTACCCCTCACTACTTCCCACCCTCCACCCTGCTGCCACCAGGGGGAGGCCTCTCCCTCCCCCCTCCTGCTTTCACCAGGAGAGGGGGGGAACCCTTCAGCAATAATATAAAGATTATATATGATGCACAATGCATCAGTACAATGTAAATCATCAATAAACCAAAAACATAACCCCATTAATCAACAACTACTATAATACCCCAACCCTTACATACAAAACACAATGATACATCATCCCGATCATACAGGCAGGTTCAAGATTGGGGAGGCCTCACCCATTCCCCCCAGGGCCACCCCCTGTCCTCTTACCACAGGGGTTGACCCTATCCTCCCTAACCCACTCCCCCATCTCCACAAAATACATACCCCATCTTCCCCCCAAATCCCCTTAAAAACACAAAACACAGACCACACAGCTAAACATACATGCAAAGCCTCCCGCCCCTGGTACCCTCAGTCCTGGGTGGCAGGCCACTTTTAGCTTTGTCGGAAGTCCCAGAACTACCAGCTATGTGCCCAGGCCCCACTCCCTCCTCCAAATGGGGGAGGGGGAAGATGGCACCTGTGGGGGCCAGGCAGTGTGAGTCCTTGGGGTCTGGGTTCAGCTTGGCAGTGGCAGCAGCAATGACAGCAGTTGTGATGGCAAGAACCCCCATACCCTGGAAGGTCCCTTGGGAGTGACGGTGGGAGGGGCAACAGCTTGATCCATCCTGTGGTGTGAACCCATCCTGCCATTGTTCTCCTAAAAGGGATGCACTGTCTGTTCAGCAGAGGAGGCCCTGTCTACCACGATCCAGCAAATGGCCCAGACAACGGTCGACACCCTTTGGGTGTTGCCCAAGGGCTGGGGTCCAAAGGGCCCCACCCTTGCTGATGTTACCTGGGGAAGAGGGAGGGAAAAGCTGAGTGGCAGGGGGCTCCTCCAATTCTAGCCAGTCTGAAAGCCCTGCCGCCCCATGTGGTTTTGCTGGCAGAATCGCGCAGGGATGCAGAGCAGGAAATCGACTTCTGCATCCCTGCGTGTGTCTGCCAGAAAAGCTGCACTTGGAGGGGGAGGGGACTTTCAGACCGACTGATCCCTGTGCATCTTCAGGGTGCGCATTCCCCCCCCCCCACAGCCCAAATATACGTGGCAGTGGGAGCATGTCTGAAAGTGGCCTCAGAAAGTGACAAAAGAGACAAAAAGTCCTGAAGACTGATGAAAGTGAGCAAAAAATGGTGGAAGTGCACAATCACTAGAAACTGAAGAGTTACCATGGACATTCACAAACACTCCCAATTTGTAGGCCTGAAATTACATGTCACGGTATTTTCAGACATTACAAGATCACAGTCAACCACAGTGAACCACAGTCAATCCTGTGGCGGAGCCAAGGAGCCCTGACCATCTGTTTGGCAGCTGCCAGATGTTCACCACAGTCAGTACCCACATGGGGTCAAAATCAACCATGCTTCTGGACCTCCAGCCTGGCAGGGAGAACTCCGAAAGCGTGCTCAAAGAGATTACCAGCGGGAAACAAAAAAAAGTAACGTTTGGACGGCAACCACCGACCGGAATCAAATAAAATGATTCCCAGCCAGGGACAAAGCACACAACGTTGCTGCCAGGCAACCATCAACAACACAGGCTGGGGAAGTAGATTTAAAGGGCACATGGCAGCAGCTGGGTCGAGCCACCCCAGAGCCTTCCAGGTGCTTTGACCATGCCCCGGCCCAGGATTGGCGTAACGTCTGTTGCGCTGCCCCGGGCCGTGGTCTGCCGGTCCGATTCCCTGCCATGGTCCTGCTCCCATCACATCTGTTTGGGGCGTCTCTTGCCCACGGGGGTGGTTAGCTGGTTCGCTACCGCTGGGAATCCACTGTGGTGAATCGGGCGCCCGTAACATCTGAAATCACCCACAATTTCCCAGAATTTTGTTGAAAACTGCCCATCCATTTTCATTTTCCCAGCAGGGCATCCCCAGTCAAGTCTGATAATTAAATGCTGCAAGTGTTGCAATGTTCAGAAAGTTCCAAAAATTACCCCAGAATTCTATAAATTACCTCAAAGTTCCACAAATTACCACAAAACAGGGGAATAAACATTGCAGGGTTGAGTAGCTCCCACCCCTCTGGAATCTTGCGGGTGGAGGGCTCAGCACCCTGGCTTTCAGTCCCCCCACCCCCCAAATTTGCCCACATAAGCTCGACCCCCAGGCTGAACATGTGACCCTGTGGCATGCAGCCCTTTGTCCTGACTACTCACCTCTGGCCCTGATGCCAAGATCTCTGGATGGAGTCAGACCCCTTTCTTCTGCCACTCCCTCTTGTCACCAGTTAGTAACTGCGGGGGTGGGGAATTGGCCGTGGTTGGTTGGTTGGTGGTGGGGTTGGAGAGTGGGTGTGGACTGCGGTGAAGTGGGTGACATGAGTCCTGCCATGTGGTGCCATCATGGCCAGTAGGGCACAGGCTTGAAGCAGGCTGCCAGAAAGCAAAGGGAAAACTGTCACAAAAAACAGAAACTATTGAAAAATGACAAAAATGTTGAAAAACCACAACTTGTCAGAAATGTCACAAAATGTCAGAAACTGTTGTAAACTGATGGGAAATGCCATCGGATCAGTGGCAAGAATACCATAACATTAACAGGAAGCAGCAAAATGGCAAATAATGCTGCCGCTTCAGCCCTACTCCCCAAAGATCGGTATTTCCCTTCAGAATGAGAACACTTGCTCTTGTCTCAGTCCTAGTGACCTTTGAAACTTACAAACCCTGGCTGAGACTACTGTGTAGCTGGGCTCTACATTAGTCCTGGCTGGGGTCTATCACTTTCAAAGGCAAGATCTCCTCCAGACTAGGATCCTGGCGGTGCGCATGTCTGCCCCCAGAAAGGTGTAGGACTGGTTCGTTGGGTCCACCCCCAGAGACTTATAAGTTCTGGAATGCTCTAGGGGAAGTACCTCCTGATCTTGATGACCATTCGTTCAATTACATCATTGCTTTTTGGAACACCTTTTTGACTGAGGCTATAGACTGAATGACCCCTAGGCATCCGCTTCCAGAATGCCAACGGTGGGTTCACTGGTTCACGGTGGACCTGCACTGGACAAAGCAAGATGGATGGTGGTTGGAGCGACGGTGGCACCAGACTTGGACTGAAGCTGACCAATTGCAGCATAGAGCTAGTTTAAGAGCATATGCTGTTGCAGCGAGGACAGAAAAGAAAGAATTCTTTGCTGCCCTCATTGCATCCACAAAGTCATGTCCAGTGGAGCTTTTCCGGGTGGTGCAGCGGCTGGTCAGTCAGTCTGGCTTCTCTCCACCTGGAACTGGAATTTTCCAGTGCCCGCTGTGATATGTTTGCTGACTTTTTTTTGGATAAAAACACTCAGATTCATCACGATATTGATGTTGCACTTATGACAGGTAGTGAACTGGAGGTAGGGGAAGCCCCACCATGTCAGTATTTGTTGGATCAGTTTCAGTGAGTGTCACCTGCTGATGCAGCTGAGGTCCTTGAGACAGTGTGCACCACCTGTTGTGAGTTAGATCCATGCCTTTCCTGACTGGTGAAAGCCAGCCGGGAGACATTAGGGCCGCTGCTGGCAGGGGTGCTCAATGCCTACCTTGGGGAGGGGAGGGTGGCGAGCCGCCTCAAGGAGGTTGTGGTACGGCCCCTGCTCAAGAAACCATCTTTGAGCATTGACTCCCTGGCCAGCTATCGGTCAGTCTCTAACCTTCTCTTTTTAGGGAAGGTTATTGAACGGATGGTGACCCAGCAGTTACAGGGTTATCTAGACCGGGTCTGTTTTATTGATCCCTCACAGTTTGGCTTTCACCCGGAGTTTGGCAGAGAGACTGCACTTGTGACCTTGATCGATGACCTACGCTGTGAATTAGATCAGGACAGATCATTTATTTTTATCTTGTTGGATCTGTCGGTGGCATTTGATACCGTTGATCATGAGATGTTGGTGACAAGGCTGCGGGACCGGGCCAGGATGAGTGGTATTGATTTAGAATGGTTCCGCTCATTCCTGGCAGGGAGAACTCAGTGTGTGGTTCTCAGGGAATACACGTCATCCCCCTGGGACCTCATGTGCGGAGTCCCACAGGGTTCTATTCTGTCCCCTCTCTTGTTCAGTGTGTATATGCAACCCTTGGGGGAGATCATGTGATGGTTCGGTGTATGATGTCATCAGTATGCTGATGATACACAACTTTACCTCTAATTTTCTGGAGATTAAGACATGGCAGTCTCGGTGCTTACCCGGTGCTTGGCAGCTGTGGGGGACTGGATGAGGATGAATAGACTAACATTGAATCCCAACAAGACAGAGGTGATGGTGGTGGCTAGAGATGAGGAGGTGGTAGCTCCCGTTATCTGCGGAGTCTGCCCCCCTCTGGCCGCTCAGGTCCGTAGTTTGGGGGTGCTCCTCAACCCACGGCTCCACCTGGATTGTCAGGTGGAGGCTGTAGTGAGGGGAGCATGTTGCCAGTTACATCTGGTGCAATGGCTGTGGCCGTATGTCGCAGGGCTCGGGTCTTTTCTCAGTCCCTGTGGTCGGCCGGGGGCGCCCAACTCGAGATCCCCTGAGTATCCCAGGTGGTGACGGTGGGGAGGGCGTTCTCGGTGGCTGCACCAGGACTGTGGAACTCCCTCCCGATGGAGGCTCATTTATCCCTGGACCTCCCCTCTTTCCGAAGATCGTGTAAGACCTGGTTGTTCCACCGGACCTTCGGAGAAGGGAGGGGTAGGTGTGTGTTTGTGTGTGTGTGTGTGTGGGGGGTCTTTATTGCCTTTTAGCATTCTGCCTTTGTAGTAATTTTTAAATATTTTAATTATTTAGTTTTATTGTTAGATTTTATATGTTGTTCACTGCTCCAAGCCACCATGGTGTGGGAGGATGCAGGGTAAAAGTGTATTAAAATAAAATAAAATAAATAAGATGGCACATTCAAGCAGTCCATTGGGTTGGGTAACATTTGGTATCGATGGTGCCGAATTTTATTTATTTAATTATTTCCAACATTTATATTCCACCTCTCCTGCCTAAGCAGCTCAAGGTGGCTTACAAAATTTAAAATATTTAAAAATATACATAAAATATATAACATACATAAAAAGGAGGGCTGGATTGATACAGGCACCCCATATTCTTCATGGATGCCCAAATCTTCAGATGCCCAGTGGTAGCTCTAGTCCAGAACATTCAAATCTGCCACGTTTTAATTCTGTTTCCCTCGTGTGTTCTATGTTATTAGCTTGGGGCCTTTTCCAGCTTAGGTGGTATTTGCATTGCATGGAGCTGCTGAGGAGCGCATTTGAAAAATGGTGTGAAAATGTGGATAAATAGTTCCAAATGAAAGCAATTTTAGCAAGAGAGCCCTCCGGCTGTCTGAGCCTCTCTCTGTCTCATCTCTTTCTCTTTTTGGTGACTATAACACTCGAGAGATAGAATTCTGAGTAGCAGCAGACACAAACAATGAGAGAGCTATCATATCACACTTAGGGCTGGAAGAACATACATCTTACTCTGCTATTGCTTGCATTCAGCTGGGTCAAAGTTCTGGCTGGATTTCAGGTTCAGCCCAAATGAACTGCTGAAGATTCTTTAAGAGCTTTATTTTCCTGTAAATTTAGTGCTGAGTCGAGAGCCTTGGAGATGACAGGGCTCTTCCCACCCATGAGCCAGGCACAGACCAGGTGAGATTAATGTGACCCTATACTCTCTAATTGTACTGAACTGCTGTAACTTGTAACCTGTCCTCTATTGCATAAGCAATTGCCAGAAGGAAATACCAAAACTGACTGAACCAAAATACGAAAACATTAAAATGAACAAACTGTAATAACTGAAAGAAATCTCTGATGAAACAGGAACCAGATTGCAGTTGTTCTTCATTTTGTTAGAACCATATTGAACAGGGAGAATTAGAACCGAAATGGATAGAAAATTTTGTACCCAAGAGTAATTAATACCTGTACATTTCATGCAGTCTATGGATTGTCTGATTGGTACTGCATAACAAAATGGGTAACCAACTACCTGAAACACCGGGTATAACTGTTACCAGCTTTGCATTTTACTGACCAATTTCTACTCATGTTATCATTTTAGCTTCTTTCCAAGGCCTTTCCCCATACAGACGCCCCCCTCACACACGTTCTTGGGTGGGGGGAGGTGCCCATGTGAACGCTGCGGTGGGTGCAGGGGGGATCGGTGGGCACCGGTTGGAGCGCCGTGGGTGGTGTGTGTGTGTATGCTCCTGTCCTCCACCCACCTCCACCCACCACCCACGCACAGAGCAACGGGTGCCAATGCCCAATGCTCCATGCATATAGATGGGAGGTTGTGGGTGGAGGTCAGTGAGGATCCGTAGAAACGCACCCAGACGCACTGCCCACCCACCATGCTGTCCACCCATCCCCCTATGCACCTGTGCCCACTAGAAAAGGGCCTACATTTCCATGTTTCATATTTTTTATCATTGTCTACACACACAACCAGAGGGCCAGAGAACCAGCAACGGATTAATCAAAATGGATGGGAATGGTAAATTGGTAAAATGGGAGAAAATGGAATAACACTAACTTGGTAATGGTAAATTGGTAAAATGCGAGAAAACAGAATAACACTAACTCGGTAATGGTAAATTGGTACAATGTGAGAAAACGGAATAACACTAACTTGGTAATGGTAAATAGGTAAAATGGGAGAAAACGGAATAACATTAACTTGGTAATGGAAAATCTTTAATTCAGTAACAGAAAATGGTAATTTGATAGTGCTGGTAATGTGTCAGGCACTGAATGGTCACTGTTCAGTACCCGACCTTTCAAAGATGTTTTAGACACTACAATTTCAATGGATATGCCCATTTTTTGAGGACCTGTTTCAATGCTAGTGTGAATGTTGTGAATTCATTTGGTATAACATGCACCAAAAGTATATATTTCAGTCCTACTCAACTCTGATTACCTGGCTTCTGGTTCCTGATTTGACTTTCTGACTCCTGGCCTCCTAGCTCAATTCTCTCGGCCTTTGTTCCAGGCCCCATCCCAGCTTTGAACTTTTGGATTGTTTTGTTATGTTCTTCCTAGATTTGTCCCTCTCTCTCGTCTTCCTGTGAATTACACTGATTCCAACCTCTTGGTCTGCTTTCTGATGTTGGTTTTCATTCTGGCCTGAGTGGCATGGAACAAATAAATAGGAAGCTGCCCCCCCACCCCCACCCCTCAAGTAATACTAGAACTAGATGATACTGCACGAACCTAACTGGCAGTAGATTTAAAACAAACAAGAGGAAGTACTTCATTAACTTGTGGACCTTGTTGCCAGAGGATGTTGTTGTTGTTATTATTAAGTGTTTATATAGCACCAGCAATGTAGCTGGTGCTTTACAATCATCAGTTATAGACCAGTCCATGCCCCAGCAGCTTTCAATCTAGGGGAGATGAAAAGTAGGGGAACAGAAAGGCAGATAGGAATACATTCACAAAGTTGAGACATTTCAGGTGTACGTGCCTAGCTTAGGTACAGGGGATGAGGCGACTCTGAGAAAATCAGGGAGGAGGAGTGAAGGCTGATAGCATAGCTGGGTTTAAACAAGGACTGGGATAGGTCCATAAATGGTTAGTAGCAGTAGTCGTAGTCGTAGTCATAGACATAGTAGTAGTAGTAGTAGTAGTAGTAGTAGTAGCTATTGGTCAAGTAGGTTAGGGAATACAACCTCAGGCAGCTGAGAGCTGTGAGTGAATAACAGGGAATGGATCACTCAATTGTGACTTCTTTGGTACTTCTCTGAAGAGACCAAGGGTGGTCATTACTGGAGACAGGGCACTGGGCTTGATGGACCATTGATCTGATCTAGGCCCTTTTCACACAGACACGCTAATACTGATAAAATGGATGTTACATTTTTATACATGTTGCAGGGCACCCATAGAGCACACCTGCAGCCCTGCAACATGTATAATAAAATGTAACACCAGTTTTATCGGTGTTAGAGTGTCTGTGTGAAAAGGGCCCTAGTATGGCACTTCCTATGTTCTCACTTGCTTTGGTTCTGTGGACAATCTTGAACCTGCCTGCCTGACTTGTCAATGGTCCCAATCCTGTGAAGACCACCCACGACCCACTTCCCCTACCTGCAGATGGTGATGTACTGGGATGGAATCCCATCTCTCAATCTCTGAGCATGTCAAGGATGAAGCTAATAAGTTACTCTGAAATGAAAGGAAAGAGACATTTGCCACCTGGAATCGAGCACTACAAAGTTGCCTCTGCGTGTCGTGGAAGCATCTCCTTATACCTACAATTTACATATAGAAATAGATCATCAGAGCATCCAGTGCTTACAGAGCCATTTGTGCTGCTGCCTCAGCTACTGTGGTGGAAGGCAATGGGTTGAAAGAATGATGTGGATGCTGTTAATGCAAACAAGAGGAGACAAGCCCATGCACAGCGAGACAGGCTCTTTGGAAAGTTTAGACAAGGGGAAGCTGCTTCTTTTCTCTCTGTCGCTTCCTCTTTGCAGCCTGCAGATGAGAATTTCATACTAGAATAATGCAAAGAGAAGGGACCCCTGGGTAATCCAGCTCCAGACATTTGACAGTCCTTAAACTGTTTGATCATGGTGGAACAGCCATATGCTAGGTTGGTCCTTTTGCATTTGGGAGCATCATATTAACATGTAATGTAGAGAAGGAAGGCATCAAATGGATGAGAATTCATCCTTTTAAAAATCTGAGAAAGGCATCTCATAAAGTGCTTGGCCTTGTTTAGATATGGCTTGAGGGAGAGAGATACTATGTAGTCCCAGCGTACCCCATGGCAATTGAGGTAGGATGAGTATGGTTTGAGGGGAAGCTACTATGTGTTAGTAGCAGGGTTGAAAACAAGATTTTGCAAAAACAAAATTCCCACTGAAATCACACTTCCCAATACCATCTCAGTCAAATTGAGAAACTAGTCTATTAGTACCCCTAATGTCTCAATCGACATTTTGTTTCTTGGTTTATCAATAATGGGCTTACCAGAATCCCATTTTGCTTTTGCTGCTTGGCCACCAATTTCAAACCCCTGAGAGGTAATACTGATGCAATACCACATTTCTTCTATCTTCCCTGCACTTCATTCTCCCTTGTACTTAAAATCTGCAATCCAGTTCCAGATTGGACAAAGCAAAGGGAACAACATACAGCAATTTTGTTTGGAGGCAATGGAATGGAGGCACTGTTTTTTTAAAACTGTGTTTGTGAGTAGGAATTTAGCTGCTCATTTCAACCTGAGGTAGCCTATAGGGCAAAGGGTGGGGGAAGTCTCGGGGTCCCCTGGGTTTCCCGGGTGTCTACCATGAGGAGGGCATTCTCTGTGGCTGTGCCACGGCTGTGGAACTCCCTCCTGTTGGAGGTCTGCTTGACCACCGACCTCTACTGAGGGAGATGCAGTGGGTGGGTTGGGTTAGGGTGGGTGGGTATGGGTTGTTTTAGGTTGTTTTAATTTTATTTTTATTGTTGTGTATTTAAATATGTTTTTTTAATGTTAGCTGCCCTGAGGTGTCTGAGGCAGGAGGGGGTGGATGATACGTTTATTATTATTATTATTATTATTATTATTATTATTAATAATAATAATAATAATAATAATAATAATAATAATAATAATAATAAATGTGTGTTTTCAGACGTGACGGGGCGGCTCAGAAAACAAGAGCCCAGGCAAACAGACATGCCGGGGATCCCAGCATGGAATCAGGGAGGGGGCGGGGCCGCATGGCGCAATGTGCGGCCGCACGGCCCCGCCCCCTCCACTCTCCCTCTCCGCCCGCCCTCCGGGGAGACGGGCGGGCCTGAGAGGCCAATGCTGCCGCAGCGTCTGGCCAAGTTCACCACGACCCTGAATCCCGCCGGGGATTCTGGGCCGTGATAGCCGGCCAGACGTTACTTTTTATTGATGCCCGCCTGGAATCACTTTCACCACGCTTCTGGGGATTCTTGCGCTGGGAGCCCGGGAAGCGTGGTTGAAATTGACCCCATCAGTGTGGCGAACATCTGGCGGCCACCGAACAGACGTGCAGGGCACAGTGACCACAGGTGGGTATTCACTGTGGTTCACTGTGATCTCGTCACGTCTGAAAATACCCATTAATAATAATAATTATTATTAATATGTCACTTTGAAATAGAGCTGAACTGGGTAGTAAATTTTCTGTACACAGTAATAACTACAATTTCAATAGTCTATTGTGTGCCCTATAACTAGTAGGGGTGGGCGTGAGGGACCCATGTCATTTTTTATTATAGTTTTTTGCTATTAAAACTGTTGTTTTCATTATCATTATAAAATGAAATTTAATTTTTCGCTATTGGTGTCGTTTTCAATTTCAATATCAAAATTTTCTATTTCAATTTCGATATTGATATTTTCATTTTCAGTTTTGTTTCCATTTTTGTCAGTGAAAACAGAACTTCAGTTGGTTGTGTGGTGGTGTGGTATAAGATAGATAGATAGATAGATAGATAGATAGATAGATAGATAGCCAAATTTGGGGGTCTTTGACCTGGAAACGATATTTTCTGAAGATTGGGGAAATTCGGCCATTATTCTGAAAAGTTCAGAAACTTCAGAAAACGTTGGAAGCATCTGCATCCCTGGGTATGGCTGGAGAAGCTCCCAGAAGCTTCTGGAAACAGTGCCATATTTTTTTGGGGGGGAGGGATGGAAGGGGACAGTTGAGTCATGGGGTAAGGCAGATTTTGAATCGATTGGCTGGCCAAGCCAGAGGGCTAGTTTGATTGGTATAAGGCTGCAGCCAATAGGAAGAGAAATGCCAAAAAACAAAACTGACACACATCTCCCAGAGCCATCCTATTCTCTGGTGAATTTGGCTGTGTGCTGCTACACTGGGTGTCTTCAGACGTTACAAGATCACGGTGAACCACGGTGAATACCCACCTGTGGTCACCGTGTCTCGAACGTCTGTTTGGAGGCTGCCAGATGTTCGCCACGGTGAATCCCCACATGGGGTCAGTTTGAACCACGCTTCCCGGACTAGCCGGGGGAATGTCCTGGGAAGCGTGGTCAAACAGACCCCGGGCAGGGACCAACGAAAAGTAACGTCTGGCCGCACGCCACGGCCCGGGATCCCCGGCGGGATCCCGGGCCGTGGCACTTCCTGCCCGCCGCAGCGGCCGCAATGGCCCCGCCGCCCATCCATCTCCTTGGAGGGTGGGCGGCGGGGTGCGTGGAGGGGGCGGGGCTGTGCGGCTGCACATTGCGCCACGCAGCCCCGCCCCCTCCCAGTTTCCCTGCCGGGATCCCCCTGGCACGTCTGATATGGCGTGACGGGTGACCCCGCCGGGCATTGAAGCCGGTGATTTCGGTACGGGGCCAAAGGGCCCCGTAATGTCTGAAATCACCCACTGTTAACTGTGATTAATTAGCTGAACTGGGTTGGTGGGGCTCCTGGGCATGGTTTGGCCTGGCCTGCCTCTGCATATGGACAATGCTGGGACATGGGGGTTTTTCCATGGGGAGGTTTCAATTGCATGAGATAAATAAATAAATAAATAAAATAAAATAAAAAATGGGTTCTGCTTGCTGGCTACTATTTCTTGGTTGGCTTGGCAGTCAGACAGCAGCGCCATGAGCTGCCCAGAGGGCTCTCTCTGCCTGGCTCCAGGAGTTAAGTTCCCTCCATGCCAGGGTACCCCAGCGTGTGTGTGTGTGTGTTTAACCAACGTGACGTCTGCTGGGATGGCTGGCTTTTGGTGTGCACGATCGCAGTTGATTGAAGTCTGTGTGGTTGCTTCAAGTTGTCTTCTTTTATCAAGGGTCCTCTGGCTGCCTCCAGGCAGGGACAGCATGGTAGGAATGGGTGAACATGGTTCGGATGTTCAGAGTTTGGACCAAACTCGGTCTGTTTGGACGTCCAAACCAAACATCTGAACCAAACTCTCAAACGACTGAACAGTTCGGTCATGTTCGGATGAGTTCGGATGAGTTCGGGGGCGGGAAAAAAGTATTTTCAGGGCCAAAAATTAGGTTTCAGTTTTGATTTCATTTTGTTTTCGTTTTCTAAAGTGCTATTTTTTAATGTTCGGCCAAGTTCGGCAAAACCGAACTTGGCTGAACCGAACCATCGAACCCGAACTTGGGTTTCGAACCAAACAACCGAACGTCTGAACATCCGAACCACAGTCTCTTCACCCATCCCTACAGCATGGTATGTTGGTTTTTAAAAAAATAATAATTGGATGCTTCCAGGCCAGCTAGGGTGCTTGTTTTTCTCAGCTTGGCAGTCAGACAGCAGCACCATGAGCAGTCCACAAGGCTCTCTGTACCTGGCTCCAGGAGTTCCCCCAGCATGTGTACAGGGGGAGACAGACAGGGGAAGGGAAAAGGGAAAATGTAAACGGTACAAGAAAAAGTAAAGTATATTATATCTTTAGTGGTAATGTACATTAAGGGCTGGGGAAGATTTTTAGTGCAATATCAGAGTTTTGCAAACGCAACCTGACACAGCAAGAGGTAACACAGAACAAGACTCAAACAGCCTGGCACTGACAATATAAAGGGTTGCAGTACCCTCCCCAGAGCCCCCTGATTGGTTGTGGGAGGCAGGAGGCATTGAACAATCACAAGGTGCCATGTGACTGCCTGGGACCTGCTTGCACTTCTCATTGGCCAGTGATTACATCCATCAGATCCTTGCTTTCTGCTCACCCCTCCCACCACAGGCCCAGTTTAAGAGTTCAACACTGTTTCTCTCCCAAATGGTTCCGAGATGTCTGCTCCCTCCTCCCCTCTCCAAATTTTCCATCCAAAAATAACTGCCAGGCAATAATGAAATGAATAACGAAAACAAAATTCGTTATTGATTTCATATTTATTGGTTTCATTTTTGTTATTGCAATAACAAAAATGAAGTGCACTCCTCTAAATTAGCTAGCCACATATTGAGGCAGCTATTATTACCCCAAATACTAGGCTTTAACAGTACTGAGTAACTAACTTTCCACGTTACCTACTAATTCTGACTCTTACTATGCTACTTTTTAGTGTCTTTCCAAATTTCTGTGTTTTGTCATTTTTGTCATTATGCATACACGTGCAAGAGGGGCCATGGAACCATCAATGAATAAATAGAAATGGATGGAAAACAGGAAATTGCTAACTTGGTAAAATGGTGTACAATGGAATAGATGTAACTTGGTAATGGGGGAAAAAGTAGCTTGGTAGCGAAATGGTAATTTAGTAATGCATATGCTGCTCGTAGGGACATGCAGGAGTCACAGTATTTGTTTTTGTTACCTTTTTCATTTTCTACCTTTTTCATTTTCATGTCTAACATCTTTGTTTTCAGGAGTTTTTTTGGTGACCCTCCCACCCCTTATTCTCATTCGTTTTTTGTTTCCTTTTATTACAAATATTTTTTAAAAAAAATCAGTGCACCAATGGTCACTGGACCATTCTGTGAATGAACAGCCCCTTTGCAAAATGGCACTAATACAATTTTAGTAAAGGGTAGCTAGTCTGTGCATGAAAAGAATGACCACCATGCATACACAGACTAGCTGCCCTTTTCCAAAATGTAATTGATGCTGCAGGTACCATTTTGGGAACGGTCGTGCATGTGCAGAACAGTCATTAGTGGTCATTTTGAGCATGCACAGTGATTTTTAATTTTTATGTTGGTAATTTTTTTCTCTTGGTTTTTATTAACGTGGCCTGACATTTTCATATTTTAAGTATGAAAATGAATGAGCAATCATTCATTTTAATAATTTAAAAAAACTAAACAAATCTGCACATCCCTACTAGTTTTTTTTTAATCTATCTAAGGTAGTTAAGGGACCACAATTTTGAAGAGTACACCATTTTTGCAGTTAGCCGTTTACGCTCTACTTTAAAAATGAATGCAAACTCGACAGGCAGAGGAATTGGGTGTGGGGTGTTTAACGGGACTGCTCAAAATGGAACTATGCCCCAGAATGCATTTCTTTTTTCCCCCATTATTTCATGTTTATTGTTGTTTGGGAAAAGTTCATACATAAAGACCATCTGCAATCCTTCCACCAATTACAATAGAGCTGCAGTTAGGTCCGTAACCATACAAAATGGGTGATTTCAGATGTTACGGGGCCCGTTGGTCCCGTACCGAAATCACCCCATTCATTCCCCGCCGGGGTCACCCCGTCACGCCGTAACAGACGTGCCGGGGGGATCCC